>QGSO01000347.1:0-600000 GCA_011037825.1 Carya cathayensis | reverse complement strand
TCTCTCTCTCTCTCTCTCTCTCTCTCCATTCCTACACTCTGCATTTTTATGTAATCTAAAAAAATGTATTCCTTTTATTTTTCTGGAGTATATTTATATTATGCATTAAAATTATTTATATTTCATCATGGATTTCAATGCAACCAAACACGATAAATTCTTTTTGGCATCATTTTCAAGTTGTCAACCAAAGATAGAAAAACTAATAATTCTTCCAGAAAATATTTTCATGTGAACACATTTTTCTTTTTCTTTTAATTTTCCTTATTTTACATCGAAGCAAACACAGCCTTAAAGGAGAAAGTCCCACTATTTTAATGGGTGCAAAAGCTAAATATTGGGTATAAGTTTCCAGAAACACCCAACTAAGCTGCTTAGACTGCCATTCCCCAAGGCTAAACAAAACTATTTCCTCTTGGAGCGTCAGAAATTTAGTCAATTGATATATAAATAGAGAGTAGATCATACATGCAATCACCAGACTCTTCCTCTTGGTCGATTTTCCGACTCCTAAGAAATCAGAAAATCAATTAAAGATACAGTTTTTTCAAACAAGATATTGCCCCTTGGAATTTTCTAATTAACTCAATACTAAGGGACAAACATGTCTGTTGATAACCCTATCCAATGATGTCGAATGGAGAAGCTGCCACGTAGGATAGAGATACAGATACAAATATTTCCACCTCTCATCCCCTCCTCCCTCCACAACCTCTCTTTAGCCCATCCATTCCCTCTCAACAACATAAAGAAGCAGTTGGGTGCAGAGAGGGAAGGAAGAGAGCTAAAGAGTGAAAAGATGGCTTCTACTTCGGCAGTCTCAATGGCAATGCCATTGAGCTATGCGAGCCGACAGAGGGTTCCGACCTCAGAGGCCTTCATGAAGCCACTTCCAGTGAGGCACTCAAAGGCTGCTGCTGCATCAAAATCAAGTGGGAGGGTTCAAGTGAGGGCTTCCATGAAGGAGAAGGCAGTCACGGGGCTCACTGCAGCTGCACTGACAGCTTCCATGATGATACCGGAGGTGGCTGAGGCTGCATCTGATCTAACTCCGTCGCTCAAGAACTTCTTGCTCAGCATTGCGGCTGGTGGAGTTGTGCTTCTTGTCATTATCGGTGCTGTTGTTGGTGTTTCTAACTTTGACCCAGTGAAAAGGAGCTGAGAGAGCAATTCCAAGGATGGAATTTAATTTTCATTTGCCTGTTTAATGCTTTTAGTGATGATTTCTGTGTTGTATGTGTAATATGTGATTCTTTCAGCTATAATTTGGCCGGAAACTGAGTCCTGAAATTTCACTTTCCTTCTTTAGTTCTCACCCAAGAGACAAATAGATAAGTTGTATAACGATCTGATGCATACATTGCTCCCAAAGATAGCAAAACCAGCTAATGTCCCATTTATTGCCACCAGCAACAGAGCCCAAAATTTGGCACGCTTATTTCAAAGAATCCCAATTCGAATAAACAAGCCTTCAGAAGTAAACAGTAGTGAATTACATGCAATGAAATTACAGCAAACAACCCAGAATGTGAATTAACATCATCCTCCAGAATGTATAAATTGGAAAAATTCATATTGCTTTTTTGAATTCAACATCAATTCCCAGTGTAGGTTTCAAAGACCAACACAACGTATAGACCTTTAAATCATTATAAGTAAACTGGAAAAGGAATGAAACTCAATTCTGGAGTATGTAGAAGTACCAGTGCCCATTCTGGGTTTATACTTTAGAGGGCATATACAAATTCGTATCTGCTGATATTTATTTATAGAATGCTAAGTTCCAGTGTTAGCTTGTCCACTAAGTAATCAATCATCTTGGCAGAAAGTAAACCTCTGCATCTTGAACCAATTACTTTGATTTGGAACTATTCACTACTTAGTAAACTTTGAAATCAGATCAAGTGTGTATCTGCTCTCTGAAGAATGGCTCACACTATCCGCCTTAACTACAGTAATCTTCACCCTTTGTTCATCACCATATAGTTCCTCTTTGATTTTAAGCCTGAAAAGATACTGGCTGAAGAGTCTGCTTCGGATAATTCCTCCAAACTTTTCGTCATCTAGCTCTTCATACTTCAACAAGTACAACTCCTTCGCCGAGTAACCTAAGATCTCTTCCCCAGTTTCCTGGAAAGCCGTCACCCAAGTCAATCCCGAATGGTCTTGAATTTGCGCTTGAAGAAGGTATCTATAATCACACTCCTCAAACTCCTGATTGCACCTGTCACATAGCCATCTTGCGTTTCTCGACTTTGTAACTTTCTTATTACACTGTCTATCTCCAATCATCAATGGGCAGGCTGTGTAACAGAAATTATCCGTCTTAATGAAAGATATGGTTGCCTTCACCGTGATCCAATCAGGCTTATCTGATCTTCCAAGACCCTCATCCTTGATCTGTGACACTGTTTTACGTATCTCATTCTTAGATCCTCCTGGCATAATTTCTCTCGAAATAGATACAGAAGCAGCATTTTTCCCCCCTCGATCAAACCAGTTTCTTAGGCCAGAAGTCTCAGGCAAATCTGGGTTTATGAAGAGCTGTGTAGAAGAAATTGTCCCTATCGATTTCCCACTGAAGTCATTAACCTTCCCAGATTTGACAGCTAAAACTGGAAAACCCCCAGAATTGATCATCTCTTCCAGCTTTTGACCTTCCCTGTTGCAGAATTCTCCCCAAAGGGTAAGCTCAACACTCCTGCCAGATCCATCCTTCAAATTCAAAATTCTTCTCTGAGTCTCCATTCCATTCTTTCTCAGAATGGGCACTGATGGATTCACAGATATCACAACACCAATAATGTCAAGTATGGAATTGTTGTCAGCACTCTCAATTTCACTGATTGGCCTGAAGGAAAATTGCTGCTTTGGTATAGAATCATCTTCCTCTGGGCAAAGCTCCACAGTCGAACTTGTCTCCAGAAATATCTCCCACTCATTCTTCAAATGGTTGTAGTTCTTCTGTGCAGGTTTTAAGCTACCCTTTGAGATTAAATAGACTTTACTGACCTCAATTGCATCATAGAAGCGGTCAACTACGGCATTAAAGCAAGTCACACGAATTTCTCCACCATCAGAGTCAAGGAGGTCAAAAGAGAAAACCTTCCCATCTCCCCGGGCATTGTTATAACGACGGAGGTCCCCTTTTGCAGTAACTCTTGCCTTGATAGCCCAGCGACCCTGGTAAGGATTCAAAGCAGCAATAGGAATTATACGTGCTGGTGCATCATTCTTCAGAATTGGACCATGATTTCTGTAATTTGGAGGTGGCTGGTATGGAGGTTGAACTGTTGGTGGGAAACTTTGCACATTTTTACCAGGATTCTGGGCACTGAAATGGTTACCGCCAGCCCTTGTGGGGTGCTCTAAATTCTTATTTGGCAATGGTGTTTGAGCTGCTGAACCAGATTCAGCCAGTGATTTTGGATTCCCAATTATCTCACAGTCTGGTATAATAGTTTCCATGTTCAGCACAACAATTATTCTGCACAGAAAAGTGAAGTTAAAAATTCAATCAAGACTTCTAAAGGAGAGAGAGAGAGAGAGAGAGAGAGAGAGAGAGAGAGAGAGAGAGAGAGAGAGAGAGAGATAGGCAACAATTCTTGAGCTAAATAGTCATAAACTTGCAAAGCAACCAAGTAGTCATTTAACAATTGTTCAAAAGGTTTCACTACTTTTATAACTTCTATTTTCCTTTGCCCTCCAACTTCCATACAATTTGGTGCATAAATAATCTCTTACCTTTGTCCCCCACTTCCATTGACTCAAAGATGAAAGTATGCTAAATAAGTCTGATCAAAGTTGCAACAATCAAACAAAACATTCAACTGGTTCTCTAAATTTACGTTGTAAAACCCTTTTCTATTTATATTTAATCCTACAGTGCAATTTTCATCGGTGACTTTAAACCTCAAGGTAGCAGCTAAAATAATCTTCTCAATTTTTGTTTTCTTAAAGTGTAATTTCTTCAAGATCCCATGACTTGCAATTAATGTCAAAACCAAAATGTGCGGCCCATACCACAAATTCCCAACCAATAACAATATTCTGCTTCCCAACTTACAAGTCGATCTTTGATGCATTAAGTTACTTGAAAACGAAAATACGTTAGAAGAATTGCAAAATGAAGTCCTGAATATCCTCGAGCTTAAAATTCTTCTTCTCAAAGCATTCACAAGAGAAGATTTCACAAAATCAAAGCACAAACAACAAATTTTTCCACCACATGTAGAAAATCACAGCTTATGCCTTTTATTCTGGAAACATGCTCATGCCATAGAAATAACTACGGCAACTAATTCGATAATCAATTAATTATATATTAAACCAGGGCCATAGGGGATGATATGTAAGCGTACTAACTTCCGGTTCTGGACGGGGCTGCAAATGTAATCGATCAACTGGACGACGGAGCCCTTCGTGACACGGCCGGACTTGACTCGGTCGTTGAGCTGGGTGGCCAGCATGGCGTGCTGAGTCGAAATGGAGTCGGAGAGCAGCAAACGGTACCGCTCCTGCGTGCTCCCAATGAGCTTGATATCCAGGACCTGCACCAGTGGCTTGGCGTTGACATCACCAGATTCAATGGCGGCGATAGCGTTGGGCGTCAGATTCACCGGCATGGCTCGAGCCACGGTAGAAGAGGGAGAGAGGAAAGCCCTAACCCTAAAAATGGGGAAATGAGAGGCAGAGAGATGATATTGGCGGGGGAATGGAGGAGCAGGAAATAACTGACCCGACGGTAGAACCGTAGAGAGATCTGTTTTTATTCTTTTAGAGTGTTTTTTTTTGGGCCAATTATATATTAGAGACCAGTACGAGGAGGAAGCAGTCGTGGAACCAGAAATTCTACTTTTGGGGCAAATTGATGTATGCAACAACCAAAATGCTCGGGAAGAAATCTATGAGCATAACTTATTTTTTAAAATTAGTTTAATAAATAATAATTGTTTATTACTTATAAATATATCTAAAATCTTGTTCTTATCTAATAGACTAATATGAGATTTATTCTTCAATATCCTCCCTTACGTGCAAATTAATATTTTTTTTTATCTTTGTCACGAGGTAAGTAGTGTGAATCCTCATTCGTCCTATAGCAGGTTATGATATTATGAAAAAAAATTCATAAGCCTAACTCATTTAATAAAATCGGTTCAATAAGAAAATTTTGCCCATTACTTATAAATATTTCCAATACCTTATTCACAGGCAATGTGAAATTTATTTCTCAACATATATTATTCACTTTTTATACACATAATTTAATTTCAAATTCCTTCCATTTATAAGAAATATTTTTAAGATTGTGTTTTTTTAACTCATATTTTCAAGTTTTTAAATTTTCGGTGGTATATTTTTTATTTTTTTATGTATGTATACTCATTTTTATATTTGAATGCAAAAATTATGAATTTTTAGAAAATATATAAACTTTTTTTTCATACTTTAAAGTAAGGGTTTAACTGGTCTGGTTTTGGACAAATTTTGAAACCGAATCGGTATACACCAGTTTTAAATTTTGAAGAACCAATATCTAACCGATTACACCCATAAAATGATATTTCCGGTTCGGTACGGTATGTTAGTGATAATAATATGTTAGTGTTTAACTTATTTATATATTTGATTATATATGTTAGTAATAATAATTAATATGCTAGTGGATACATATATGCTAGTGATAATATATTATATGATGGTTACATATACTTTTTATTTGAGTGTATATGATCAAATGTATAGAAGTGTATTTATGAAAAAGAATATATATTATAATTTATTATGCCATAAAATGTATTTATCCTTGATATATATATATATATATAGTTTATATTAATAACATATGATCAAACAAATGTTCATGTTTAAGTTTAAAATTTCATGTTATAATAATTTTATGTTATAAAATTAAGATTTTTAATGTTTCGTCAAATGTTATATTAAGATTTATAAAATTAATTTTATGTTATATCAAATGTTATATTAATTTTATGTTATTTGATTATTATGAATAATAGGATTTTAAAATTTAGTCTTATAATATTTAGTACATTAGTGTATGATATATATATATGAACAGGTCCGACCTGGTATTAGAAAAAAGAAAATCGGTACCAGATTGAAGGAGTTTGAAATTGGATCGAATCAACTGAATCAGGCCGGTTCACCGGTTTTTATTTTCACCCCCTCTTTAAAGAAGACTCAAGAATTTTAGATGGGATTAGAAGAGAATTCTCATATTTTAAAATTATTTTAAGAAGTTTTTAAATTTTTTGAGATCAATATTATTTTTTATCACATCCTTATTTGAATTTAAATAATAATGATTAATTTTTTCTTGGGCCACGATGATCCTTGAGGACCTTCTTCGATCACTTTTTGGAAAATACCTCTTGAGCGTTTTATTAGCCTGTGCGTGTTGTATTTGCAATTTGTAATTCTAATTTTAAGTTGTTTTAGATGGTAATAGAGACTTTCCACCGATGAACAGCATTGCTAAAGTACATACTACACATTAGGGATGCATATACTTGCACTCCCATATATCCTCTCCAACTTGCATCCTAAATTATTAAATGCTAAATTTTATAAAAAAATCTTACAAAAGTTTACATATTGACGTGACTAAATTTGACATATGGAATCTCTTTTACAATAAAAATAAAAAAATTTTATAATATAATATATAATATTAAATCACGTTAATTTGTAAATGTCTAGACTGTGTAATTCTCATTGTTAAACCCGACATTTTACATTATCAAATAGTCAAAAATATGAAATTATACATCCTCAATTAAGGTTTAATTATCAAGATTATATTACTGCTACTTATTAAGTTTGTAAATTAGAATCAATGAAAACACTGGTCATGAATCCATGTGCATAGATCCGTGTCTTTCGCATCATTTTTTTACTTGATAACACAAGATATTGATCCAAATCTAGAAGTCCAAGAGAGAGATCAGACCCCTTCTTTCATGAACATGCACCTTTATTACTCGTTTCCAATATGGAACTAGTTCAATTTTGTCCCTTGATCATGATGAACACTGGTGAGGAATCGTCAGGAGAGGAAGTCTCAGGTTCCGAAGAAAAATATAACCTAAAGCAACTAAAGCAAGTCCTCTATAAAGAGGAAAATAGACAAGTGCTGCCCGCACTTGACCGTTACATGTTACCGCTGGTCTAAAATTACCTCATCATTTTTTTTTTCTAATTTTTTTTATCATTTCAAAATATTTTTAAAAAATAAAAAAAATATTGATATACTAATAGTCAATTCCTTAACTATTAAGTTAAAAACAAAATTAAATAAAAAAAAATGCAAAAGGTGTAAAAATGAAGTTTTTCAAAATAAAGTGTCAAAGTAGCATTTTTGAATAGACAAATCCTTGCATCTAAAACATTATTACTTGTTTATATATATATATATATATATATATTATCAAATTCCATCCCAAACTAAAGATAACACATGGATATTATCAAAACCATCAAGTTATTTTCAATTTACACCATATGTCCATCGACCCATGAGGGCCACAAGGCCTCTCCTGTATATAGAGTTGGGAGGGTACTTAAGTTCTTGGATAGAGGACCTCCGCTACTCATCTCTTTTTAAATACCTGCAAATATTCTAAGCAAGTATCCTTGGTTTAACTCAGCAATATTTTCTGCCCTAAAAGCTTAACCATAGCCCTTAAAACACCATAAGACTAAGGCCCCTGAAAGCCGCCTGGTCCAACACTTAAAACAGAAACTGGTAAAGGAACCACTCATATGAAATGGACATCCATCAGTTCATTGAAAAAGTATGAATGGTTAAACAGAATAATGACACAAGTCCTTGATACCCAAAATTGGAAATAAGAAAAAAATAAACTACATAAACTCAGATGTTTGAGATAAAAGTATATCACGATGATTACTACTTCAGGACAGTAATATAAAAAAGTCGAGGTACTATGCCACTGGGAGGACCTCAATATCAGCTGCCACCACTGGTGCCCGGAAATGCTCCTCTTCCTCTTTGGGAGTGTGGATTGTAACCAGATCAGGTAGGGGAGTTGTGGGTCCCACCTTACCCTTGGGATCCCAATCCAGCATTATCTTGACCTTGATACCAAGTACCCCCTGTGTGCCAATGAGATATCTAATAAGAACCGGAATCCAAAAAGAAATGAAAATATGCAAGAAGCAGCCTAGAAATGTTGATTTAGCTAAAGACAGCACTATCTGACATAAGCATCACAAACTCGCAAGTTGCAAACCTGTCTCAGAAGAACATGTCTCACAGCCGAGTCTATATATTCATTGACTGGCTGACCAGAAGAAATCATGTAGCCGTCCTTAAACTTCATGGACTTTGCACGTTGCGCCCTAAGCTTTCCACTAACTATCACCTGTTAAAGTAGAAGTATTGTCTAAATCATATTCCAAGCAGGATAACAAAACCTTGGACTATAAGGGTTAAAGCTGACCACAAACCTCGCATCCCTTTGCTCCATTTTCCATGACAAATCTCAGTACACCATAGCAGGCCCTTAATGAGAATAATATCCATCATGTTAGTTTCGGTAAACATTATTGGAACGTCCACACATGAAACAGACTCAACCAAGAACTAAACCTAAAAGTTAAACCAGGTACAATCTTAAAAAGTTCCTGCAAATGAAATGGATCGATACTTAAAAACCTTCAACCACCAATAACATAATTCTTTTCTGGTGACAATAAAATCAGCCAAAACATTGCAAGAATTTCTCCCTTCTTATAACCAGAAGCGATACTTTTTGTGGGTAGTGGAGAAGGGGGGCTGGATGTCGTGAAGAAGCAACAGTCAGTAACGGTACAGTAGAATTGATAAAAAAAAAAAAAAAAAAAAAAAGTTAGACAAGCTTAGAGGAAGATAAAGATTATATAGCAACAATCATACGATCTAAGCAAGTTTCTTGCCATGTTGGAATGGCCTGAGTCGCAATGTCAATATTGTCATCTTTCCGACACAAAATGGGTATCAAATTATGATCTACTAGCTTTATAGATGACTGACCATATAACTGGGGAAAAAATTACAGACAGCAATGCTAAGACTACAGAAAAAAATCAGCTCGTCTAAAGGCTTCGAGCTTTAGTGCGTGAAAGAAAACACTATTTTGGAAAAGAAGTGAACTAAGGAAAGCAAATGGAAATTAAATAATCATGTACCCTCCCTAACGTTACTACAAGAAAACCAGACCATTTCACGAGGAAGATGTCCTGAAGGGAACTTGAGAAATATTACTATAGTCATCTTCCGACACAAAATTGGCGTGTAGTCACCAATCTGCTTTGTAGATGACAGAAAAAGCTTGGAACAAAGTCCAAACAACATAAAACACATTTAATAAAAACCAATTCCAGTATATTTCAAACGCACAAGCCCCCCACCCCCGAAACAAAAACAAAAAATCAAAGAAGATTGATATTCCCACTTTGAAATAGGGAAAAGCTCAATCATACACGTTATCCAAGCACATACTACAAAGAATTAAATATGATACTAGCATCCTACCGTGATACTAATTGATAACTCCCAGTCTATGCCACTGAAAAGTCACAATCCTTCACGAAATAGAAATAGAAAGAAGTATATAGTTGAAGAATATATACCTCCGAACAGCAAGACCACCGAGGAGCTTGTAGCGGAGAGACTCAGCCTGGGCAATAGCGCAAAGCCCTCTGTTATTAACTTTCTCGGCGTAAAGCTCCACGCTGTTCTCTGGGAACTTGAACCGCTTCTGTACCAATGAGGTCAGCTCTCTGATCCTCCTCCCCTTCTCACCTGCAAAATAGAACAACTAATTTACCCTTCGAAAATGGGTACAATTTTTTGATGGGTAAAAATCAATACAATTAAAAAAATAAATAAAAAAGAAAACATAAGAGGAAATCATTGAAATTCAAACCAAGAACGTTCTGGGTCCGGGTGGCTCTGATGATGATCTCGGTACGCATAGGAGTAACCCTAACTTCGACTCCGGAGTAACCGTCCTCTGCCAGCTCACGGGTTAGCACCTCATTCAGCTCGGCGAAGAAAACTCCGTCAGCTACGAACTGTAACGACACCACGCAAAAAACAAAGCTTCAAGAAACAGTGCTCTAGAAAAGAGTGAATAACATCAACATTGATTGCAAAGAAAATTGGACGAGAAAGATAGTGGATTAGTAACGAGTAATTGTCTAGGATTCTTGTAGTTCCATTTCACGGGAAACAAACAGAGAGTAAAGGGATCACCTTTCGCTTTTTGCTCATCTGGGTTGCCATTTTCGGGTTGAGGAGGCGAGATCAGTCGGCGAAGTGGCTGCTGCTGTGCAATTTGCAAACCCTACTTTCAGTATTGGTTTCGGTTGGAGGAGGCTTTTAACTATGGGAAGGCGCAAATCGGAGGGTGGAGACAAAATCAGGGTTTTGCTTTGAACGGTTAGGATTTATTTACTGTTTTATTATCCTTTTTTCAGTATTGCTTTCGGGTGGAGGAGGCTTTTAACTACTATGGGAAGGCGCAAATCGGAGGGTGGATACAAAATCAGGGTTTTGCTTTGAACGGTTAGGATTGATTTACTGTTTTATTATTTTAATTCTAAAATATGTTAGAGCTTTCCTTTACAACACTCGAGCATTATTTTTTTAAACTATTATAATTATCACTTAAATACTTATTTGACACATAATTTAAAGATCGTACCATATTATTTCCTTTTAATTTATTTTAAGGAATTAAATTATATAATTTTTTTTAATTTCCAATTAAACATTAAAGGATATAAATAATAAATCATATAATTTCTATTTCAAATTAATTATTAAATGAAAATAATTTTTATAATTTGTGAAAATATTACAAAAATAATAAATTAGAAGGGTAAATTATAAATATAGTTGTAGGGATCAAATCAGCAGCCTATAATTTAGCCTCATGATAAGATTGAAAATCAAGTTAAGAGATAAAACTAAGAAAATACAGGATAGGTTGACTCATACTTTTAAAAGGAAAATGCTTCACAAGATAAGTTGAACCCAATTACTCCAAAGAAATATACCTCTATATAAGGCGGAGATTCTCCACAAATTCTACACACAAGTTCTCTTCACAGAAACTCTTTTATTTACTCTTATTCGCTTATTTATTATTTATTTTATAGATGAATGCAAAGAATATCGTATCGAAATCTGAATTATTATCGTGGGCCGGTGATGATTATTTCCTCCCTTTCAGTCTGTTGTGCAAAATAAGACATTAACAATAGCTTTTTCTTAATTTGATTTAAAAGCAGACTTAATTCAAATTGACATGTGAATAAGGGTTTAACTTTTTTGTATTTTTAATTTGCTATATTATTTTTATTTCTTCAACTTTAAATTGTTAAAATTTTTATTTATAAATCGCAAGAGTCTAAAATATTATCATAACCATTTTCATTATATTCTAATGAATTAAACTTATGCATTAAAGAGAAATTAAATAAGGATTTTCCAATAAAGAAAAAATAAACTTTTTAAATTGCAACACATATGTCACACTTGGTCATTATACCTAACGCTTTCCTTCACTTCTTTTTTTGTTTTTCTTTTTTCTTGTAAGCACATAATTTCATTTTAATTATCCAAAATACATTAGGTGTGGGTTGGGGACTCTAGTCATCTAAAAATTCCAAACCAATGTCCTAAATAGTTTTAAAAAAAGTGTAAAAAGAATATATAGGGACTGGAAATTGGCACAACATAATAGGTTAGATCCCATATTCTCTTGGCCAATAGACTGCAATATGGATCAAGAGAAGATCAATAATAAAGGTCATTTTTCTTGGTTGTCCTGGTTGTCCTCGAAGAGGTCTACCCAACATTTTCACTGTTGTTGTGAGAGACTATCGTAGATGAGATTACACTAGTTTTGGATCAACTATTATGGTTTAAAAGGATGTCCATCTCTTACTCCATAAACTTGGATAAGGAGTACGAGACTCGGAATTTAAGGAAAGTATTAATATAGGTGGAAACGAATGATCAACTCGATCATAGCTTTGCCAGAATTTGAGAAGCACAAAGAATAGTATCGCATGTGAGGCTTTGGAGGGGCTTAGATGGTTAGAGTTTGAAATTTGAGACTCATGAATATGATGGAATAGGGAGTGTGGCAGTTGGAGCTCCGGTGGTAGGCAGCGTGTGGGGCCCACTTTGGATAGCATGTAAGGCACACTATCCCACCATTTCTTACTCTTTGTAGATTGACTATTTGGGAATCCAATTGCATGGTGAATGTAGCTTGAAGGTGGTTAGAAAGTTGTAGATCTTCTTTTTCTATCCTAAAGGAGAAAAACTAACGAAAACTTTACATTCATGACTTCTAAGTCATGAGAAAGGAAAGGAGAGGGAGGAGCGAGAGCTTCTCCACTTAGATCAACTCTTCCTTTGAATCGAGAGAAATGAGTTTAGAGGGAGAGGGTGCGATTTGGAGAGAGAAGAAGAAAAATAAATTTCCTTCACTTTTTTATTTCTGTACAAAGACGACATAGCCGTTAAACTACAAGTTAATTGAGAAAATAAATTTATTAATAGGATTAAAATTTGCTCATTCTAATTATAGGTTTTATGATTGTTTATTTCATCAAATAATGGCATGACATTGAACAAAAGCATGATACAATTTTGTTCTCTCTTAATTACGGATAAGATCAAATATGTAAGATGGAATTAGGCTGATAAAGATGGATCGCAAGGTGCTTAGATTGGTATAAATTTTGTGTTCTTATTATTTACTTATCAATATAATATAAAATAATGAAACTATTTAATATTGTACAAATAGATACTATCTCTTTCACATGAAATGGAAATAATTTTATTTGGAAGGCGGACTACGAAAATTTCATAAAGAGATTTTTATGCCTTCCAATTAGAAAAGAAAAGAGGAGTGGGTTGACAATAGTGTGTATGGTCTAGGCCGCTCACCATTGTTTGGAGGCATTTGCATTAGGATCATGATTTTTGACAATTTCTTGCTCCAAACACTTTATATAATTGTAAAAAATATAGATACAATATATGGATGTTATAATATTTGGTTGGGATTTATCTAGACACGAACAATATATAATATTATCGGATCTATATGATGTGTCAATTGCTTTCTGAATTGTGTAAAAAAATATAAGAAACTCCTCACCTTGTTTAAGGAGGAGATGACAAGTTGGAAGTTCCCCTCAAATATTGTATAATGTATAAATTAAGAAAACTTGTATTCAAAGACAACTAAAAAAGCTACCTGAGTCTCGCCTTCATGAGGAGTCAAAGTAGGAAATCAAGCAATTCAAGTATGGAAAAGAATTCTTTTGGACCCAATCTCAAATTTTAAAGCATGGAAAAGAATTCTTTTGGACTCAATCTCAAAATTTAACATAGATTCCTATAAGAGGCATGTAAAGTAATATAATAGGAGTGATTGAGTCCTTAAAGAGTCTCTTCTCAGTTTCTCTCTAGAGAAAAAGTGGTAGAGGTCTGGTAGTCACCTTTTATTTTGTCAGGGGTAAGGAGTGGTAGGAAAATAGAAGAGTTTTTTAAGCACATATGGATATAGGGATGGAGGTGTTAGAAGAAAGACGAGAGAATCTACTACTTATGGAAGATGAAAACGATTCGATTGATCTAGATGGAGAAATTCCATATGAAGTTAGAAGAAAAGAGGAAATAAGTGTGGTAGGCAAAGTGTGCTTGGAACGAAGAATTGGAAGGGATGTTCTCAGTTCAACAATGGGGATAGTGTGGAGGATCATCCTTCATGGAGTTCAGATAAAATATTTTCATCATAACATTTGCTAATGAAGCAGACAAATAGAAAGTTATGGAAGGGCAACCTTGGCTATTTGATAACTTTCTTTTTATATTGAAATTGTTTGACGACTTTACACAACCCCATCTGTTGGATTTTGATTTTGAACAATTTTGGGTGCAACTGTACAATTTGTCTCTAACATATATGAACAGGTAATGCAGGGAATACATTGGCAAAACTCTAGGAAATTTACTTGAGGTTGATGTCCCAGAGGATGAGGTGGAATGGGGGAGATTCTTACAAATCAAAGTAGAATTATGCCTATCAAAGGTAATAGATAGAGACCGAACAGTCAACATGCAAGTGAAACAGATATGGATTCCTCTAAACTTTGAAAAACTACCAAAAATGTGTTTTAATTGTGGAAGAATAGTGCATGGCTCAATGCTTGTCGCTGAAGTGGGATTCAGAGTCCCCAAGCAGAAGGCATAAAATCCCAGTTCAAATTGTGGCTCCGTGCATATACTCCCTCAAGAAAAATGTCCTTCAGATATACCAAAAAGGGAATGGGTCAAGCTCATTATGAAAATCCAGATGTAGGAAAGCCCCAACTTAGCAAAGGGAAATTAGTTGGCATTAATGTTGCTCCAACAATGATGGAAGAGACGATGGACATAAGGAAATTCCTAGAAGAATGCATTAATTATTATAATGTTAATATCAATAAGGATATTAATGAGATTGAGGAAGAGATGGAGGATGAGGATCAAATAGGAGATACAGAGGGTTGCATAGATGGAAAGAAACCAAAATCAATGAGAAAAATTTTGAAGAAATTTTGTCAATGGAAGGGCGGGAAGCTGTGGTATTAGAAATATCTGAAATTACAAAGGGCCAAGATTGTAGAAAGCCTAGAAATGATGGACTAGTTGGTTGTGGGCTGGGAAAAGCAAACTCATCCAGGCCCACTAAAGTATATATGCATCATAAAGAACTGGAGAAGGAAGAAATTCCCAAGTCATGCGAAAAGGAAACCAAGGACGCCCAGCCAATAAGAAGGTGAAATGTCATGCCAGAGAAAGAGGTAATTTCTTAATTTCTAGGTCTTGTTGCTCTAGCCTGAAACGATCCCATGCTCAAGAAGGAGGTCATGGTTTTGATTTTGAGTTTCTCATAAGGTCACTAAATGTTTGTGAAAATTCTAAAGAGAGCTTATATTTGGTATTGGCGATGGTTGATAGTCAGCCCTGCCAGTCATAACGATTCTCTTAAGTTGGAGCTACAGAGAGCTTGGAAATTTTCGGACAGTTCATGACCTTTGCTTACTAGTAAAGGACAAGAAACTTGATATAGTCTTCTTGATTGGGACAAAGCTTACTGCAAGCAAATTCAATGGTCTAAAAGCTAGATTGGGTCTTGAAGGATGCTTTATAGTGCATACCATGGGGAGAAATGGGGGATTAGCCATGTTGTCGAATTCTGTGAACTTTTGAAATTCATAACCACTCACAAAGGCATGTTAGTGCTTGGATACTTGATGAAATTGCACAATCTAAATGACTCTTAACTAGTTTCTATGGACAACCCAAAGTATTGAGGAGAAGAGAAACTAAAAACACCAACTCAGTATGCTTGGTGTGTTGTATGGGATTTTAATGAAATTATTGCCCAAAATGAGAAGCAATGAGGTAGATCTCGAAATGAAAGATGGCAAAGTTTAGAGAAGCACTAACTCTAAGTAGTTTGTTTGACCTACAAGGGTACAAAATATACTTAGAGCAACAAGCATGGAGATGGAACTTTCACAAAAGAGAGATTGAATAGAGCAATAGCTAATCCTTTGTGGTTTGGTACTTTTATAGACTATTGACTAGAAGGGGTGGTGGCAAGACGTTCAGACCACAAACTTATACATTGTAGTTTGGTGATAAGTGCACAAAAATAAGAAAAAGGGGAAAGTTGTTAAGGTATGAAGCTAGTTGGGAGCTCGAGGAGGAGTGTGCAGACATAGTAAGGGATACAGGACCACTATTGATCCCAAAACTGCCTTTATAGGCAGAGTGAAAAACCACCCTAGCAGGTGTGGGTAAGCATTGATAAGGTGGGGTCCCCAAAAAGGTAAAACTAGAGAAAATGAATAAGAAAAAAAATCTGAATTCTTGAAACTACTATATGACAAGGAAGATGAATACAATGTACCAGAAATTACACAATTTCAAGAGAAGCTAGGTGTTTTATTTGAGCAAGAAGAAATCAAATGGAGGCAGCTTGTAAAAAGAAATTGGTACAAAGAGGGCATTAGGAATACAAGATTTTTTCATGCTTGTGAAAGCTAAAGGAGGAGGAAGAACACCATTAAATAGATTGTTGATTTTTTAGATAGGACCTTGACCGATATTGAAAACATTGAAGGTGCTTTAAAAAACTATTTTGAAAACATCTTGAAATCCTCAAACCCATCATATTAGATATTGAAGAATACCTCAGGATAGTGGATGTCTAGATGACTGCAACTATGAATGACCAATTAGAGCAAGACTACACAAGAGTAGAAATTGAAGAAGCACTCCAACAAATGGCACACTTGAAATCAGATGGCTATAGAGCTTGCTTTTTTTAAAGTCATGGGAGTACAATTGGTGATAATGTATGCCATGCCATGTTTAAAGTCTTAAATGGTGAGGGTATGAATCCATCTCAAACTTTACTCATTGTTTTAATTCCAAACCTCAAAAAATCAATGCATGTGAGTGATTTTAGTCTTAGTTTGTGCAATGTTTTGTATTAGATTATTTCAAAACTATTAGTAGATAGGTTTAAGAAAGTACTTTTTGTGATAATCTCTTGTAATCAAGTGCCTTCATTCCTGTGAGATTATATACAGACAACATCATCATTACCTATGAAGTGCTCCACTCAATGAAAACTAGTTAGCAAGGCAAAATTGACAGTTTGGCGATGAAACTAGATATTTCTAAAGCGTACGATATGATTGAATGGGCCTATTTAGAGATGTGATGAGAAAATTGGGCTTCATAGATAAGTGGATAAAACTGATTACGGACTGTGTTAACTTAGAGCATTAATAGTGACCTTAACAAACTTTGGCCAAAATTTGACTAGAAAATTCACTTTTACAAATTTTAGCTATTCATTTTCAACAACATCAAATAATATACTCAATAAATCTATCACTATTTTATTAAAATATTGATTTTGATCTTTTTATTTATTTTAATTTTAATTATAATTTAAATATTTATTCATTATTAAAAAAATACACATTAATTTTCAAACTTTTTTCTATTTTTTCCAAATCAACATCTTTTCTAAATCACAATTTACACAACATATTCAAACCCAAAGTATTAGAATCAGCTAGCATGCGCTACCTCCAAGATTGTAACTTTCACATAGTATTATAATTAGCATTTCTTCTTGCGCTAAGACTAAAATAATGAAAAAATGAATTATTTTATTCTATAATGATATTTAGGGCTGGCCAAATTTGGCCAGTGAAATAGCCTTGGGATATAATTACTGTTCATTTGTTGAGTCTATTACAATCACTTATTGTGCATCTTGGCTAAATTTTAGCTTTGGAGATCCGACTAGTAGTGCTCTTAGTCACCTACTATGTCCTTGTCAAAGTCAATGAAAAAAAATACACTTCACTAGGGGTTTGAGACAAGGAGTCCACTATCTCCTTACCCTTCATTCTTTGTGCCGAAGGCTTAGTTCCATGATTAATTATGCTTAGAGAAGTTGTTATATTAGAGGGACAACAATGGCTAGGGGTGGAAAAATAATTAATCACCTTATGTTTGTTGATGATTGCATTGTTTTTTGTAGAACTACAAAACCCGAATGGGTTAAGCTTTAAAATATATGGAATTTATATGAAAAAGGATCTAGACAAGTGCTGAACAAACATACATCATCCTTCTTTTCTAGCTCAAAAACCAAGGAAAGGGATAAGATGTAGATTTTACAAGCAGTAGAGGCAGTTTGAGAAGGTATGAGAAGTATTCGGGGCTCCCTACTATGGTGGGAAGATCAAAATTCAACAAATTTAAAGGCATAAAGGATTGAATATAGTAGAAAATCAATAATAGGAAGACCACCTCTTTGTCTCAAGCAGGCAAGGAAATCCTCATAAAAGCTGTCCTACAAGCCATACCCACATACACCATGAGTGTTTTCAGATTGCCAAGAACCATGTGCTAGGAAATTTCTTAACTAATCTCCAAATTTTGGTGGGGAAACAAGGATGGGGAGAAAATGAGTCACTGAAAAAATTGGAGTAAAATGGGAGAATCAAAACAATATTGGAGGATTATGCAATTCTTGAATTCCTTAGCAACTACAGTGTTAAAATACAAGTATTTCAATAAGAAAAATCTGTTGGAAGCAAAACTAGGCAGATGATTTTCACTGATCTGGAGAAATTTGTTCTCTGCACTAGACCTATTAAAGGAAGGCCTTAGATGGAGGGTAGAGAATGGGCAAGACATAAGCATATGGGGTAAAAAATGGTTGCAAACTCCATCAACTTTCTACTTTCCGTGTTCAATCCTTAATCAAGATCTTAGGAGAAAATTCCACAGTGAGGGAACTGATGGATGAGGTTTCAAACCACTAGAAGATTGAGGTTATTGGTGAAATTTTTGAGCAACAATAGGTTGCACATATATGCAGTATTCCTATTAGCAAAATAGGAAAGGCTAACAAGAGGATACGGGGCTACACTAACAATGGAGTTTTTACTGTAAAAAATACCTATTATGTAGATTTACAACAACAGAAAAAGCAGCAAGGGACCCATCTAGGGGGATAAAGGATGATGATAGATGGAAACGCATGTGAAAAATGGAGGTGTCAAGTATGGTGAATACTTTTATTTGGAAAGCTGGATAGGATATCCCCCTGACAAGAAAAAATTTTCGCATAAGAAAAATAGTAGACAGTCCCCTATGCCCAACATGTTAGATTGAAGAAGAGTCAACAGTTCATATTCTCTGAAGATGTATTGTAGCAAATGGTGTGTGGGCGGATGTAGCTAGCCCAATACAAAAGTGGACCACGAGCGAGGATGAATTCCTATAGGTTTGGGTGACATGTACTAAAAGACTTTAGAAGGAGGAGCTGAAGTAGGTTGCAAACACAATGAGGAGACTATGGCTAAGAAGAAATGAGTTTATTTTTTAAGGGAAGATGGCTAGCTCAATGAAGATTATTCAAGCATTTGATGAACTAGAAGCAAAATTTCTTCAAGCTCAAAAAGGTGGAAAGGCAAAACAACCTCAAAGTGTGGAATTCAATAACAATCCTCAATGGAGGAAACCAGGAAATTGATTTGTGAAGGTCATGTGGGATGCAATAGTTGATGGTCCCAACAATAAGATAGGAATTGGAATTATTGTTAAAGATAAAGAAGGGGAAGTTATGGCTGCTATTAGTAATCACAAAAAGGTCAAGAAAAAACCTATTCGGGTCAAGTGCATGGCCTTGTAGAGAGCAATGGAGTTATGCATGGAGTTAGACTTCAGGTCTGCCATTTTTGAAAGGAGAAGCACAAGTGGTTGTTAAAGCTATCATAGTGAAGTTGAAAACTGGTCCTGATATGGTCAAGTAATTAATGATATTAGATCTTTGTTGAGAAGTAAAACTGACTGGAAAGTTATATTTACTCCTAGAGGTGGAATTGTGTATGGATTGAAAATGATCATGAGATAATCTCGGGGAATTTGTTAAAAGAAAAACTTTGTAATTGATTGATTGCTATTTGAATAAAACTTCTAGTTTCTTAAAGTTTAGAAGGAGGAGCTTAAGTGGGTTGCAAACACAATGAGGAGACTATGGCCAAGAAGAAATGAGTTTATTTTTTAAGGGAAGATGGCTAGCTCGATGAAGATTATTCAAGCATCTGATGAACTAGAAGCAAAATTTCTTAAAGCTCAAAAAGGTGGAAAGGAAAAACAACGTCAAAGTGTGGACGTCAGTAACAATCCTTAATGGAGGAAACCAGGAAATTGATTTGTGAAGGTCACGTGGAATGCAATAGTTGATGGTCCCAACAATAAGATAGGAATTGGAATTATTGTTAAAGATAAAGAAGGGGAAGTTATTGCTACTATTAGTAATCACAAAGAGGTCAAGAAAAAACCTATCCGAGTTGAGTGCATGGCCTTGTAAAGAGCAATGGAATTATGCAAGGAGTTAGACTTCAGGTATGTCATTTTTGAAAGGAGATGCACAAGTGGTTGTCAAAGCTGTCAACAGTGAAGCTGAAAGCTGGTCCTAATATGATCAAGTAATTAATGATATTAGATCTTTGCTAAGAAGTAGAACTAACTGGAAAGTTATATTTACTCCTAGAGGTGGAATTGTTTATGGATTGAAAATGGTCATGAGATAATCTCGGGGAATTTGTTAAAAGACAAACTTTGTAATTGATTGATTGCTATTTGAATAAAACTTCTAGTTTCTTAAAAAAAAAAAAAAAGCATGGACCAAAGTACTACCAAAATGGGAAAAAAATTATATAATGCTTTAAGAAACAAGTCTTTCTCTTTTCATGCCTTGTAATGTGAAGAAAGTGATGAACTTTAGGGTTTCTTAGTGGATAGATTGAAAATAAATAAATAAATAAAGTCAACTTTTGTCCTTACTCGATGGACCAATCTCTAATTGAAACAACTTTCATTGATTATTTTCAGAATATTTATGCTTCATCGAATCCTATAAATCCGGGTCATCTAGAAAATTTCTTTGAAAGACAAATTTCAGGCATATAAAATGAATTTCTAAGTGCCATACCAGATGAAGTTGAAATCTTCAAATCTCTTAAACAAATCCCTTGCCAAAAAGCACTTGTCCCAGACGGAATGACAGCACTATTTTACAGGCATTACTAGGATATTATCAAAAGTGAAGTCATCAAAACGGTGCAAAATTTTTTTCAAAATGGAAATCTGTTGAAACAAATGAACCCCACCAACAATGGACTCATCCCAAAAATCCCAAACCCAAGTCTACCCCAACATTAGAGGCCTATTAGTTTGATCAATTTGAGCTACAAAATCATTACCAAAATACTGGTTGTTCGTCTCAAATCCACTCTTCCTAGCATCATTTCACCATTGCAAACGGCTTTCGTGCCTGGTGGAAATATCAAAGAAGATAATGGTAGCTCATGAGCTATTTCATCATCTGAAGAAAAAATGGAGATGAGAATCAATGGCAATCAAATTCAATATGAAAAAAACTTTTGATCTTGTTGAATGGAATTTCCTTTTTAAAATAATGGATGTACTTGGATATAGTGCCACCTGGATAAATCTTATTAAGGAATGCATAATGAAAATGCCTTTCTATATCATTATTAATGGTAGCCTGAGAGGTTTTTTTCATTCTCAGAGAGAACTCAGACAAGGGAATCTACTTTCACCATTCTTATTCACATTATGCATTGAAGTTTTATGTAGATTGATATCAAAATTAGAAGCTCAAGGAAATTTTGATGGAATCCGAATAATTTGAAGTTGCCCATCAATCTCTTATTTATTTTTTGCATATGACCTTATAGTTTTCGGGAAAGCAAGTAAACAAAATGCCAAAGCTCTATCTAATAATATTGAGAAATACATAGCATGGTCAGGACAACGAATAAATCTTCAATCTTCATCACTTGAAATCTGAGCTCCGCGACTAAATCCATGATCTCTCAAATTCTGCCATACAAACCTTCATCGGCATGAATGAAATACTTAGGATTTCCAACCTCCTTCTCAAGAGGAAAAAAAGGAGAGCTTCAAATAACTCATCGAGAAAATTAATAGTAAACTCGAAGGCTGGAAATCCAAAGTACCATCTTGAGCAGGCCGTACTATGTGAATCAGATTAGTTGCAAGTTCTTTTCCATCATATCAAATGTAGTCATTCCTTTTGCTAGTTTCAGTATGCAAGACCATGAATAGAAGCTTCAAAAACTTTTGGTGGGGTTTCCCAAAAGGGAAAAATCATAACCTGACAATAAAATCTTGGAAATCTATATGCCAACTAAAATATCAAGGAGGATTAGGCCTCAGGTTGATGGAGAAGATGAACCTAGCACTTTTAGCAAAAATGAGTTGAGAATTGAGTCAGGACAATAATAATGGATTATGGCACAAGATCTTAAAAAAAAAAAATACTTCAACCAAAACCCATTAAAAAATGTGGACAAAAAAAATTCAGACTCTTGGATATGGAAAGGACTCCTCTAGACTAGAGATTTATTAGCAAAAGGCCAATGCTTTCAAATATTTGATAGGCGATCAGTTAATGTATGGATAGACTCATGGATACTAGATATGAAATATCTCAAGCCAAAGCCTATCTAGAACATGAATGAGATACATTCTCAATTAAAAGTATTTGATCTCATAACCAATAATCCACGTGCTTGGAATAGAGAAGATGACTACTCTTTGATCAAGAAAGCATCAACCAAATACAAAAAATCCCTCTTACTCAAAACAATCAAAGGAATGACACTCAGATCTGGCTCCCAAATCACAATGCAAATGACACTCATTTGCATACCATTTGGCGGCAAATGAGCCAGATCTCACATTGCCTCTAGATTTTCTTGCTCCCAATTTCAAAAAAATTTGGAGATTGAAAATACATGATCGTCACTAGCTCTTAATCTGGAAAACTCTATGGGATATTCTTCCAACCAGGGCCAAGATAAGTAGCATTATTAAGAATCTACAATAAGAACTTTCTCCAATGTGCAATCAAGCAGAAGACACATTGCTCCATCTTTTTGTGGAATGTCCAGTGGTTTGAATCCTATGGAAACATAGTAGCTGGCCCCTAAATCTGGCATCGCTTCCATTATCGAACATACATGATTGGATAAAATTGATTCTAAACCCAAGCCCTAAGCTAGGTCTGACAGAACTAGAAATTTACCAATTCTATCTTTTTGCAGTGATAACTATGGATCTCATATGGAGAAAAAGAAATGATATTGTTCACAACCATACATCCACAACACTCGAAAAGGATTTGATCTAGCTAAACACCACTTACCTAGACTACAAAAAAGCATGGGAAAGAAAGGCCAACAACATCCAAAAAGAGATTTGGATCAAACCTCCATCAAATTGCTGGAGTCTTTCTTTTGATGTAGCAATTAGGGACTCCTTCTGAGCTGCGTCAATCGTTCGTTGAGACTCAGAAGGAAGAATTGTGGAAGTCTAGACCTCTAAGATCCTAAGCATCAACCCCACATTTGTAGAGGCATTAGTAGCTTTTCTTGCAACTAAAATGACAAATCATCTGGGAAAAACCCTGTCAATATTAGAAGGAGATGCTCAAACAGTAATAGATGCAATGTCAAATGAATCACTATAACCACAATGGCAAATATCTCTAATCCTAGAGGATATCAGTTATAATCTCCATCCCCAAGTAAACTGGAATATCAAGAAAATACACTGATCTTAGAATTAATGTGTGCACTCAGTAGCGCAATGGGCAGTGACTAAAATGAATTTTGGTTGAATACCCGTCCTTAGTATTCCTAATTGTATCCTATATATAGATAGGGAAAAGATCCACCTTGAACTTATTTCCTATTTCTATTCTATATATATAATGAATGCTTTTTGAGAAAAGAAAAAAAAAATACTAGTAAAATGTTACATGCCTGAAGCACGTATGCCAGTTGGTAGGTATATATATATATATATATATATTAAAAAATTCAGAAGAAATATATATATTAACGTATGCCCTTTTCTGTTGTGGCCTGCGGTGGGTAGTCTTGGTGGTTTTTTCTTTTGCATGGACTTTGTTACCAAGGTTCTTCTCTTTTTGAAATCAAGTTTCTTCTTTCATTCTCATCCTTTTTTTCTAATTGTTTATTTTATCATTGTTTGGTGTCTGAAAGAATTTATGGGTTTCATTTTTGCATGTTTGTTTTTCATGTTTGGGTTTTCAAAAAAAATTTAGGGGCTTCATTTTTTTTCACATTTACCACGATGAGTACTATTTTGTGTACTAATTTTGTTGGTGTTTCAGAGATGGGATTCAGCTGATTCGCCATAATCAACTCTTTGGTCACCGCTGGGCTCAAACCATGGAAGCCCAAATGGTCCATCTCAAGAACCATCACCCACTGCTATTGATGATACATTGCATGACACCAGATGGATGGTCATTGGTGTCATGCTCTATAAATGTGCATGCCTATAAGGGCCATGACAGCGCGTCAACAAATATTTGTTATTTTAGAAAGATTAAAAGTTTTGTTTTTCTGATTTATTTTTATATTTATATTTCTGAGTATACATGTTCTAAATAATTTTTTTTTATAAATCACGTTAATTTCTATTTCTGGAGTGAAGTGTTTTGGGGCTTTTCACATAAAATGAATTTTTTCCTCTTCTTGTTCTTGAAAAGGGGGTCTAACTTGATACCCTTATGATTTGGAGATAGATTTTGCCCCCAATTTTTGTTTTCTTCAATTTTGTTTGCATTTTTGTTGAGAAATTTTTGGGGGAGGCATTTGCGAGTGGTTTTTCCGTACAAAAAAGGACTCAATCTTGCCTCGCATCACATCATGCCTCTCAAATCTCATTTCTTTTTGGGTCACTTTCAAATCTTTGCCCAACCAAGTCCTCTTTCTTTCATTTCATGACTTCTGTAGCAATGCTTCCTTGCCATCTTCCATGCCTCTGTATTTTTTTTCTTGGTTCGGCAACCCAAAGCCAGACTCTACCTCTTGTGAACTTGGTGTGCATCGTGGTTGGATGTGGGGCTTCTATAGAAGTGTTGCAGAGGTGGTACAATCAAAACTAAGATGAAAGGAAGGAGAGACACTAGGAGAGATACTTATTGAGAGCGTAGGAGCAGAGGAAGACGATGGAGTTTGACAGAGCAGATGATGATATTTATATAGTATAAATGTGATTTGGACAAAATATGAAGGCAGTGGAATTGATTGATCTTCCATAAAGTGAGCGAAGCGGTGAAGCAAAAAGGATTTAGACAAAATACAAGGTGGTGGAAGTGTTTTATCTGAGTAGAAGACACTGGGAATTAGTGGTGGATTGATATTCTAGAAATTGAAGAAGGCAGTGGAACACGAAGGATGAAATTGTGATTCTGAAATGCATGTAGGGGCAAAACAGGAAGATAAGTCAGAACAAAAAACCACTGTTCATTTGAGGATATTTGACGCTTTTATATGTAGGATAGATATCTCAAATGTTTAAATATTAAGTCAATTTAATAATTTTCTCTATTAAATTAATTTAAAATTTTCTCTATTTTTGGAGTAAACACTCAACCAACAAAGAATAAATCATTGGCGTTAGAGACAAGAATTATACCTACCCAAAGGATCAAGATTGGACAAGTAATCAACTTCTTGAGAGGGAAAAAACTCTTCCCTGCCAACCATTAACAGTTATGGCTCAATAGTTATTGGGTTACTTCCAAGTAGTTTGGCTGTACTAGGTTCTGGTTCAAATCCGAATTGTATTCATCTTAGACTACAAGTATTAACCTCCTAAATCTTCATTAAAATTTTTAGTGAACCTGGGATTTGAACTATAGCTCAGTCCTGAGGGAGTACCTACAATTTCCTAAAATCTAGGCACTTCCTGTCCAATTCGCAGCAAGTAGATTGATATTTATAGTAACGCCTAGATATGGAAGCCACTTTCGGTTGCCTTTTCAACAAGCATGCATCCCATCAATGGAGTCTCCTGTAACTGTAAGCACCACTGATAATCGGCGCATGGCCCTCACACATCTAATTTATTGTAACAATACCATTTAAGCCTTGTTTTGTTCTTTTTGCTTCTTTTTTTTCGGTCTTCGACATTCTTTGGTCCTCCCATTAGCCTGGATGTCCATGACTAGAGCTAACATGCTCCGCCACCAAACTAGGACACTAACAAGTGAGGTTCACATTGTATGGTGTACTGCTCAATCTCGCAATATTTCTTAGGATATTCCCCTTCTTCGAAAGTCAACCTTCTATCCTCTCTTTTGCCGGAACAAAATACTAGTTCTTGCTTATTCCCTTCTTGAAGATGTTGAAGGATGAGCTTAAAAAGATGATTTATCGGGCAATGTAAAGTAGTCATCTATGGTCTCTCCATTATTCACTATGGCTTTTAGCCATACTACCACAATCTCATTGTGGTATTTGCTAGTCCTATCCTTAGTCTAGCTTGGCTCCAAGCTAAAATACTCCATCATCTCTTCTTCTGTTTTTGTTTTCTATGCGTTGTGCTTGTTGTAGCATGGTAAATTTATTAACTATATTTATTTTAATTCATAATTGATCATATGTATATATATACATACACACACAATTGACTTGGTTTTGGTCGATTTCACCATAAAGGAATGGAAAAAACCATCCAAAAGGATTGGTTTTGGTCAGTTTCCCAAGTCCCATCCCCTTTGAAGGGCATAGTTGTAAGTGCTTTTATTGCTATCCCCTAATCTATTTGAGAATGAGAAATGCTTTATTTACAAAATGGTTTCACAAAAATAAACTCATAAACTGATGTGATATGACGAAATCGATTAAATTGTAAAGTTACTTTTAATATAAGGTAGATTTAGCATATCACATGAGATTATATTAGTTTATGAGTTTAATTTTATAATTTTTTTTAATAGCTGTAAAACTTCTATTTGAGAATAATATCAAAAAAATCTTTATCAAAATTGAGCCACTCAATGCTTGAAACTTGAAAGTGCCCAAACCCATGAAATCCCATCCCGAAGAGTGAGATCAGTGTTTGCATTCGGGCTTCTGCTGGAGTATTGGTTACATCTAAAAGAAGCAAAGCAAGGTAATGTTAGCCCACCATCGTATAAGTCTTACAGATCCTGCATGTAAGAAGGCTGAAACTTTAGGGCACCAGAGCCCTATTTTCCAAGACCAAAAACTTACTTGTAGTAGATTTAAGGCCTGTGAACATCCCACTAAACAAGAGGTAGACACGTCCAGGAAAGGTAGCAGCTAATGATGTGAATTGGAGGATAAATCGTAGGTTGTCGCATCGAAACGTCATATTTTTATAAAATTAAAAAAGAAAGAAGTCGTGGATATAATTCCTACACATAATGCGTATGCACAACGTAAAATTTGTGTAATATGTTGGAAATAGGAAGAATGTATGTCATATGACTCATATCATGTGAATTTGACAAATTAGAGAAGAATGGTAAATCCATTACCAGAAATCCGCTCCGGCAAAAGTTCTTACAAATTTTGTAGAGTTTTTTTTAGATAAAATTTGTGATTTCGTCATATAACCATTCCGAAAGATTTTTTGAAAAGAAAATTTATATTTATATTTTTTTAGGACAAAAGTGAGCAAAATTGTTCGAAAACTTTCAAACGGAAAGTATTTTTGGGGATGATTAAATTTCATTCCAGATGTATGATCGAACGGTAAAATCATTGTTTTCGACTATGAAGTATGTTCGAATGCATACTTTGTGAGTGGTCGACCAAAATAAATTCTTTCAAATGAATTGATATGGAAAAACGTTTAAACGTTAAATTTAGTGGTCAAACATACAACTATGTTTGAATACATTATGTTGAGTGTTCGATCGGATTAAAATACGTTCGAACGATTTACTAGGAGATGACATTCGAGCACAGATGTCATGTTTGATGTCATCAATAAGCATTCGGACGCTTATTATGTTCGAACAGTGTCTGATTGATGTTTGAACATTGATTACAAATAACATTTAAATTTTTGTGTAACCATTCGAGAACATTCGAACGGTTTGACTGATTATGTTCAAATGGTTGTTGGTTGTTCGAAAAGTAGGAATTTGATTTATCCAATAATGAGAAACTAAATACATATACATAATATTTTAAAAAATACATTACAATTTGTTTAATAAACATAAAAATAATCTCATAAGTGCGAACTAAATAAATAAAACAGTAGTGTTCATCGTACATAAACAGTTATAAAATATGTATAATATAAATCAGTTGATGATGTTCTTGTTGTTTCAATTGCATTTCCATATCTGCTTGTTGCACCACTTGATCCTCTAACTCATGCTGCCATGTCTTCAATTCCTCAATCTCAGACCTTGTTTCCTGTAACACTCTAGAGGTGTTGGAGGTATTGTTGGACGATGAGGAAGAGCTAGAAGAATTGACACAACGACTCAAACCTCTCAAATATCCTGAACGTAGACCCAGAAATTTTGTAAAAATGTTATCTCACTTGTTGAAGAATTTTAATCTGGCTCAGATTCAATATATAGGACAACTATTTTTTCTTACACATAAGACAAAGAATTAATATTGTCACAAATATTAATATGCTTAATTAAAACCGATAATAATACTTATATAATTTTCATAGTTGTAGGAATGAGTCCACTCTCAATTACAATAAGTAAGTGATATAGTGTATAATTTTTTTAGATCGTAATTGGTATCTAACATTTGCTACAAGATACATATTTTATAGATATAAAGTTATTAAAATATAAAAAACAACAAATTATATACAATCAAATATATAAAATAGCATTGCCAACTCAATTTTTTTATTTATTTATAGAGAAGTGGTGGAATTTGAGTTTCCGTCGGTTGTTAGGAATTTCGTCTCTAAAACTTATTTTTTGGGACAATTTTTATTTCGTCAAAAAAAAAAAATTCCCAAAATTAAATTTTTGTTGTAGTGAGGCCAAGTAATTGGAGCTAATTCCCTTTCTCAAATATTGCACAAAAACACAGGAGCTAGGATGCTCGACGTTGCTCGGACAAAACTCCATAAAAAGTTGGGCGACCGTAGAATTTAATATCTCAAAAGAAATGCAAGTCTGAAGGATATGAATGTATTTATTAAAATACCTTCCAGTTTTATCCCTAGATTTTTAACTTCAGCTTCTCAAAATATATGGTGAGATTGAAATGGTAATTAAATTGATGACACATTTGCATGCTACAATACCCAACAGTATAGACTATTGATGGTGTGGGAAAATAGTTAAAAAACAAAAAACTTTTTACATGTGAAAGAAGAAAAGAAATATAATAAATGATAATAATCACTCAAAAACCCCAGGGGGGCACTCCGAGGTTGGCCAATGATTGGTCAATTCTTCTTCCTGAAAAAATCCCAAAGGTGGAACCTTCTTTCAAATTACCAATTATTAAAAATATATATAAAATGAATTGTACCAATATTTAAAAAAAAAAGAATAATGGTATATACAATTATAGAATACGTAAGTGTTACGTAATCATTTAAAAAAAAATTCACAATGTTATATATATTCTACGACTGTAAATATTATTTTTTTTTAAAAAATTATCTAACTTAATGTTCACACCTAAAAAATAAAAAATAAATAAAAATCAATAAAATTGTCCAATAAAAAATTGAGGGTGGATTATATTGTGGAGGTGTTCAATTATTGGTTACCCAACGAAGGGATGTCAAAGTCATGCAAGTTAATATTTAAAAAATAAAAAAATAAAAGACAGATGTTTGCTGAATTTGCAATTATTAAAATTACCATTAGCATTATTAATATAGTTATTCGACTATAATTGGGACAATTCAAGGCTGAGGGGGCGATTATTATAATCATTATTAAAATATTAAAATAGGTTTTAAGGGGCAAACTGGAGTTGGGTGTAACTTTTCCAAGCCTATTTGCTGGAAATGCAAGGAACAAAAGGAAAGAAGAAAAAAAAGTAGATTCCCAGGCCAGTACTTTCAATGCTTAGTTTTGTCTTGGTTCGGGTATTGGAACAGCTGGGTTTGATCATCTTGTAGCAGTAGTACTGGATGATAAAAAGCAACATAAATGCATGTATAAAAATAAAATTAAATATATATGGAGGTCTTCATCATCATGTAGGGTAATATTGATTGTTTGATTCATTAGATTCCAGCCTTGTTTCCTCATCTGTATTGGCGACTTTGTTTCCCTTCCAACTATCCTTAGTAAAAGAAGGGACAGGGAGTACTTCTACTATACATAGTTACACCAAACACAATACATAAAATATCAAATAAAAAGGAAAATGATTTGAATAAGAGAAATGATAGTTATGGTCGTGAGTGTGCAACAGCCACGCAATCACTTTGAAAATAGTAAATAAATATAGGACTCATATAAAAAAAATTAATTTTTTAGTAGTGCATTATATTATTTTTTAAAACGACTGTATGACATTTATATACTTCTCAATTATATGTAAAATGACTCTTTTGGTTCAGGCCTGGAAGGAAGAAGAGCTAATGTTGCAATTGACCGGTTTATGATAGTGGTTTGAGTTTTGTTTTAGTGTCCTTACATTCATTCATGAAAGTAAATAATAAATAAAATATAAATGAGAGAGATAAATAGATTTATGTGATTCAATATAAAGCTTACGTCTATAGGGTGTTTGAAGAAAATCTACACTTGGCTTCATGCCTCTCTCAGTACAATGAAGGTTGAAGACCTTCTTGCCTAGAGGAGGAAAATGATCTCTTCGAAACTCCCAAGAGGAAGATAGAAGAAAACCTTGGAGATTTTGTGGTTTCTTTAGGCAAGTCTCCTTTTATCGAGGCTTCATGAGAATGGTTGATATCTTGTTAGTTTTATGTCTCTGTCACATTTCCCCTTTGTGTACCTGACTTGACTTTTCTTGCTTCCACTTGTTTCATTTTTGTCTCTTCCTTCTCTTTCTTCCCTCCCTGTTGCCTTTAATAAAAATCACACGGTGAGTTGGATCTAATTTATTTTGTACCTAATATTAGGCAAAACTAAATGATTACTTTCAACAAAATAGATCATTTCAAGGATGATTTTTCAGAGAAGGGAGAAAACATGTTAAGGTGTCTCCTAGTAACTAAGCGAAGGGTGTGAGTTTGTGGTGACTTGTGGACCACACGTGTCGATCCAAGTGTGCTAGTGGCACCTAGCGCATTAACAGATAGCCAAACCAGTTGGATCGACATTGACACATGGCAATTGAGCTCGAAAAAGTGGCAACAGATTAGAAGTTTTGAAACTAAAAAACAGGTTTGAAAATATATTTTGATGAGTACGAGAGTACAAACGGCCTGTTCTAGTGTTAAAACCGAGACCGAATGGAAGCAAAAGAAACCCCTTATTATGCCGTTGACTGAATCGTGCTGGGGTGGGCTGGGGGTGATAACTAGCCAATCTCGACCTTAATTATGCTTAGTTGGCTCCAAAAATTTTATTTGGCATGCAAATGGAGCTGGGGAACAAATAAGATCATAGGAAATGCAGAAACTGAAGAATAAATAAGCTGTTGTGAAATCAATGATAACAAACAAATAAAAGAAACAATCACACGATACAAAATTAACTTGGTTTGATAATATGCCTAAGTCTACAGAGTTGTAGGGAACTTTATTATAGAGGAGATTACAATCACACACAGTGAGTTATAAGAGTATAACTCTTCTCAGACAATCTCAACTCTCACTCTCTAGAGTTTTTTCACTCTCTCAATATGCTCTCATACATTTGTCTCTTTTGTTCACTCTGATTTGTTGAACATATTTACAAAAGAACAAACATTACATATATATATATAAAGGGTTAGTGTATATATATCCAAAACGGCAAAACTAGGTTCTTCGCTCAAGCGAATAATCAATCGAACATTGACTCGAGCAAACACTAGGATTAGTGCTTCACTCAAGCTCACTGTTGAGTGTACCTCGAGTGAACTCACTGGTTGAGCGACAATCAAGCAAACTCTATGTTTGTCTTTCCCTCAAGCCCATTGTCGAGCGAACCTTGAGCGAACAATCTGTCTAACTTTCGCTTTAGCCCACTGTCTAGCGCACCTCGAGTGAACACACGGGTTGAGCTTTGCTCGAGTACCAGGTCGAATGATTGTCTAGCAAATCTTCTATTTATGCCTTTTCTACTTATAAACCAAGCTCCAAATAAAGCTCAACAATCTCCTACTTGGAGACTGGTTCTCCACATGCTAGCCACAGTTTCCAGCACAAGCCCTATCACCTCTGAAACTCATAGCTCTCATCTTCAAGCTAGAAGATGCACTAAAGTCGAGCCCGTCTTCAGTTTCTCACATGCATTGCCCTCAATTAGCACATTCACTAGGCAACTCACAACTCCTACTGCAATAAAAAGATCGGGTCTCGATTCAACCTTGGCAACCTTAGCCAATTTTCACTTGCTAGATCTCTCGTCTCATAAGATTTTCTTATTCTTCTATGGCTCACTAGCTTCCGTCAGCAAGATATAATTCAAGGTAAGTGCTTGCCGTGGAGGTCTGGTCATCCTGGCAACTGTAGGTGTAGATGTTCCTGGAACACTAGACGCTCTGCTCCCATGTCTCATACATTTGCTCGGCATTGTGGTCTTGAGAGATTTCCTTAGGCTTACATGAGGAACAGCAAAACTAACTCCCTTTTGCTTCCCAACTAATTTGCATGACCAATCCTACTCTTTTGCACTCTTGTATTTTCTTGCACATCACTGGACCCTGATGTCAAATACAAAGTGTTAGATCTCTTACCACGCGCCAAGACTAGTGAACCCTTTATGACCTTCCATGCTTCTCCAGAAAACACTACTGTATGACCGTTGTCGTTGAGTTTCCCCATAGCGATCAGGCTTCTCTTCAGGTTTGGAATGTGTCTGACTTGATGCAAAGTCCACACACCCCTGTTTGGAAGTACGATGCGCACATCCCCCACTCCCACCACATCTAGTGTCTCTCCATGAGCCATGGACATCTTCCCATAATCACCAACAACATAGTTCTCCAAGATCTCTTGATGTTAGGTGCTATGGAATGAAATCCCTGAATCCAATACCTAATTGTCAACCAAACTGTGTACTACAAGAATTAGAGCGTCTTTTATTTCTTCAGCCACTACGTTCATATCGTTATCATCAATACTTTTTTGATTCTGGCAATCTCTCTTGATGTGGTCTGGCTTGCCATAACTCCAGCAAGTGATCTACTGCTCATATCTCATCTTACTCATGTCCCTGTTCTTGGAGCTTGGCTTGTCGTGTCTCCTATCTCGATAGTCAATGTCCATAGCCAATAGAATAATGTCACGTACGTCATCTTAATTTAGTTTCATATTGTCGACTAAAATACTAACCACCATCCTCATGACCTCCCAACTTTTTGGCAACGATGCCAACAGAATCAACGCTCTGATCTTATCATCAAACTCAATCTCTATAGAAAACAATTGACTTGTGATCGTATTAAATTCATTCAAGTGTTGGGATATAGACATACCTTCTAACATCTTCAGATTGAACAGCTTCTTCATCAGATGCACATTGTTATTTGCCGACAACTTTTCATGCATACCAAATAGAGCCATCATGAGATTTGCGGTGGTTATTTCCTTAATAACGTTGTATGCCACTGATCTAGACAAGGTCAGCCAAATAACCCCCAGAACCTGCCAATCCAATAGACTTCACTCAGCATCATTCATACTCTCCGGCTTCAATCCCAACAGAGGAAGGTGGAGCCTCTACCCATAGAGATAATTCTCTAGTACCTAAAGTCAGTTTCATCAAAATTCTTGATCCTAAGTGCTTTCATTTTGTCTCCAACCATCGCTCTCTCTCAGACTCAAACATTGGCTCTTGATATCAACTGTTGTGAAATCAACAATGACAAACAAATAAAAGTAGCAATCACACAACCTAAAATTAACGTGGTTCATAAACATGCCTATATCCACAAAACTGCAAGGGATGTTATTCCAGATGAGATTACAATTACACATAGTGAGTTACAAGAGTAGCACTCTTCTCACAATCTCAACTTTCACTCTCTAGGGCTTTTTCACTCTCTCAATATGCTCTCACACATTTGCCTCTTTTGTTCACTCTGATTTGTGTAACGTTCTCACAAAAGAACAAACATTACATATATATATAGTGAAAACAACATTGGAAACCCTAAACAAAAAAATTGGTTTCTTTGCTCGAAAATGGGTGTCGAGTGCACCTCAAGCAAATAGCCAATCGAACATTGACTTGAGCGGTCTGTCGAGTGTTGCTCAAACGAACACTAAGGTAAGTGCCTCGAGAACATTATCGAGCGCACTTCGAGTGAACTCATGGCTTGAGCGAAAGTGAACTCTTTGTTTGTCCTTCGCTCGAGCCCACTGTAGAGTGAGTAAACTCATAGGTTGAACTTCACTTGAGCGGTAGGTCGAGCGACAGTCGAGCGAACTTTCTGTCTGCACCTTTTCTACTCACAAACCCGGATCCACATGCAACCCAACTTAAGCCCTAGCTAGGTTGGTTGATACATGAGCAAAATAAAAGTCCTTTACAGTTTGGTTTAAAAAATCAGAAGCAACGTCGTTTAAGTCACACATAATATCAATGTCTATACTAATTATATTATTATATATCAAGAATTGGTTCCATTTTGGGGAAATGACTCTTTAAGAAACGAGAATTGATAACCCAATGAAGAACTGACCTATTTTGATCGGTACTCTCAATTTGGTTTAATGGGTAATGGTCATATGTGATCATGCACGAGTGAAAATTAGTGGACAAAGATTGCTCTTAATTGGAAGATAAGAGTATAAGGTTACCATTTTGAACTTTATCAATGGGACATGCTTTGTTTCTTTATCTAGACTTCAAAGATTAATGTCAAATGGGGAACAAAAGTAAGTTTACCTTGTTTCTTTTCACAGATGAGATGAGATGAGTTGAGATTAAAGTTAAAAATTGAATAAAATATTGTTAGAATATATATTTTTAATATTATTTTTATTTTGAGATTTTAAAAAATTGAATTGTTTATTTTATTTTATATGAAGATTTAAAAAAATTATAATGATAAAATGAGTTAATATGAGATATTTTAAAATAGTTTGTAAAGACAAACATTACATAAATATGGATAAAGTGCACATGTTGATGTGGCTCCACCATGTGTAATAACACAATAGTACCATGTGATCATGAATACTATTTAGAATGATGTGGTAGTACTGGGTATTGACATGTGGAAGTGTCACGTCATAGTAAATTGTAATTTTGATAAAATAACAATTTGATTTAAATTTTATGTTCATAAGCATTAAAAATGATCATGTGGTGCTTCCACATGATTAAAGATGGCAATACCACATCAACTTGTGTAATTGTGTATGCATTCTTCCTGAGATCATAGCGATACTCGAGTAAGAAAATAGAAGAAATAAAAGCTAGGGAGAAGTTCTGGGGGGAGGAAATTGCTCTGTCTAAATGCTAACTGTACGTTTGGATGCTAATAGTATCTTGGGTCATTTGTAAATAATAGTAAAATAATTTATGAATAATAGTGAATAATAGTGAAGTAATCTAAGATGGTCTAAGCTCCCAAACATAGCCAGAGTATCTCATATCAGTTGAGAGTAGTAATGAAATAGTTTGTAAATATTAATGAAATAGTTTGTTAATAATAATAATAAACTATTTGTGAATATTAACGAAATAGTCTGAGAACAATTGTATTCCCAAAGAGTAGTTGTGTTAAGAGATAAGAAGCCAATCGGGTGAGCTGCCATTTGAGGAAGGAATTAGCTAGATTGGTTGAGAGCATTTTGAAAAAGAGGGTAACGAGTTTTCTTTGCAGCCCAATCTAACCATACCTTGTTCAATTGTGGACTTTCATCTCAATATCATTCATTGTCAGCCAAATCAGATATTTCTAGGTACCTCCTAATTAATTCCTTTCATGACCAAACTCTATTAAGGAACTTAATTATTTTGAAAGGATTAATCTTAATTGTTTTTGCATATCCATTTTCACTTTGCCTAGGAAACAATAGTTTCAGGAATTTGAGTATGGAAAATCGCATTATGTTAATTCCAAGTTATCATTAATTTTTACTAAATTTCTCTTATATATCTCATATTCATGAAGTGTTATTGACGAGTCATATTGATTTATTTTTAAATAAAAATGAGTAATATTACTCATCATCTATTTTATCATCATTTTATGATGTGGTATTAGATAATTAGACACTATTTATTATATTTCATTTGTGAACCTATCATCTAATGCATATTCTGTTGGGTGGCCTTGAGCCTCTCTCAACTCCAAAAAAATTAGCTTAAGAGATAAGAATTTCCCTTAAACTCATAAAGTGACCATCAGCCCCTTCTACAATCGATGTTGGACAATCCCAATAATCTTCCCCTCACACATCAGGCCTGGGTTGGAGCAGCGACAATCCATTTTTCTCGTTGACTGTTGGGCTTGAGATTGTTGGTAAACATAAGCTCTGATACCAGTGTTGGGGTGATCTTGAATCTCTCTCAACCCCAAAAGCTACATCAAGAGATGAAACTTTCCCTCACACTTATAAAGTGACCACAAGCTTTTTCCGCTAATGATGGGAGACAATCTTGACATATTTATGGGATGATAAGAAAATGATGAGAAAATAAATAATAAATAGATTTTTTTTTTTATAAAATTACCATGCACGGATGCTTCAATCAGTCTATAGTCACCATCATTGGCAACAATGTCCTTAATTTTCCGAACAACTTCTGAAAGCAGTGGAGCCATTTTATTTCTGGAGGGCCTTAAGATCACTACAGAGAAATAATAAGCACTTTGGAGCAATGTGTAGATCAAGTAATACTCCCACCACTGTGATTCAAAATCTAGACCCAGGAAGGGGACCATTTGCGGCAATCACTCGTGTGGGGTCTTTCTCCATAGATCAGGAAAATTGGGGTTGCTGGACCCTGGGGTCCACCAGAAAAGACATGTACTCAATCAGGGAAAAAGAGAGATGCTGAGGGAATCATCAACTTGAAGGGTAGTCATAAAGGATATTTATTGCATAAATAGGATAAAAAGGGAGGAGAAAAATTGCAAAGGAAAAATAAAAAGAGAGAAAATAACCTATGTAAATGGATAAGCATGGAGAAGCTCAGTTCCATCTCCCAAAAAGGAGGTTTTTTGGGGTCCCCTGTCATGCTGTTGGGTGTTACTGTTTATACATTTCCCTCTCCAGGAACTGTAGTAAGTGTGTAGCTTTAAAACTACCTACAGAATACTTTTATTTCCTTAGCAGTACCATATGAGGGATTGTCATTGGCTACAATAGAAATAAAATATTGGTCAAAACCTCATCATCTCTCATCTGAGATTCTGTTCTTGTGGTGGGTGTGTGATAAAAAGATCATCTAAAGCTGCTTTTTTTTTCAATTGTTTCAGAGCATCTTCACAGCAAATGTATGCGTGCTCACTTCTCCCAAAACATTTGAACAAAAAATCATAAACAGTTGTTTCTTTGCAAGGAGAGAGAAGGGAAAAAAAAAAAAAACTTGCTAACTAGAAACACAGTATCCGAAATTTCTTCCCTTCAATTTCCATGGGCTAAGCTCTAGAAGAAGTGATAAAAGGAAATCATGGATGAGTCTTTATCAAAAACAGTTGACAATATTTCAGAAAAAAAAATACAGACAATATTTGAGGAAATTTGTAAAGATTCATTGTAGATTTCAGCCTTTTTGACAAACACAAAAAGGTAATGAGTTAGAACCTCTTTAGTATCTTTTTAAAGGAACTCAAGAAATTGTACAAATGTTCGCAAGAATAAGATTGTATATACAAACAACAGATAAACACTGTTGTTAAATCCATAAGCTAGAAAAATGGGTTGGTTGGGAGGAGAAGAAATTGAGAGAAGGATGAAAAAGAAAAAGAATAGTTTTATTACTCGTTACTAAGAACAGCAGCAGCAGTATACCAAAGTATAGACACTTTGCAATTAGATCCAGAGCTACACTGAGTTACAATGAGGCAGATCGAGAACTCCCAAAAAATTATTATTTTTATACCAAATGTTAAGCGAAGAACTAGAGACTCACTGATACAATAGAGATCGAGTTACAGACCCTAATTATCATATTCATGCTCTAACACCACAGCATAAATTGTGGAAATCTCTTGTTTTCCACCATGCAAAAGAATTTCGAGGAAAGGAGAGGAGAGGAGAGTCTCTATGCAGGCCTATTTCGCTTATGCCCAGCTTTGCCATCTGATCTCAAAGCCCCAGTAGAATCTCCCTCAGAGGAAGCTTCCACGGATTTGGTGAAGGAAGTAGAAAGGTCTGCATAGAGGTCAACCACTCTCCTGATATTGTTGTTGAGCTCCCTGATTAGACCCACATTCCTGCTGAGGTTGTCAGGGATTTTAGACTCGTGATTCTGGTTTATTTCATTGATGAGAAGCCTGTTCTGATCCAAGATGTTCTGGACTTGAACAAAGCTCTTCTGAAATGTCTGAAAGATCTTCCCATCGATCTGGGTGCCATTACCAAGTCCTGAAAATGTGTCACCCTCCATTCTTTATAGAGAGTCTGAATTCTATCAAATCAAAACCAGTCCTGCTTCAACCACCAAAACGAAAGAAAAAGAAGACGAAGAAGATGAATAAGATGATGATGAGGTCAGATCAGAAGGAACAAAAGCTGAGACAGTCTTTTATTATTATTATTATTAAATTATATAAATATATTCATTTCTATAAATACCCATAATCATATCTTCTTACCTGTACATGCTTGCACAGTTACATAAACCAGAATCCCCAGACAAAACATGAGAAGGTTTAGCATTTTTAAGACATTTCATCTGCAGCATATAAGACAAGGTCTGTGCAAGGAATCATGACCTCCATGGGTGGTTTCTTTAACAAGGGATCATATAACTACCATGAATTATTAATATTATTAATATTATTATTATTCTTACTATTTTTATCATTATTATTTTTTATGAGATGTGCAAAAGCAGATCTCATTTCCATAGAAGGGAACCTTTTTTCATGTACTCAGAAAATACCCACCTAAATCTCAGAGCCCCAAAAGAGAACGTCAAATACCTAAAAGGAAAAACTCAGTCAAATGATGCAGAGAAGATGAGCCCACGAGGGAATACTGCTCACAGACAGCATTATTAATCTTTACAAGCAAAATTACAAAACCAGAAAAATACGACTAAAAAAAATATATTTAAAAAGGTCCAAAATGTTGCAAAAGAGCTTAAACTAACAAAAGACCTTAGATAATCCAAATGGGTATTATCTGAAATTAAGGAATACCAGAAAACAAGGACCAAATTGGGAATTTCATACGTTCAAACCGTACACGATATCTTACAGGTGCAGAAGCATGATGAATTCCTGGAGCAGCAATAAAGCCATTACTCCGAAACACAAGAAGCAGAAACTCGTAAAATAAATATAATGCCCAAAAACATTTAGAAGACAAAATCCCAGACGCAATATCGCTTTTGGAAAAATAAATCATATGATATATTCACAAATATATATTTTCACGCAAAATTCAAAACATAAAGACCGAAAGCTGAGAGAAAAGTTCAATGCTTTTGCAGAAGAAAATTCACAAAACCCATCAATCGAAGAGCTGAAAATAAGTCAAAAATAAAAACAAGGACAGTGAACAAGCACAACAAGGAAAGACGAGGACGACGAAGACATTTATGGGTATTTTTTTTTTATCCCAAAATGTTCTCCAAAAATATATATTTATAATGATATTTTCGTACCTTGAAAATCTGAAACATTATATTTTCTTGGAGAAGACACAGATTGAAAGAGGAAGACGAGGGATTCCCGAGAAGCAGTGGAAAAAGGTCGCAGATTGGATCGAATCTCCGGAACAAGGCCCCTCTGAATTCACAGAGAAAGTTGTAGTCTTGAGAGAGAGAGAGAGAGAGAGAGAGAGAGAGGAAGAATATGTTAGATTTGACAGTCACGCTCGGACCCCTCTTGTGTGTGTCTAAAATATTATATTTTTAGCTCTATTCTATGAACCATTCTCAATCCCACCTGTTATTTCGTAATTATTAATGTTTTATTTTTTTAATTTTTAATGTTTTTGTTTTCGTTATTCGATTTGATCCAGTCTGGGAACTGCTCTGTGTCTTTTGCTCAGATCCAAAGCTAGCCATGTCTTCTCAAGATGATTTTGATATCTGGACACGTGGCATGTGATTGGTGATGTATTTGACATCACGACAAGGACCCCACTTCCCGGATTTCCTATCATTTTGTGAAATGAAAAGCTTTGCATTCACTCAAACTCTCTTCTATGGGAAGACAAACTTTTCCACGATTTTTCTTTTTCATTGTTACTCTTCTTTTTGCTGTCAAAATTCTACAGTAGCCTTTTGGAAAATGGGTTGATTTCATTATATAAAATTAAATTATTTTATTTTATATAATTTTTATATAAAATATAATAAAAATTTTATTTTTTTAAATTTTAAAATAAAAATTATATTATAATAATATTTTATTTAACTTTTAATAAAATATTTTATTTTATAAAAATTCTCATTTTTATGTACTCTTTTGAGTATTCTATCTATGTAATTAGTTGAATATTAAAAAAATTGATGCAGTCAATCATATCAATAAATTGTATAAAAAATATATAAAAATAACTGTACATAATATTATTTTTTATTTTATCTCATTTGAATTATATAATCAAACGAGACCCAATACTTCTGAAAATTATTATGATGGTGTCTGAAAAATATAGTTACCATGATGGTAGGTGGAAGGCAAATAAATATGTTTGTTCTCTTATGAAAAAAATATTACATAAGCAAAAGCATTTATTTTATCTATGCGTATTACCTCGACCTTTTCGTAGAAATTATTTTGACATGTAATATTTATGTCGATGTTTAAAAGCATTGGCAATAGCTATTGATAAGTCTAAAATTTAGTTAAAATGTTGTGTTTTAGTTATAATATGGACTTCTAGCTAAACTAGTCCATATTAGATTAGCTATTCCTAAGTCTAAAAAATAATATAATATTATTTATTTTAATAATATTTGATAATTTTTTTTAATATTTTACAAAGACACTATGTAGGAAGTTGGTATTTATTTGAAACTTTCTTTGAACTCTTCGGAGGGTCAATTGCAGATGTAGGTGCAGATAAAAGATGCAGGTGCATATTACATATTGCAGATGCAGGTTCCATGCAAGGTGCAGAATGCATAAAAAACTTAAAAAAGCAAGCTCCAAACATAAAAAATGTCCAAAACAATCAGAAAATCAGTATTCATCCAAAAATGAGAGTGAACAAAATGATTGTATATATCTTTTACTGGAAAATGCTTACGGTAATAGTTGAGAAAGAGATTGAAACCCAATAGAGATTATGTGCAGATTACAATGCAGATTGCAAATTGCAGATGCAGGTGCAGATAAAAGATGCAGGTGCAGATTGCATATTGCAGATGCAGGTTCCATGCAAGGTGCAGATTGCATAAAAAACTTAAAAAAGCAAGCTCCAAACATAAAAAATGTCCAAAACAATAAAAAAATCAGTATTTAGCCAAAAATGAGAGTGAACAAAACAATTGTATATACCTTTTACTGGAAAATGCTTACGGTAATAGTTGAGAAATAGATTGAAACCCAATAGAGATTCTGTGTACACCCAACAGAAAAGGGAGAACCGATTTTCCTATAATAATCGAGAAAGAGATCAGTGTTTGAGAAAAAGAATTGCAAAAGAAAAACCCATTTTAAGAATCGATGAACTAGAAAATAAGAATTGGAGAGAGAGGAAGAGAGACTTACGTATGAGAGAAGGAAGATGACCGACGGAGAGCGAGACAGAGGCCTTGCGGGTTGGAGAAGAAAGAAGACGGAGAGAAGTGGGTTGAAGAAAAGAAAATGATTTCTGGAGAAAGAGAGGAGAGAAACTGGAAATGGTGAGTTTTGGGAGGAAAGAGAATAAATGAGGGAATTATTGAGCGGGAAAAAGGAGAGAAAATAATATAATTTAGTCTTTGGCAGTAGAACAGTCTCTCTCCAGATTTGAAGAAGGCTTAAGACTTACTGTATTAGAATTGTCAAACCTGGGGCGTATAGCTAGTCCAATGTAGATAGCTTTTTTCATATTTCTTTAAATTTTGGACTTGGCGTTGGCAATGGCTAGACCATTGCCAATGCTCTAAGAGCAAGACATCTTAACATTTTTTTCAGAAATTATTTTGATATTTATGTCGACATATGAGAGCCTGATATCTTGACGTTTATGTAAATACTACAAGAAAAATGAACTTTTATGATTAATTAATTACAATAAAAAGGTTATTTGCAACTAATTCACCTTTTCGTTGTAATAAATTAATCACAAAGACCCTTTTTTAAAAAAAAAAATTATTAATAACTTAAAACATGACGTGAGTTCTCCATATATATTTTACAGGTTTTTGATTTTCAAGATACAAATTAAAGAGAAAAACCTTTAAAAAAATTAAAGAGAAAAAAATAACTTAATTTTCTTATAATGATCCGATTTGTAGCGTAAGACATATATTATTAAATTTTTTTTTTTTTTAAATAACAATGTGCACGTCTATTAAAACCCAAGAACAACGTCTAAACTTCATTATAATAATATTACATATAATTGTAAAATGTGTTAATATTAAATAATTATTTTTAAAAAAATAAAATTTATTATAAAAAATTAATTTTTTTTATATTAATTTTGTATTTATTTATTTATTTTTAAAATATCAGGCAAAACGAGGAGGGCAGATCGCCTATATTTTTCCCGGAGATATATAATACCTCAATTTGGCAATGCAAAACATATTTTATTGACATAAATAAATAGTAAGATGGTAGCTTCGTGTTCGGAAAGAATTGGTGAGAAGTCAAGTCAGTGCTTTCATTTATGGATAAAAGTAAATTTAAAAAATCCAACAAAAGCAACTTTCTCCTCCAATAAAGTGGTGACGCGTGTCCTAGGAGGCTTGGAAAATCTACAGCTTCGGATCCGAGGTTATCCAGAAATCTCCGGAACATGCTGATTGGTTCTGCAACATCCTACCAATTAGTAGAAAAATGATATTTATAATAGTAAGTGGATAATTATGGCATAATTTTAAAAAAAATGAATAAATATCATATTTATATAAAAAATTAATTTTTTAATAATAAATTTTATTTTAAATTACATAATAATTATATACTCAACAATTGTATTTCACATTACTCCTACGAATGCGCACTCTATCCAAAATTTTGAATACTGTTCAATAATTATTTCATTTAAAGTATTAGAACGAAATATTTCGATACCATTACTGTTTTGGGATTAATGATATATTATATACGAATATTTATATGTATGTATAAACTAACAACTAATAAAATAAATACATATATATATATATGTAAGTGTGTATAATATATGTGTATATATATGGAAGTAGAAAATTGATATTTATAATAGTTAGTGGGTATGTATTACGTAATATTTTTTAAAAATAATGAATAAATATCATATTTATATAAAAAATTAATTTATTAATAATAAATTCTATTTTTTTAAAAATTACACAAAACTTGTATACTCAACAACTGTATTTAACATTACTCTTACGAATGTGCACTCTATCCAAAGTTTTGAATACTGTTCAATAATTGTTTCGGTTAAAGTACTGAAACAAAATATTTCGATACCATTACCGTTTTGGGATTAATGATATATTATATATGAATATTTATATGTATGTATAAACTAACAACTAATCAAATAAATACATATATATATATATATGTAAGTGTGTATAATATATATGTGTATATATATGGAAGAATTGAAGATTTATAAAATTAATATATGTTGAAAAAATACAAACTTGAATTGAGATACAAAAAAAATAAAAGAATAGATAAATAATTAAAAATAATGATATTTAAAAAAAGAAAGAATGATGGGACATATTTAAAGTTATAAAAAAATTAAAATTATATAAATACATTTTATATTCTAGAATTAATTAAATACCACATAGATTTAAAATTTACAAATGCCATCAAAGTACAAGAAAATTACAAAAATAGTCCAGAACAGAATGGGGATCGAAATGCCAATTCCAGCCATTCTAAATGTTATCAAAGTACAAGAAAATTATAAAAATAGTCCGGAACGGAATGAGGATCGAAATGCAAATTTCGACATGAATGATCAGAATTTGACCGAAATGGCCGAAACGAACTGAATGGGTCGGAATTTGGAGTGAAACGGAATGGAATGGTATAATCTACCAAATATTACATCGAAACGATAAATTCCGGCCGTAACAACGGTACAAAATGGTTTTCAAAACATTGACTCTACCCCAACGCCTTTAGTTTTCCTCCCAATGCTGCCTATAGATGGATATCGTCAATATTTGCAAAATGAAGTTAATAACACTTCTAGGATCTAGCAAAGCATACTAACCAATATCACCACTGTAGAATGACCAATTTGTATATTAACAATGGATCCTGATTGGGGGACAAATTCATTGATAAGGTCACATCCAAACCTCCTCAGAATAAGAAAAATGTTCGAAATCTCCTTAAAGACAACCACCCCTTATTAGATAACTAACCATTCAAACAATAATGGCCTCGAGTCGAGATTGAACCTGAGGACTGGGCTGCTACATAAACCCTATCGCTTTATCCCATGTTCTATATATATTGAAGGGAACTCATGTTCAAGGTAATTCGAACTAACTCTTGGATTCATAAATATACTGTGATGAAGCATTGATAGTAACAATATTGATAGCTAATTATACCATATGGAGGATGCTAATTGATAACGACAGTTTAGTTGACATCCTTTTTTCAGGATGCTTTCATAAATATGGAAATCAGCCAAAGCAGGTTGCGCTCGTCACCCACCACCTTGAAGGGGTTTTTGGGAGAAATGGTACAACTAGTTGGATTCATCACCCTACTGGTATCGGCAAGGTTTGAGTCACATAAAGCCACCATAATGACAAATTTCTTGGTAGTCAAGACTCGCTCATCTTACAATGCCATTAGTGGAAGACCTACCCTGAATGCCCTTAAGGCCATCACCTCTACATACCACCTAATGATAAAGTTTTCGATAGAAACAGGTATTAAAGAGGTGTGGCGAGCAGGTGCTGGCTAGGAAATGTTACGTACAAGAACTCAAAGGCAGGGGAAAGGGACGTCAGAGTAGCTAAGCTGCCAACTTTGGGCAAGCAATCCCCGCCCCTCTCCCTGAGATCATGGTACACAAAGTAAAGACTCGGTACGAAGGGGCCTTGAAATAGGGTGAAGTCGATGAGCCTCTCGAGCTAATCACTTTAGATCCAGATCTCCTAGAAGCCACAGTAAGAATCTGGACCAAGATGGGAAGCATAGAAAGGCAGCAGTTGAAATAGTTGTTCCTTGAACATAGGGATGTCTTCGCTGGAGCCATAAGCATGAGTAATACTAGGTACAAGCTCCAAATGTATAAGACTTCTGCTAAAATATGGGCCCCATCAAGAAAAAGTGAGTTTTTTAAACTTTTCTATTATGGGGTCCACTTTTTCATACAAGGCCTTGCACGGGCCTTATGCATTTGGGGCTTGTATATATTGTTTCTCTATAAGGATATGCCAGGAATTGACGCAAAAGTTATAGAACATAGATCAAGTGTCAATATGAAGATACGGGCGGTCAATCAAAGAAAAAAAGTTTTAGTAGTGAAAAATACGCAGCTATTGCAGAGGAAGTCGATTTCCTTTTGGCGGCAGGATTTGTCAAAGAGACTCACTACCTGGAATGGCTCTCAAATGTGGTTCTCGTAAAGAAGTCTAATGGGAAGTGATGAATGTGCATCAATTTCATTGATCTTAATAAGGCTTGCCCCAAGGACAACTTCCCACAGCCCCGAATTGACCTAATTGTGGACTCCATAGTAGGACATCGAATGCTAAGTTTCATGGACGCATTCTCCAAATATAACAAGATCCTAATGAGTCCGATCGACCAAGAAAAAAGGGTGTTTATAACTGATCAATGATTGTATTGCTACATGGTAATGCCTTTTGGCTTGAAAAGCGGTAGAGCAACATATCAAAGGTTAGTGAACCAAATGTTTAAAGAGCAGATTGGGCGGAACATGGGAGTATATGTCGATGAATTGCTTGTCAAGAGTAAAGAACCAGAATAGCACGTAGAGGATTTGATGGAAGTTTTCAGTGTACTACAACAATATAAAATGAAGCTCAACATGACGAAGTGTGCATTTGGAGTGCAGTCAAGCAAGTTCCTAGGTTTCATGGTGTTCGAGAGGGGGATCGAGGCAAATCCCAAGAAAGCACAAGCAATCATTGGTATGGAGCCATTGAGGCACCTAAACAAAGTACAAAGGCTTATTGGAAGGATAGCAACACTTAACATATTTGTATTAAGATCGATAGACAAGTACCTACCATTCTTCTGAGTCATGTGGAAGGTATAGAATTGGGATATAGAGTGCGAAAAGGCATTTGTGCAACTCAAGGAGTACCTGTCACATCCTCAACTCTGAAGCCAAACCATGCAAGGAGAGACCCTGCTCTTATATTTATTGGTCACATCGGAAGCCATGTCCGCTACTCTGATGCGTGAGGAAGAATAACACAGAAGTGGGTCTACTACAAAAGCCGAGCCTTGAGAGGAGGTGATGCTCAATACCCTAGAATGGAGATGTTGGCATTCGTATTAGTGGTAGCTGCCGCCGACTGCAACCTTACTTCCAACAAGCATATCCCATAAGAATAGTTATAGTAGCATCCCTATAGAAAATACTTCGATGGTCATATATACCTTGGGCCACGTAGTAAAGTGGTTGATCGAACTAAGCAAGTTTGATATTGATTATCTTTCCCAAGCTGCAATAAAAAGGGTAGGTACTAGCTGACTTCATAGCCAATTTCTTCAACTTGCCTGAAGAAATAAGGGAACTCCCTACCGAAAAACCATGGCAAGTGTATGTCAACAGCCTGTCCTGTTGTTTTGGTGAGGGAGTAAGGGTGTATGTAGTGGCAAAGGACAACACAAAAGTGTACTACACAATAAGGCTTGAGTTCAAGATCACCAACAACAAGGCCGAATATAAAGTCGTATTGGCATGACTTGTTATAGTAAGGGCTCTGGGGGCGAAGGAGGTCGACATGAAGGTAGACTTCAAATTTGTAGTCAACCAAATAATAGGAGAATATCTAACAAAGGGCGAGAAGCTTAAAAGATACCTAAAACAGGTACACAAAAGGCACGGCCATTTCAATTACTTCCAGATCAGCCGAGTCCCTTGAGAGGACAACTGGAAGGTTGAGCAGTTGGTGCGAGCAACATCTGGAAGGGATGAGACTGTCCTACCATGGAAGGTGATAACTCAAGCAATAGAAGTCCAAGCTATCAAAATTGAAATCACAGAGATAAACGTGGAGGCCCTGGAATGGGCACATGATATAGCTAAGTTCCTAATTACTAGAGAACTCCTATGTAGCAAAGAAGAAGCAAGAAAAGTTAAGAACAAGGCTGCTCGCTTCACCATGATCAACAACGCATTATACAAACGGGGTTCTCCGCTCTCCTTCTACGATTTGTATCAAAATATGTGGCGCAATATGTCATAGAGGAAATGCATGAAGGAATATGTGAAAATCACTCAAGGGGAAGAGTTTTGGCAACTAAGGTTATGTAGGTCGGGTACTACTAGCCGCATGCCCTCTAGGATGCCAAATAATTTGCCAGGAAATGCGCTCAATGCTAGCAGCATGCGCCAGTGCCCAGTTGCCTGTCAAAAGAATTGACATCAATCACATCTCCATGATTATTCACTCAATGGGGCGTAGACCTAGTCAGTTCTATGCCTTCAGATAAAGAGGGAGCAAAGTCTATAATCGTCGCCATTGGTTCCTTAAACAATGGGCAGAAGCTGAGGCATTAGTGACCATCGCCTTGCAAAATGTCACCAGATTCCTATGGAAAACCATCATATGTCAGCTTGGGATACCATAGAGCATCATTTCAAAAAATGGTCGATAGTTCAACTCTGAGCACTATAGAAATTGGTGCTTTGGACTTGGAATAAAGGTTAAGTATTCCTCCCCTAGACACCTTCAGGCCAACGGGCAAGTTGAGGCGACAAACAAGATGATAACGAATATACTAAAGAAGAGCCCAAAAGAGAAGAAGGGCGCTTGGATCAAGGAACTCCCTTGCTTATTGTGGACGTATAGGACAACCATTAGAACTCCAACGGGAGAAACACCTTTCACCTTAACCAATGGTAGCGAAGTAGTGATCCCTATAGAAGTGGGAATACCATGACATAGAACCCAACACTTTAGCGAAGGGATAAACATTGGAGCACTGGAAGAAAGTCTCGACCTGCTCAAGGAGAAACGAGAGTAGGTGGAGACCAGGGTAGAGCTAGCAAAATGAAAGTGGAGAAGGGGAACTTAGTCCGCAATGGAAAAGCCTATACGTAGTGGTGGCATGTCACAGGTTGAGGTCATATCACCTTAGAGACACCTAAGGGAAGGAATTGCCTCAGCCATGGAATGATGAATACTTGAAAAAGTATTTTGTCTAGAATCCTCTATGTAATCGTACTTATGCAATAAAAGACTACTTGCCAAATATTGTGTCTCCACTCGCACATAAAGAAACAATTCAACGAAGTGCTTCCCTCCTCGCCCAAAGCGCAATTGAGACCATCTCCTGCCTGAACATAAAGCCAAGCGTCTCCACTTGTACAAAGGAGGAAACAACTCAACAAAGTGTTTCCCTCCTTACCCATAGCGCGGTTAAGACCATCTTCTGCCTAAACCTAAAGCCGAGTGTCTCCACTTGTACCTAGCGAACATAGGAGGAAACAACTCAACAAAGTGTTTCCTTTCTCACCTATAGCCTGATCGAGACCTTTTCCTACCTAAACCTAAAATTGAGTGTCTCCACTGGCACTTGGCGAACAAAGGAGGAAACAACTCAACAAAGTGTTTCCCTTCTCGCCCATAGTGTGGTTTAGACCATCTTCTGCCTAAACCTAAAGCCAAGTGTCTTCACTCGCACTAGGCAAATACAAGAGGAAATGACTCAACGAAGTGTTTCCCTCCTTGCCCATAGTGCAGTTGAGACCATCTCCCTCCATAACCTAAAGTTGAGTGTCTCTACTTGCACATGGTGAACAATGGAGGAAACAACTCAACAAAGTGTTTTCCTTCTTGCCCATAGCGTGGTTGAGATCGTCTCCTGCCTAAATCTAAAGCCGAGTATCTTCACTCACACTTGGAGAATACAAGAGGAAACAACTCAACAAAGTGTTTCCCTTCTCGCCCATAGCGCGGCAAAGACCATCTCCCGCCTAAAATTACGCCAAGTACCTTTACTCACCCTTGGTTAACAAGGAGGAACACGATTTAGATTTCTCCTCCTATCTAAACAATGAAAACAGAAGGCTAGTCATAAAACCAATCTACCAGATAACAAACCACGTAGTCACCGCTTATCCACATCATTATAAACAAAAAGTTCTTGTAGCAATCAAAAGCACTATCCAAATTAACAACTAAGAAATATATCAAAATTTTTAACACCGGTGAAAGGTTCTTGTAGTAACATAAGTAATAAAAAGAAAACATGGGTCAAGCATCATGAAAGGCATCATAGATCTTGTCTCTACCAAGGAAGTTAAAGACTTGGTAGGCAACGCAGCTAGCCTTGATGGATTTTAGCTTCAACTTTCACAAGTTGGCCTCAGGATGGGCCAGCAAGTGATCTCTCAACTACTTGAGATCGAGTTTATAACCTGCCCCAAGCTAGGTCATGAACCTTATGAAGCAACTGCCAATTTGGGAGAAAGGCAGATGACCTCCTCCCTAGGCACCTCCAACTTGGCCTCCAGCTTGATTGCCTTCAGATCCGAAGTTGCCAGTTTCTGCTTATAGCTTTTAGAAACTTTGTACAGTTGTAGGAATTTCAGTTCATGCTGCTTGATCTCCCAACTGATTTCCTCAAGTTGGGCCTTAGCATGAACTTTCTTGCCATTAGCAACACTAAGCTGAATGGATTGTTCCCACTGTGACTCCTCAGACTAGGTTAAACAAGCGACGTAGTCTAAACTTCTCTTTTGAGCCTTTTCCAACTCCTTGTCCTAACAATTGAGATAATCATGGAGCTTGTCGCGCTCCTCCTCCAAGACCTTCGCCTTAAGGTGGCATTGCTTTAACTCCTCTTGGGACTTTTTTAAATCATACTGGAAATCAACCACTTCTACTAAAGAAAAGCGATACGATCTTTCGAGGAGTGGGAGTACGACTCCAGTAGGGAAATGTTCCTCACCATCTTGTCTCACTCCGCCCTGGATGCTAAAACAACACGACGTGCCCTCTCGATATGGGAATGTATTGATTGGTTGGCTTGCTCCAAGTCGATCTGACTGTCGACTATCTAGGTCGCAAGATGATCATGTCCCTAGGCCACAAACAAAGTCATGACGAATAACTAGAAATACATAAGAACAAAGATAGAACTTACCGGAGAAAGAAAGCCTAGAAGCTTCTGCACCATGGCACAAACGACCTCCTCCTGATGACCACCTACTCACGGGTTAGGGTTGGCGGCTTGAGAATTTGAGGTGCCAAGTGCCCTAAAAGGTTAAACTCCCCGTGGGAGAGGGAATAAAGCAACACATCTCAGCAGCATCCTTAGAGGACAAGGGATCCAGAGGGCATTGAGGAGAAGCAACCGGTGTGGCAGAAACGCCTTCCTCGGGTTGCTCATTGGAATCCAAATGGTAATCTCCAGGCATAGGATCAACCAGGGGCACAGGCGAGGAAACATCACCACCTTCGAGAAAAGTACCATGCTTCCTTGGCTGCTAAACAAAATTTAAAGGGTTATCTCCAATCGGGACACCGCTTGAAAGCATGGGCGGGGAAGCACTACCTCTCGTTAGAGAAGTACTAAAGGGTGAAGAAGGGATAGATACTTGACTACCACTAAGATTTGCACCCAAGGGTCCATCATGAAGGGACTCTGGGAAAACAAAAGGAAAATCGAGGGTTACAACACCATAAACAGTAGAGGGAGCAGATAAGGAGGAAGGACCTACCTCTAAGTTAGAAGGTTTGATCTGACTACCTGTAACCAAAGACACCTCACTCGTGTCTTCAAAAGGGGTAGTAGACTTCATTAGAATGGTAGGGGCAGTTTCCAAAAATGCATCTTTTCCCGGGAAGTGAAGAAGCCAGAATGGGTCTTTCCCCAGTAGAACTTGACTAGTCCGATAGCTCAACCTTGCCCCGAACAGGGCTATGGTCCGCATGAGGTTTCTTATCCCTTTGGCTTGAAGGAGTTGAAGACCCCCTCTTCTGTCCAAGAGACAAAGAAGGGGCACCTAAGTTTTGGCAACTAAAAATGTGAGCCTAATTAGGGGAAACCTAGAACCCGAACCTGTTGATATTGGCACGGGTGAAAAGTATGTTTGACCAAGTGGCACTATCATTTTGTTCCCATCAAGCATAAAAAGCATTAACCAAGTGCAGACGGGCATCCTCCCAATTAAAAAGAATAATGGTGAAGTCACGATCCTTCAAAACAGGACCCCACATTGCACGAATAGGGAATTCACAATGGGCAACCTCACCAAAAGGGAATTCCCAACGACTTTGAGAAACTAAAAGAATTTCCTATGCCACTCCTTGGAGTGAGAATTGCGGCATTTCAAACTCACCACACAATAGCTGATACAAGACCGGAAGCTACATAGATGTCCACCTATATGCCTAACACCATTGGTATATAGCAATTCTCTTGTATTAAGGTCTGAGTATTCCTCACGAGGGGCTCTAGAACCTATCGTGGCATAGCATGCTATTAAGATCCTCCAGTCATTGGGAACAAGTTGTGAATGAGCAAGTCCTAAAAAGTCAAGTACTTTGCAAACAGGGTGACAAAATGTCAGGTGAAGCCCTATAAAAAACATAAGAGAATACAATGCTACTTGAGTGGCAATTCCTTCATAATCAACAACCCCACATCTAGATTCCAACAAGTTCAGTATCACAGAATCAAGAACCCTGTACCAACCCCTAACAAGATCTAGGTTAGCTCGGGACGTTGTGGCTGGCCATTGGTTCCCGTCAAAGTTAGGGGAACGCGGTGAATCAGCCCCCCTAAGGGAGTTTGGAGAATTGCTGGGTCGAGAGGACCTAACTTCATGGGCATTGGAGCACAAATCTTTGTGTGAAGCCATGACACTAAAATCGAGATGGGATTTTGAGAAGAGAGAAAAGGTAAATTGAAAGTAAAAAGGCAGAGGTGGGAAGGAGCACAATGAAAGAAAGTGAGTTAGTGTTAGAGAAGGAATGAAATGGTAAGGGTGGTGAGGTGAAAAGGTAAACCAAATGGGGGAGATGGCATCGTTTGAGTATTACCCAATAAAACAAAGGAACGTGTTGCGCATAGAAAGGATATGTAAAAGATATGTACAGATCCTCAAGCCACCTAAAGAGACGCAAAAGTGGAATGATGCATGCCCCTGACAAAGGAATGTGTGTTGACAGACAGCTACAAACCAGTACAATTCCCAGGTAGCGAAGCGGCGGGAAGAAAAAGAAAAGTCCCATCACATTCATGTGATGAGAGTTTACGGGGTAACTAAAAGGGCACAAATTTTCCTTTACAACTGGGCCAACCCCACACCTCAAGAGCTGAGGATCCAATGAAGCCCACTTACTAATATCAACACTACAGAATGACCAATTAGTACGTTAACGATTGATCCTGACTGGGTGGCAAACTCACAGATAGGGTCATATCCAAATCTCCATAGAACGAGATAAAGGCTTGAAATCTCCTCCAAGATAACCACTCCTTATCAGATAACTGACTATTTAAATAATAACGGCCTCGGGTTGAGATTGAACCAAAGGACTGGGTTGTTACCTAAGCCGTATTGCTCTCTCCTATGTTCTATATATATTGAAGGGATCTCACATTCGAGATAATTTGATCTAACTCTTGGATTTATAAAGATACTATATTAAAAATCTGACTTAGGCATCAGAGACGTTTAATACTCTTCAAACCTTTTTGGTTCTCTTGGTGTAGGTTCATAACAGCCATTCGCAGGGGTGCAAAACAGGTCCATAAAAATTAAGATCACTTTATTCAATTTAATTGATCCAAAGTCAAGTTTATTTTAATGCATCTTTTGATAATAATTCTAATTGAATCCATTGTTTGTAACTTATTTTGCTAATTTTGACAATTCAAAATTGCCTTTCCTTTTTTTTTTTTTAATTGTGCATTAAAAAATTGTTTCTTTTTCTCTTTTATGAATATAAAATCAAAATATGTATTAACTTTCTTATCCTTGTATTTTATAAGATGGATAAAGAATTGAAGAGATAAAAATGAAGTTCTTTACTTTATTATATGAAGATAATAAACTAGGAGAGAAATGACGATCCTCGTGATCAAATACATTAATTGCATTTTTTATTGAAATTATTTAAATTCGTATAAAAATCTTGTTAAATATGGTCAAGGAATAATATTTTAGACTTTTGTATGTGATCTAAAATGCTTGAATTGTATCGTGTGTATGTATGTATGTATGTATGTATGTATGTATGTATGTGCTTGTGTATCTATATATGGAATACAACACCGTAGAGTCCTTCTGGCTCTTCTCCAAGAAGTAGAACAGTAAGGTTGGTTTCTTTGCCTTTGAGGCAAAGAACTTTGTCTCTCGGCTCCTTAGCTAAGAGTGTGTAGTGGTTTTTCTTTGTTATTCTGTTTCCTATCCTCTGTGTTCTCTTTCAAAGTTCTTAGCCAACGAAATCTGACTACTCTCTAACATATCATGGCAGAAGAGGATTTGTCAAAACTCTGGGAAGGCCTCAAACTAACTGAGGAAGAAGAAGACCTTGTCAAGGTCTCAGACCAGGACATCCAAGAAGCAGCTCAGAGAGGCAACAACTGCTTATTGGTAAAAGTCATCACTGACAGAAACTTTAGCAAGGAGGCTTTTTGCACAACCATGCAACAGGTATGGAGAGTGGAGGGAGAGATGAAATTCACAGAATTAGGCAATAGTAGCTTCATCCTGGAGTTTGGTAATATCACAGACAAGGAAAAAATCCTCCTAGGAAGGCCCTGGACCTTTGATAGGAACCTGATTGGTATACAAAACATCAATAGCAATCTTCCACCGAGTGCTATAACTTTCTCTCATGAACCTTTTTGGGTTCAACTCCATAACATCCCCTTCGCAGGAATGACAAGGGAGTATGGGAAACTAATTGCTTTAGCTATAGGTAATGTCATCAAGGTTGAGGTGGATGAAGAGGGACAAGGATGGGGACAATGCCTTCGAGTTCTAGTGGAGGTTGACCTTACTAGACCTTTGGTTAGAGGAAGGTGGGTGCAGGTAGGAGAAAAGAGAATATGGGATGCTTTCAAATATGAGAGGTTGCAGAATTTTTGCTTTTGATGTGGAACCATTATGCACCAAGGCAAGAACTGCAGCAATCAAAAAAACCAAGGAGATCAAACATCCCAATATGGTCCTTTGCTGCGTGCTAGCACAGCAAGGAATGCACCAGGGTTGACCAAAACCTATGGAGGAAGCTCTCCTCCAAGAAATCAGCATCACAAGGAACAAAATTCAGACACGGCGGGGAAGGGTGGAGACACCATGCTAGGTTGCACTGTACCGGAGGGAAGAGGGCAGAAGCAATGTCAGTCGACTCAGAGGGGGACGTGCGGGCTGGTGCAAGTCTCAAAGGAGGATGTCCCTGCAAAGTTGCTTTTCCAGAGCAAAAGTCAACAAAGTACGCATGCAGGTGACCATCCTCTCTCCTCTACTGTAGCTAATAGACAATTTCTCCCTTTAGCTGGAACCTGTAAATCTGTCCCACACACAGTGACAATCTCAAAGGCCTCCCCATACGGATTAAACACAGATGTTGATATGACCCAAAGTACAATAGACACAGAAACCAGTGGCAAGGCAATACTACCCAATCCCTTCAACAAAATTTCCAAAAGTCAGGACTCAACTATCCCTTCCCACCAACTCCCTACTGCATATCCAATTATGACCAGGAAGGCCACCTGGAAAAGGAAAGCTCGAGGCTCATCCCCACCAAACCAAGACAAGCTTGTTGAGTCACTGGAACCAACCAGAAAAAGAAATAGCACTAAAATTCTGGAAGACATATCCAATGTTCATGTTCTTAAAAGAGCTAAAACCGAAACTCCTTGTAATGAGCTCCACAAAGATAACAAGGAAGTTACTCAAAAAACTAAGGCAATGGTTGCAAGATAGCCCTGCCAGAACCAATGAACATCATCAGTTGGAACTGCCGAGGGCTTGGGAACCCTCGGACAGTCAACTTCCTTAACCTCCTAGTTAAGGACAAGAACCCATCCATGATCTTTCTCATGGAAACCAAATGTGACAGAGAAAGAGTGGAAGAAGTTAGGAAAATTCTGAAATTTGAAGCATGCTTGGCTGTGGACAGTAGAGGATCTAGTGGGGGCCTTGCTCTCATGTGGAAGACTAAAGAAAGTGTGGTTATCCATAACTACTCTAGTTGGCACATTAATGCTCAAGTCTTAAACCACCTCAACCCCCAACCCTGGCTCTTCCCTGGTTTTTATGGACACCCTGTGACTTCTAAGAGGAACAGCAGCTGGGAATTCCTAAAATCTCTCAAGCTAGCCAACTCATCACCATGGCTCTGTTGTGGAGACTTCAATGAAATCACTTCCCAGGATGAGAAGATGGGAGGATCTCCTAGGCCTTACAAGCAAATGGAATCCTTTAAGAACACACTGGTCTGGTGCTCTCTTAACCAAGTAATGATTGTTGGATCCAAATTCACTTGGTCTAATAACAGACATGGCTTAATTTCACTAAAGAACTCCTTGATCGAGCTCTAGCCAATCCCCTTTGGATGCAATTATTCAAAGAAGCTTCCTGCTTAGTATCCCCTACAATAAAATCAGACTATTCACCTTTGCACATTTCTCTAGGTGACCAAAGGTACCAAAACAAAACACTCTCTAAACCTTTCAGATTTGAGGCAGCCTGGTCTTTAAAGAAGAGTTGTGCTACTATCATTAGGGAGGTGTGGAGAAAAGCTATCCCAGGTTTGAATAACACTTCAGTGTATCTATATATGTATATATTATATATATATATATAAATATTACTGATAGTATAAAGTGAAATATTCTATTCATTGTATTCAAACTTATCATAACCGGCCTGAATCAATTCATCAAACAGCTGTCTGGTTTCAATAAATGGTCGGTCCTTGTCTAATTTTAAATTTGGTTGCAATTTTTCTTGCCTTATTATCATTGAGAATAGTTTAGTATTACATAGTTGCAACATCTAAGTGGATTTTATAATAATGCTGTAAAACTCGTGTTCTTATCGTTACTCTAAAATGTTTCCCATTCCTGCTCTATCTTAACTATATAAAAATTAGAGAAAGCAGGGGAGTCATCCATTGAAAACCTGTCCACTTGCTATACTTTAGTATGAAAGAAAACTTCTACCCGTGTCTTCTCATTAGTAACTCATTTCTTCTTTTCTTATTCTCCTCTCATTTCTCAACTTGTTCCTCTCGTTTCTTCCTTTTCTCAATCTAGTAATAACCATGGTCCGTGTGCCTTCTTCTCCTCTCATTTTGAAGGGACAAATACTATCCCATCGGCCTGGGCCTAACTCACTTTGCAGAGGCTCACGAAGACGGAACTGCAAGGCCAGAAAATAAGAGGTAAAGGGACACATTGAACAACCACCTAGAAGGCATACCAGGGATTCCGAACTCTATCCCTATCAGCAACGGAGTAAGGGCACAACTACAAGAGCTATCACGAATCTTCATCAAAAGGACAGTTACCCAAGATACTCGTCCAAGATGGTAACTATATATCCAATGTCTGATATTCATCACTTCCAAAATTATCGGAGATGATTATGTAATTATATCATCTCCATCTATTAAATAATCGCCTATATAAATGATGAGAACATGCGATTCGAGGTAACTTCTAATCACCCTAGTGATTCTACATTCTTCCAATCTAAGCACTGATTTAAATATTGGAGTCGTCTTTGACATACTGAGCCTCTACACCTTCTTTGATATAGGTTGGAACTTGGCTAAGACCGCCAAGGTAGCACGAAACACGTCTTCAACACATTTCTTCCACTTGAAGGCACGGGGCTTGTCGTCTCATGGTCGAGGGTCAAGTTACAAGTCTCGTGTAAGGCACATATCTGACCCACAGTCATGCCTATCTATCTATTATTATAACCAGATAAGGCCAGTTATCCGCTTGGATATAACCGTGTTAACTCGTACGAATACCAAATCCTCCTTTGGGTTTACACTTTAAACCTTCAATTTTAAGTCAATCATATCTCGAAATAATTGCTGCCGACGATACCCAAATCTAAAGTCGTGTTACTTTCATACTAAGAAAAAAAAGAGTCTCTAAGTTCTCATAATTCATTATGATATTAGTACTAATATATTTTCTCTATCGTATTGATATTTGTTTTGATTATAAGTTACAATTTTTTAATTTAAAAGGACGCATATTTAAATACCAGAACCCACTAAAAAATATGGAGAGATTAGTCTACACTCAACCGTTGCCTTTTGATTTTTTTTTTTCTCTCTTTAAATCAAGAATAGAAAGAGGGCCGAAGTACAAATTCAATAATTCTTTCACCGTAGGCAGAGTTATAATTTATTTATTATCCTCTTTCGGTATTTCTCAAACTAATTATTATTTAAAGCCCTCAATGATTTCAATCATTCTGTATCTGTACTTTTGCCCGACTGGTTTTCTGAATGGGAGACAATCTGGGGGCAGATGCTTCTGTTCCACTGATTGTATACGCTTGTGTTGAGTTTTTAGTTGAATGACTATCACAGGATCTACTCGAGGATTCTTGACTTATTCTTGTACCCTTCCTCGCCAGGTTGGATTCAATGAACAAGAAGCTCATATGTACATTGTACAATCAGTACGTAATCTAAAATTTAGCATTGAGGTAAAGTCAAAGATCAGATAAAATTAAGAAGAGATTTAAAATCATAAAAAGAAAGAGATTCGGACTTCTAAAAGAAAAATATTTCACAAGAAAAGTTAGACTCAATTATTCTAAGAAAATAAATCTCTATATAAAAAAAAGATCCCCCACAAATCAGATAGACTATCCACAAAACTCTCTATAGGCTCTCCACATAAGTTCTCTACACTAGACTCACCACAACTTCTTTACGTTCAAATTAAATTTCTCTATTGTATTGTAAGATATGTGAGGTCATGAGAGGTTGTAAAATCACCCCTTACAGTGAATTTCACCCCAAACAACCTATAGACATAGATATTATGCTGAATCACGTAAATCTCTGTATCTCTATTTATTTATTTTTATTTACTTGTTTATTATTTATTTTATAAATCAACAAAAAGAGCACCATATCGTTGTTTGAGCAATATCGTTGTTTGAGCAATCATTGTGGGCTAGAGATAATTCATTCCTTCCTTTTGATATGTTATGAGAATTTTAGGTATTAATAATTGACATCATCTGTGTGATCGACTAATTTTATTTCTTGGAATTGGAAATGGGAGCAGGATGATTCTCTGACTTATGAGACAGTCTTAAAAAAAGCAGGATGTGCACTGTGAGCATGGGACATGCATGGTACATGTGCACGTACTCACTATTCAAGCCATGCAGAGCGGACAAAGTGGGTACACATCGAGGTGCATCCAAGCATTTAACGTGGCCTGGTGGAAGCAATTAATGTGGCGTACTTGCTGCCCACCACCCCCTTGCATGGTGCGGATTCCACGCTCGCGAGTTGTCTCCAAGAAAACAGATAAGACCTTCTCAACCTTTCATCTATTATTTTTATAACACTGTTGCAGAAAAAAAAAATTAGAGGAAGAACTTTCAGAAGTGGATGACAAGCACTATGCACGTGCGGCATGCACTATGCATGCAGAGCGCACATAATACCACACACGGTTGGACCTACAGGCTGCCACCCCGTTGCACAGTGTGGCTCGAGGACGGCCAGACTGCAGGGCTGCGATACAGGGGCGGCAGTTCCTCCGCCAATCCCCTACTACGAGGACACTTTGTGCATGCCGTGCACATTGTGCGCAAAGGCAGCACGTCGTCGAGCACCACAAAGGTCCACAAACCAATCGTCCGTGAGTTGGCAGGGGACACCACCAACCACCACCTGAACTACCGGCGTCCTATGTCTCCAGCAAGGTGGTCCTTGACCGCAGCCTCAACCAAGAGAGCCGGGCATGCCATACACTGTGCATAAAGGAGATGCAACTCAACGGAGATCCACATCTGCCTTCCACGAGTTGACAAAGCCTCTGCCAGTTGCCACATGAACGGCAAGCTCTTTTTGTCCCCAACAAGACGCTCCATAACCACTGAGGCTTCGCTCGCCACCGAATTCGCAGCAGTAGCACACCGGGCATGATGTGCACCATGCGAGCACTAGAAGCAAGTTACCGAGCACCTCAAGGGAATCAGCTTGACCACACCCAGCTCATCGGCTTCTTCTGTTGATGGCGATATGGTCCCCGACCGTGGAGACTTTGTTTGCCATCATTCCTCGCCACCACCACCAACGTTCGACATAGGGGTTGCTCAATGCCTCTCCACTGCTACGAGTGTTCCTCCTGCCATGAAGCTCAGCTTAGTTGTACGCACCCCCAGGGCCTCACAAGGTGGACGAAGGGCACAACGTTTGAACTACCAACAACGGGTTCTGTCACTGACAAGGAGGTTCTCAGTCACGAAGGCTCCCCCCGATCATTTCTTGGAGACGCGTTTCTATACCTATGTGACAGCCGTGAGCTTGTGAAACCAATTGTGGCTACTGCCATCGTTGACACCTCCTGTCACCGTGTATGGTGCCAAACATGAGCCATGTGACTTCATCCTTAGCAAACCCAGAAACTCTCACCCCCATGGCGAGCGACAACTGTAAAGGCAAGCATATGGGGACTCTTCCATGACCAAGAGGAGCCGCAGCGGCAACACTGCATCAAGCTTTGGCGACCAACATGCACCACCTCACCACCCTCATGGCAAGCAACGACTATCCAACCTCACCCCATGCAGTGCCTCGCTAAGCTTTGGCAACCAACGTGAAGTGCCTTGTGGCTGGCAACAATCTCACCAAGCAGTTCATAGCCCATGGCAGGCCACTAATCGTGGGGTACAACCCTAGCATGGCCGGCAACTGAGCGTGGCAAGAAAGAGCATCTGATGGAGTAATGAAAATGCACTTTAATTGCTCAGGTGTCTAGGCTCACCCATGAGTCCTAATTCATAAAAGGAGAGCAAAAAGGATATGCAAAAAAAATAAAAAAAATAAAAAATAAAATATTCTGAAATAGACAGTTATCAACATCCCAAAAGAGCTTAAAGATCGGCAATTTCCCTGTGCAAAAACCATTCATCAACAAACAATCCTAGTCGGGAAAAAATGGAAAGTAGAAACAAAATTGGTCTGGAATATACTTTGCAAGAAATCACCCCGCAGCACGGAACACAGCTTAGAAAGATCCTCTAGGGTATCTTAATTTGTCTTCGTTAGAATAGACCGTACGGTATCATGGGCATCTTGGGCCTTCATAAATGCCAAAGCATGGCTACTCGTGGTCAGCACACGTGTCACCAACCATCACCACACTCTAATGGAATGGCTTAAGTTTATACATCTTAAACTTGTAATTTGTATTACACTTACCTATTTGATTTTTGGTGAAAACCTCTCAAGATAGGCGACTTCGCCTCACAACACAGTAGCTCCGATGGCCCTACCAAAGTCGAGTCCCCAGACTCGTGGTGACTAATGGCCCTCAAACACCAAAATTGAGTCCTTAAACTTGTGGTGAACAACGGCCCCACCAAAGTACAGTCCCCAAACTCACAGTGAATAACGGGCCCTTAGACACCAAAGTCAAATCTCCAAACTTTCGGTGAATAATGACTCTCAAACACCAAAGTCGAGTCCCTAGACTCGTGGTGAAAAACGACCATCAAATACCAAATTCAAGTCTCTTTATTCGCAGTGAACAATGACCCCACCAAAGTCGAGTTCGTAGACTCGCGGTGAGTAACAGCCCTTAAACCATTAAAGTAGAGTACAAAGACTCACGGTAAAATAGGCGTGTAGGTCAAAAGACCTCACGACCCCCCTTTTTTAAACCCCAAAGTCGAGTTCAAAGACTCATGGTGGAATGAGCATGGAGGTCAAAAGACCCAACGACCCCCTTTTTTAAACACCAAAGTCGAGTCTAAAGGCTCGTGGTGGAATGGTGTGGAGGTCAAAAGATTTTGCAACCCTCAAACACCAAAGTCAACCCTAGAGACGTGCGGTGATGAAATGGGTGCACAAGTCAATAGACTCTGCGACCCTCGTACAATGCCTTCTATAGCAAACATTGAATATTTATGCTCGTGCCAAAACCTCCGCCAGCGACTTACCTTTAGGAACAAGCCACCGAGCTCCACAATCGCATGGTGTGGGTTTCCTTTGGGAACAAGTCGGCAAGTTTGGAAATCGTCTAATGTGGACTCAGGGAGTTGACGGGCTTCTCAACTACTTAAGCGCAGGTTACTGCAAACAAACTACAACATCAACTCCAAAATGGGAACACCAAATGACGATTTACACAAGGGGCAGAAAATCCACTACTACCAACAATTAGCAAAAAGGATCTTGGAAATACATACAAAAAACCAATCATGAAAATCTGCACTCTTCGCCAACAATAAAAATCTCTCAAGAAAACAACCGCACAAATAAAAAAACTCAAAACCGAGCTCCACGCTCACAGTGATCATGGTCAAGTACATCTCCAGCCCAAGCCGAGCTCTGCACTTGCAACTAATGTGGTCAAATACATCTCTCACCAAAGCAGAGCTCCCTACTTGCACCTAATGCTGTCAAGTGCATCTCTTGCTGTCGAGTGCATCTCCCGCCTATCTCTCCAAACTGAACTCTTCATCACTTAGCACAAAACAGACAGAAAACTTGGGACCAAACAAGAAACCAAAGACCAATTTTGAAAATTAATTCTACAGATTATTGAATTGAAGATTCTTAAGGCCTTCTTGTCTAGCAAATCACCCTTAAGAATCACGAGCATCTGTAGGAGTCAAATCTGTAGCCGAGAGAAGTCTGAAAATCGAGCTAAGAGATAAAGCCAAAAAGAGACTCAAACTTCTAAAAGGAAAGAGATTCAGACTTCTAAAAGGAAAATATTTCACAAGAAAAGTTGAATTCAATCACTCCAAGGAAATAAACCTCTATATAAAGAGAAGATTACCCACAAATCAAAAGACTATCCAGAGGCTCTTCACAAAAGCTCCCTATACTCAGACTCACCACAACTTCTCTACGCTCAGACTAAATTTCTTCATTGTATTGTGAGATATGTAAGGCCATCATAGATTGCAAAATCACTCATTATAGTGGATTTCGCTCCGAAACAACCTGTGGACATAGGCATTATGCCGAACCACGCAAATCCATGTGTCTCTCTTCATTTATTTTTATTTAATTGTTTACTATTTATTTTATGGATGAACGTAGAGAGCACCGTATAATGAATAGTAAACAAGAAAATAAAAATAAATAATAATGAACACAAAGCTGATATGTTATGTGAGTTTTAGGCATTAACATACATAAAATAACGAATAGGTTTAAAGAGAGAGTTTAAACTTGTATAAATCGAGTATTTATGTATCTTTTTATAAGAATAATAGTTTAGATGTATAATGAATATTTTTAGTAATGCATTATAACAAGGTTGACCAGACAAAGGGCTTTCTTTGTTTCAAGTAAAATAAATAGCTTAAATTCTGTTGAAACAATTTTTCAGTTGGATTAGATGTTAATAGTACGGTCGAATGGTCAAGATGATTGGTTTGAAGTTGGTATGATGTTCGATACTCGTTCATGAATTAAAAAATAAATAAAGCATATAAAATATAAATAAAAGAGAGATTGAGATTTACGTGGTTCATCGTAAAAGTCTATTCCAAGGATCTTTTGAGGGCAAATTCACTATATTAGATAATTTTACAATCTATTTTAACATCACTTTGCTTTTAATACAATGATTAATGAAGAAAAATAAGTTTGAGGAGAGGTTGAAGAAGATTCCGTCTCTTTAGAAATATGGAGGGAGAGGGTCCCAAGATAGTGTAGAGTAGGGCCAATGTTTGTAGAGGTCCCCTCATTTTATGGAGGTCTTCTACCTTCTATGGGGTTATCCCTTTAGTATCTGAGTAGTCTCACTTGCTTTATGTTACTTTCATCTTTTTATATGTCAGCTAACCATTTTTTGCTTGATTTCTTCCTTGCCTTATCTTTATTGCTTGGTAGTACTTATCCTTTCCTTTTATCCCTGGCTCGACGCTAGTTCATTTTATACCAAACAATTATCCCACGATTCTTAAGGTTGGCTTGTCCAACAAGGACTTGAGAATTTTCAATATAAAAGTCAGCTATGATAAAAGAAAGTATATGGGAACTATAGAGAAACAAATTATGGGAAGTTATTGTTGTTGTGGGTTTTCTTTTTTTGGTGTGAAAGTGCATACCTGATAATTAACGAAGAGCATTGTACATCTGCAAATGTGCAACTCATTGTTAGTGATAGTGTGGAAAGCGTGTAATCCATATTTAGTAAAAGTTTTTCTTTTCATTGACGCTATTGTTTTTCCCATGCAATGGCGACATATTTCTTGCCTTTAAGTTGATTGTTGTATCGGTGTTAAAATTACAGTTTGTTTTGGTATTTTAGTTCTAAATCTACACTAAGTGAGTAGGGAACCCGTTAATCAACTAAATTCATCTTAGGCAGATATCAAGCTTGTCAACTTGTTCCCAAAGGCAACCCGCATGAAGCGATTATGGTGTTCAGAGGCTCATTTTCAAAGGTGGTGATGGTTGCGAAGCCCAGAGGCTTGTTCTTGAAGGTGGCTCACATGAAGCAATTGCGGAGAGATAAGGCTCATTCTAGATATGAAGATGCTAGAAGTTGCACGGGGATCCTAATGCTTGACTCGAGGGCTACCTCAATGTATGCTCCTTTTGCATAAGAGGAAAGGGCCTGAGTGTTTAACTCTAGGGCAACTTGACTATCTTGTAATTGGTGAGGGTCCCGAGTGCTTAACTCTAGGGCGGCCCAACAGTCTTGTAAGAGGTTGGGGGCCTAAGTTCTTGACTCTAAGGCCTAACTAACTTTCAAGAGGTGGGATCCCTGAGTGCTTGATTCTAGGGAGGCCCAACAGTTTTGTAAAAGGCAGGGGCCCAAGTGGTTGACTCTAGGGTGGCTTGGCTATTTTGTAAGAGGTGGGGGGCCTAAGCACTTGACTTTAGGGAGGCCCAAACGCTCTTCGCTCATGAGGGGTGGAGAGCCTGAGTACTGGACTATAGGGCTATCCTACTCGCTCAGTTCCTCTACGGATTCTGAGTAATTTCTAGAAGAAAATGACCAAAAAGCAAATCTGTTAGTGTAAATTATCCAAACTACCAGTGTAAGAGATGCAAACTCGTGCCCAATAGCTCAATCTATAAGCTTGTGCCTAGCCAGAATTTGGTTTTATTCATGGGCACAATGAGTTGTTCAATGATCCTTGTGCTCCAATCCATATGAATTGCCACTTTTGAGGAGATATTGGAGTGCTCGAATGTGGCTCAGACTACCCCACTATTGGGACCCCTGGTTTTTTAGAGATATCCTCTTGGAGCTAGATGACTTTTTGTTTTGGGAGTTAGATTGTTCCCACCAATGGCGCCAATTGTTGCAACTATTTCTGACAAGTCTGGAGGCTAATAGTACTATCGAATGGTGCAAGATGATGGCTTCGACATTGGTATTGTATTCGGATGTTTATTCATGAATTAAATAATAAATAAAGCACATAAAATATATTGAAGATAGTGATACAAATATTTACATGGTTCGGAGTAGAAGCCTACGTCCACGGGTCTTCTGAGGGCAAAATCTACCATGTTGAGTGATTTTACAGCCTCTCATATAAAAGCCTCACTATGCTCTCAATATATTGGAGAAATATAGGTTTGAAGAGGGGTTGAAAAAGATGTTATTCCTATAGAAATATAGAGAGAGCGGGTCCTAAGAGTGTGTAGAGTAGTGCCCACGTTTTTAGAACCCTCCTTTTATATAGAGGTCTTATTCATTATTTGTTGTATCCTTTTAGTAGTGAGTTCCACTTGTTTTTAATTCCCTTTCACATTTTTGTATGTAGTCCTTACCATTTTTCCTTTTATCCATAGGAATGGATTTCCAATGGATTGGGCCCTAATTCATTTTATACCCAATACATTCAGTATAACACATTAAATGTTTTGATTCTTTTACATGTTAATGTAATGTAAAATGAAAAAACTATTTCTTATTTTATTCTAAATAAATGCTATTGGTTTCTTTTTCTTTGGCCAGAAGATTGATTATTTTCACCATTTGTTTGATATATTGTGGTTTGTGGATACAAACAATGTACTCAGAACACATCAATAGTATTTACCATCATAATTCAGAACCAAATGAAGCAATGAAATAGCGATTTTATACGTACAACCCGTGTAACCCATGAGAAATATCTCGCCACATAATAACTGTCTTTGCTCCAAAAGTAACAATAACGGTAAAATAGATCGTCATATTAGAATATTGACAGTATGATGCATTACTTTTTTTTAAAGGAAAATTCTATATACTACACTTACATCCCATTATAATAAGGTGACATTATACATCATTTTTTGAATTTCTCAATAAGAAAAATAAAGATGACCCAAGAATGATAAAAAAAAATGTCACAGTTTACATAGCTAAATGAAATTATTGTTAAATGTTTTAACATGAAACATTAAATTTTAGGATTTTCGATTTTCTATAATCCACGATATTAAATAATAATAGTTAACAAATATGCATCCCTCTATCTCAATTTGATGAAGAATTTGACCTGACTGTGAGAAAATGATAACCCTAACAACTTTACCCCCTAGTGCCTCTCAATGGCTAGAGGCATAATTATGTTGTAGATGAGAACCCTTAACCTTCTTTGTGCTTAAATAGATTTTTGGCTATCATGAAGTCTAGAGGTATCTGTGTCCCTCTATAACTCATTAATTAAGAGATATATTTGAACTAGTATAAACCCATAGGTATATAGGTGTGTGTGATATTGAGTTTTAATAAAACCCTAACATTCTCCCACTTGGCCCATATGCCAATAAAACAACATTTTCCATTAATATGTTTATTACAAGAAATTAACCATATTGTGCGCATTCATTTTCAGAAAAATTATTAACTCAAAATACATTACATGAGTTCCGTAGCATCAATGTTAAATCGACTACCAATGCGAGTCATAGTGATCCTTTGTTATGTAATCAACAAAATTCCTTCCATGTACCACAACACTAGTAACTTAATTTAACACGATATTTAATTGGGACAATTAAGTCTAATATTGTTGATGGAATTTGAATATTGACTGTATATTGACAAAGTTGATTACAATATTGCAGTATATGTACAAATAAATCAAGTGCTATATATATACAAAGAATACAAAATCCATTCTAGGAAAGCTAGCTAGAATTGTGGCTGTGAAAGTTCTAACTGTTGTGAAGCTTGATTATTGTGATTAGTCTGACAGTTATATCCTTGATTCTTGGCTACCCTTCTATGATCTGATTTGTTGCATGATTTGTGGGATTATCTCTGATACGCCCCTGCAAGATAGGGCTGCCGTTAGCAAGACCAATCTTGGTTCTTAGTTGTTCCGTACGTTGCTTTGACAATGGCTTTGTGAGAAGATCGGCAAGCTGATCTTTTGTGTTTACATGATGAACTTTCAGCATTCCTTTTTTAACCATATCTCGAACAAAATGCAGGTCTATTTGAATGTGTTCATCCGAGAGTGTTGAACTGGATTAAAATTGAGTTGGGTGGCACCCAAGTTGTCACAAAGCAATTTTGGTGGTGAGGAGATAGGGAAGCCGAGTTCCTAAAACAGTGTCAACAGCCACATGGTTTCAGATGCTGCATTTGCAAGGGCTCCATAATCTGCTTCGGTGGATGATCTTGCAATGGCCCATTGTTTTTTGAACTCCAAGAAATTGGATTTGAACCAAGGAAGCATATATAGGCAGATGTTGAACTTCTATCATCATAGTTTTCGGCCCAATCAGCATTGATGTAGGTTGTTATGGTTGAGCTTGAGCTTTTGTGGATGTGAATACCATGATAAATTGTCTGATTTTCTTTTGACCCTAAACACCTATTTGCAACCCACTGGTTTACAATGAAGTGGTGGGGAATCAATTCCCACATATTATGTCTCATTAGGGCAGTTAGCTCATTGGACATGGCACTCCTCCATTTCGGGATTATGAGTTGCTTGACTCACACAGCTTGGTTCAATGGTGGGTGGAATGAGGTGTTTTGTGGTTGAGTGTAATTGCTTGGGCTTGTAGATGTTGTACATCGAATGGGTGGTCATGGAGTGGGTGAGAGGTGGGTCATGTGTTGGTTGATTGCCTACGGGCTTAGGTAGGGATTCGGGTTGGATGGTTTGCATTTGGAGTAGGAAATTTGTGAGATTGGTGGATTCTTGCACAGATTGAGGGTGCTGTGTGAGTGAATTTGTGCTCGGTGTGAAATATTGAAAATTAAGTAAATAAGGTGATGAGAAGTTAGGAGAAATACCTGAAGGTGATGCGGAAGCAGGTGCACGATCCATTCACATTGGTGGTGGTTGCGACATTTGAAATGGCACGATGGGCGACGACAACATTGTAGAGGGATTGCCAAGTTGAGCTTCAGATGAAGTATTGAATGGTGTTTGTGTTTTGTGGAAGAGAACATGCCATGAGAGATAAAGTTTTTTTGTTTGTAAGTCCATGCACCAGTATGCACTCTGGGTTTGAGAGTAGCCCAAAAACACACATGGGCTTACTTTGGGTTGGAGTTTATGAGTATTGTAAGGCTGGGTTAAGGGAAAACACAAACAACCAAATTTTCTTAATTTTAGATAATTTAGTGGTTGGTCAAACAAACTTTCAAAGAGAGATTTGTTTTGTAAAAGAGTGGTTGGTTGACGATTTATGAGGTAAACAACCGTTTGAAAAGTGTAATGCCAATATGAGAGTGGTAGTTTGGCATCCTTTAAAAGATTGAGTCCTGTTTCTACAAGATGACGATGGCAACATTCAGCAACCCCATTTTGTTGGGGAGTGTGAGGAGCGGTGGTATAGTGGCTAATTCCATGGATTGAAAAATAATTTTTAAGAGCCACAAACTCACCACTGTTGTTAGAGTAAACACTTTATATTTTGGCTTGAAACCTTCTTTCAACAAGATTTTTAAACTGAGGAAATATGCTACTTACGCTTGACTTGGTTGCCATAGGGTAGAACCACATGTATTTGGTAAAGTGATCAACCAAAATTAAGTACTAGCATGACCCATCTAGACCAACAATATGTGAAGGACCCAAACATTGGTGTAAATAAGATCAAGAGGTGCATAACTTTGAAAACTAGTTGAATGAAAAGGTTGTTGATGTGCTTTATTGATAGAACAAGAAGTACAAAGATTTGCCACTTGATGTTTTTTTCTTTTTAATTGGCAGGGAAAAAACATTAACAAGATAATTTACAATTTTTTAAGATGGATGTCCAAACCGCTTGATCGGTGTAAAACTGCAAGTGCACAGTATCGTAGTTTTATAGTAAAGTGATAAGAAGAGTATCGTCCTCAGGGATTGGTACCTTACTTTTGTCAAATACCAAAATTATATTAATCTCGATTTTATCTAGAGGAATCACTAATATTTTTGTAGTTGCAAATTAAACTAAGATCAACTCAAAGAGAAATACGCAAAGGAAATAAAACTGACGTTCGAAGATCAAATTAATGAGAAAGAAAACTTCTAGGAAATCGATTTCACCTAATTCTTTACTATGCTTTTCTCATCCAACTAATTTAATTTAATTCTTTTTATCTATTAGCAAATTTCTAATTCATCCAAAAGCCTCTTTCGATATTCAAGTGGAAATTACTCTAGTTCATCAATTTACACAAGAATATGCAAATTAATAAAACAAGAACCAATTGTACCAATGATTTAATTACTACATAGGTTCATATAAGTCTTTCGATCTCTATATTTACCTATGCTGAAATATTCAAGATCTACCCTATGATTCCCTCTTTCGATAGCAAATCACAAGATTAAATATTATCTAATCAATGGCCAGTTAATTAGAAGCAATAAATTCAGAATAAATCAGATAAACAAAGAGAGAATTCCATTAAATTAGCATAGACAATCAAGCATAGTTCGGAACTATATTACATCGTTTTCCTAGAATAAAGGAAATTTAGCTCATGCTAGAAATGGAATTCAACATAAACGAATTCACCATAATTGTTCTGAGAATATTGGAAAAAAATAAACATTGAAAAATACTCCTCGCAGCCGCAACTCGTTTTCACAAACTCAAGGAAATGATTCAATGCTTTTCTCCCGTTTGTGCTCGTGTACGATTCCAACGTACGTACAATATTTGGAACTCATTCTCCAAAACAGATGATTTGAATCCTTCTAGCTGTGTTTTTCTGTCCCAAAAAGTGTTCTCCAGTCAAAAAGGTACGGCCATAAAGTGAAAAATCATTTTTATATGGTGTGACAGCGGAAAACCCTAGATCTGTCAAAATACGATGTTCGCTCGAGCGGGATGTCGAGCGAACGTTGAGCGGTCGACTCTGCCTAACTTTGCTCGAGCGGCTTCTCGAGCGCACCTCGAACGTTCAACTCTACCTAACTTCGCTCGAGTGGCTTCTCGAGCGCACCTCGAGCGTTCAACTATGTCTGACTTCGCTCAAGCGGCCAAAAGCCTCCGCTCGAGCGAACTTGTTTTCTCGAGCGCAGGGAAGAAACATTAACAAGATAATTTACAATTTTTTGAGATGGATGTCCAAACCGCTTGTGCCACCCATCAATCGATGTCCTCTCATGCACATTTGCAACCATTTTTGGAGATGAGCCCACCAATGAGTCCGGAAGCGTGTACACACCGTTTTCACATACACATTTGATAAGAATCACCTTTGTGATATGATCCTTGACAAGAAAGTAAGATGGGTGAAATTCAATAAAAACATGATTTTGGGTAGTAAAGTGATGGACATAAATTAAAATTTTTGCAAATACTTAGAACACAAAGGGTATCATTTAATTGAAAGGTATGTGTTGGGGAATGAAATACCAAAGAACCAATGTGTTAGACATGCACACTTGAACCAATACCGATTACAACTTCATCTGTGCCATCATATTCCTAGTGGATTGATAGATTCACCAAATCACCTATAATATTATGAGATCAGGTGGAATTAACCATTTAGTATCCTTTTGATGAGAGGTTAAGACACAATTGGTAGTGGGCTCCGAAAAATGCACTCTCGAACACTGTTTGGCAACATGGCCCAATTGCTCACACAACTGACACTTGGGTTGATAACGGTGTTAGCCTGTGGGCTTCCCTCCATTAGTGGATTGCTTCCTATGATCTCTCGACCTATTTGGTTTTTATTTCCTTGCTGCTTATTGAAGCCCCGAGAAGCATTGTTGTCGTTGGAATGAGTCGCACTAGAGCGATTGCTACCAGATCGACCGGAGTAGTTCAATGTTGCCACCAGTTGTGTGGTGGCTTCAAGGTGATGGAGGTACACCTCATGGCCCACGAGCAGGTCGTGAAGCTCCTCAAATGTGAGGAATTTTTCTTGGGCTCGAATCGATGATGCAATCTCACGAAAATTGGGTCCCAAGCCATTGAGAATGAAGAGAGTAAGATCATCATCAGAGATGGGATGATCAATTAGGGCAATCTCGTCTGCAAGAGACTTAACTGTATGGAGGTACTCCTAATTTGTTTTATTTTCCCGCTTAATCAAAGTGAGCTCTTCTTTGAGCTATATAGCTTTGGTGAGAGACTTGCTGGCATACATAGTATTTTTGCCATGCTTCCTTAGAAGTTTTGGCAATTGAGATGAAGGGAGTGATTGCAGTGGTGGTGGAAGCTAAAATGGCATTGAGGATGAGTTTATCCTACCTGACCCAGTGAGTTTTTTAAAGGGTTGATGCAAGAGTGCCATCAGTTTGGGGACATGGATGATCACCAATGACATAATCTAGAAGAATTTATCCAATTAGAAGAACCTCAAACTATGCATGCCATTGAGGAAAGGTGGAAGGGGTGAGCTCTTCATTTATTTGGGTAGAGATATTAAGAGTAATCAATGGGGTTTCAATTGGGGATTAGGGAGTGGAGATTGGATTATGAGAATTGGGGATTAAGTTCTTGTTAGAGGGTACGTAGCTCTCTTGATACCATGATGGAATTTGAATATTGACTATATATTGACCAAATTGATTACAATATTGCAGTACATGTACAAATGAATCGAGTGCTATGTATCTACAGAGAATACAAAATCTATTCTAGGAAAGCTAGCTAGAATTGTGGCTGTGAAAGTTGTAACTGTTGTGAAGCTTGATTCTTGTGATTAGTCTAACAATTACATCCTTGATTTTCCGCTACTCTTCTATGATTTGATTTGTTGCGTGATTTGTGGGATTATTTCTTATATAATGCATTTGGTTTCCAATTCATGTCCATTTCAGATATTATCTTGTCATCATTCATCTACATTATTTAATGTACATATTGAATAGAAAGACAAGACAACAGAAACAATCATAATAGATACTCTCAATATCAAGTAACAAAATACCCAGCATATCAATGATCTTTTTAACATGTTCACCTCATAGGTATAAGCATAAGACTCATCTTTTCAAAATGTTCTTTAAAGTATAATCATTAATACATTATTGATATGGACATTATTTGCTTCTCTACTTTCTCCTTAACATTTCGGTATTTAAAATTTTATTAAATACTCATCATTCATAGAAAAATACTCTGAGGAATTCTTGGCATACATTTTTAGCGGCTTGGCTATAAAGTCGACAATTTCAAACCCTAAGATAATTTTCCTCTATCATATACCATATATGTGGCCACAAACCCAGACTCTATTGCACATGAAGCAATAAGGAATTTATCTCATACCTTTAAGTAAAATAACTCTACTAGATAGCAAATTACATAACCATAATTGTATTTTCTATCACTAGAGAAATTCCACTAAAATAAGGTCTGAATATTCAGTTACCTCCATAGCATTAGTTCTTCTAAAGGCAGCAATATATTATTTAGGGAAATACTTTAGTCATAAAGGGATTATACAAAAGCAATCCTACAGACTGATATGGCTTGATGTGGTTCATCAAATCATTAATTTACTTTTATTGTAAAGTAGATATAATAGATCAAATGAAGTCACATTAGTTTGTGGGATTGCTCTGTGTAATTTCTGCATGGATGTAGCAGTTCTTTGTTGCTTGCAAATAGCATGACACTCTTTTCACAGCTTTTGGGTCAAAAATCATTTGGTTACTTTGGTAACAACCAAAGATGCCAACTGAAAAACTGATATTCGGCCTTATACAAGTTTGTGCAATCATTAGATTTCTTGTAACCAATATAAACAAAATTTCTTTAACAACTTAATCAATTTTAGGATACTGTAAAATACTGAGCATGTCACATTTTGCTTTTAACAACTTTTTATGCAAAGTCTTTGAAAACTCTATGCAAATATACTAAGACAATCCTAATAGTCATCATCTTGATATTAAAATTCAATCCTACTTACGAATGATGTCTCATTCATAGATTTAATTTTTAAATTTTTTTAGAGATAACTTTAATATCATACCACAAACCATGATTTATACTTGCCAAAATGCCTACACATGTATGACCATAAATACAAATATACTCCTACTGACCTTTGGGTCTATATATTAACAATAAATATTTTTCTTAAATCCATAAACAGTACTGATATTATCAAATTTTAGATACCATTTTTCAAAAAGTTTTTTCCCTTTTCTAAGTAGTCATTTTATTCATTTCTTGTAGATTTCAAACTTTCACTTTACAATTGTTTAAACATCCATTTGATTTAACTCTAAATCATAATGAGTTACTAATATTATAATGATCCTGAATGAGTCATTTTCGGTTTATTAGAAAATCTTTAATTCTAATCAATGCTTATTTCTGAGTACATTCCTTGATTATAAGTTTGAATTTATATCGTTCAACATTACCTTTAAAATCAAGTTTGTCTCCAACAATTCGATTTTTTATACTTTTCAGACAATTAGACGAAATTACAAACTTTACATTGATTCATGAGTTTCAATCGCTCTTTTATAAAATCACTTTATTCTATAACTTGTGAAAACATATGTGAGCCTTTATTTGCTTTTATGTCAAATTTAAATATTGAAAATACACTATGTAGCATAATCAAATAGCAAATCAAGAAGATCACATAAGGTTTCTTGTTTTAATGTCTCCATGGCCAATTCTTCAGCGGTGTTTCTCTTATGAGGTGGATGATCATTTGCTTGTTGTTCCATATTATCATTGAGATGATCAGAAAAAAGAAACTACAAGCCTTTTCAAAGATACAAGCATACACTTCATTGACAATCACATCTCTACTTTCTATGCTCCCACTGCTTTTGCCAACCTTAAGGAATTTGACATTTTAATTTTCTCAATATTAAGATCATGATTAGAAACAATGCAACATATATCATTTGAGTCTTGAGTAATCAATAATGATAATATACCCAATAACTGTTGTAGGACTTAAATTTATTTCATTGTGGGTTATAAAGTCTTACTTTAACTTAACTATCCATGTATGTAATTACTTTGAATCTGTTCACAACTAAAAAATAATTCATTAAGACTACATTACTAAGAACAAGATATAAGTTCTACACCATTATTTTTAAGAGTTTTACTACAGTTTTTCAAGATGTCAAGAAAACATGCAAGAGTTATAACCTCACTCATAATACTTTTCATGGCACTCACTACTTCAATCAAGTTCAATGATTTTCACCTTTATACTTAGCTGCATTTCCTCCACATGAGAAGTATCTCAAGAATTGCAAAATGCTTAGGATTTCTCATGTAGCATATAGATACTTCCTTAGAATGAAAATCATCTATGAAGATACTCAGATACTTCTATTTATCAAATATTATAGGGAAAAATGTTTGTATGTGTCTGTACGCATTATCTCAAGAAACTCCATATTGTGGCATCTTTTCTTGATATGTTTGATTTGCTTTCCTTTTATATAAATTAACACACATCTTGAAATTAGAAAGTCTAAATACGAAAAATCTTTTATTTACTAATCTTTACAATTTTTCTTTGGAGATATTCTCAAGTTTGTCCCACAAATAAAACTTTTCTTTAATCATGCTTCAAACTTTTATGTTACAAATTGTAAAATTTTTTTATAAATCATATTTCCTATGGTTCCAATACATACCTATAACTGTAGAATATTTTTAACAAAAGCATTATGAAGGCATGATGAATAAAAATGTCACTGGAGAAAAAAAAATGGAAACAACATAAATGACATTTTGAAACAAGTTAAAACATAAATATTTGTGCTCGAGTTTAACCACAAAAAATAAGTATCAACATTTATGGAGTTTGATTTGAAACTTATACAAAAACAAACATGAATATTTCCACTTGAGTTTAACCTCAAAATATTAAGTATAAATATTTATAAGATTTGCTTTGAAAGTTATATAGAAAAAAGTTTACCATTCCCTTCAAATCAAGTCTTATGCTTTGAACACCTAAACCTTCATGTGTGCTTGTTTCTTTCAAAATTCAATTGACACAATTCTTTCACTTTCATGACCATAATTTCCTTCTTTTCCCAAAAGATATAATTTTTTTAATGCAATTTAGCGAAATAAATTTGTATCAATCTAATAACCATGCTGCCAATTCGTTCACATTTAATTAATTACTTTGATGAAATAATAATGCTCGAGAATATATCATTCTGTAAAAAACTAGGAAATTCCTAAAGTTCAAGTTTGATATCTAGTAATTAATTCCATCTTCTTAAACATTATATTTTTATGATCCTTACCATTGTTCTCAATAATAATTGACGTTAAACTTAAAATGAATAGACCAGGGTCTAAAACTCTTAAAGCATCCACATCGGTTTCTTTAAATTGCTTTTCATCTTCAAATTTAACTCATTTTATCAAAAGTTAGCCCACATGGAATTAGCCAACCCCTTTTCATCCCAATTATGAGCTACAGTAATTTCATCTTTTTCTGCAAAGATTAAAAGTCCTGTAGCAAGTCTATATCAATGGTTTATTAATTTCATCTTTTTCTCTTATGTTATTTTGTTATATTTTGATATTATTATATTATAGATGTGGGATTTTTATGGATTGTACATATGAAATTTTTATTTACATATGAGATTTTATCATCTATGTATATATATGAGATTATTATATTATAGATGTGGGATTTTTATGGATTGTACATATGAAATTTTTATTTACATATGAGATTTTATCATCTATGTATATATATGAGATTATTATATTATAGATTGTTGGATTGTAAAAATGAAAATGAATATGATTGTTGGAGGTTATTGAAGATTAGGAAAATAAAATAAAAAAGTAATTAAAAAATATAAATTTATTAAAGAAATATAAATAATAAAAAATAATAATATTTTATGATTATAGAGAATGTGATAGCTAATCCAATATAAATTTTAAGTGTTGAGTGATTAGTTAAAAGTTAAAAAGTTACATATTCTTCAAATTTTGAAGAGTAGGATAGCCAGTTCAATACCAGTGCTCTTATTGTAAATCTGACAAGCTTATATTTCTCTAAACTAGAGTCATTCTGTATAGGAAACCTTGTAATGATATTGGTATACTTTCTGCAAGAAAAACATTTTGATCACATTAATGTTTTGATTTCGACACTTATAAATAATAACAGAATTTAAACCATAATGATAGAATTTAAACCATTATGTATGAACTAATAATGTCATCAAGATCTCTCATTTGAGAGTTAACCGCAACATACATAATGTTCCATCTAGTTTTAAATTCAGGATTTAAACCATTATTGATGATCCAATAATGTTATCAAGACCCCTCCTTTGGAAGTGAGCCCCAACACACAAAGTGTTCCCTCCAATTTTAAATTATGTGAATAAACTAATTGTATCATCATAATGCTCATTTGGTAGTAAATTCTGAAATGCAAATTGTTCTTTCTAATTTTAAATTATGTGGATGAACTATTTAATATCATGAGAATTCTCATTAGGGAGTAAGCTCTTAGATACAATTTTCCCTCCAACTTTAAATTTTGATGCATGAACTAGCTAGTAGTGTCATCAAGATCATTCTTTGGGAGTAGGTATTGACACATAAATTATTCACTCTAACCCTACTTTAATGAATATTTTAGTAGTGTCATCAAGATCCTCATTTGGAACTAAAGATATTTTAGTAAAAGCTTAAATCAGAATAGTGGCTGAAATGAGAGATGCTGAAATGATGCCAAGCCGGGCCTTATGGCCAAGCTATATGCTTTCTGGCTTGTAGCATGGAAAATCAGGCAAGGGGGTTTTAAAATAGTAGGGTCATATATTAAGATGTTGAAAATAAAATCTCTAGATAAGTTCTGAGCTAGACAGGGAAGTATAGGAGCGACCCCTAGATGGACTGTAGTAAAGATGAGAAAGTATGGTTAGAAATCAGCCTTGATGCGAATTTTAAGTGTGACGTAATAATAATGATTATGAGAACTTAGAGAAAGCGTAGACATTAGATTAGCATGCTAGGTCAACTGTAATAATATGGGAAATGACTAAGGGAAGTTTTCACTAAATGTGGTAGCTATGTTGGCAGGAAAATCTTCTGCAATGTTGACATTTTTATTTGTAAGTTATGGTTTACAATCTAATTGTCATTAATATGTTATAGTTCAGATGCCCAGTGACCTGATCTATTTCCAACTCTGTTAATGATTAGGTGTGATAAGATTCATAGGAATATAATATCATGACGTTTTGAATTTTGGCAGACTTATTTAGATAATTTTTTCAAATTTAATGTGGATCGTCACAATCTAATCATATTAATCGACCTATGAGAGGAAAACTACGTACTTATATTGAAATATATAACATGTTGGTATGAATTCAGGTGAGAGCATGGCACAAGGTGGCTGATGAAGAGGGAGAGGACGAGGTTTGTGCAGTAGACGACCTGGACCATACTCAGTACGATATTACTTGATGTTTGAAGATATGGTACCAGATAAATCACCCACCCCTGCCAGAATTATGCTATTATTGCTGCCCAGAGTTGATGTTCTTAAAGTTTACCCTTAATGAGGACGATATTAGATGTATATATTACTTGGTTTCTTGACACAGCTGAGAAGAATTGCTGCACCAGTATGTTATGTGTATACGTTAGTAGACGTGGACGTAATGGAAGGCTTCTAATAGGGTGGCTTGCTGTTATTCATGTATCCAAAAACAATGTATGAACTCATGTTTTTTAACACTTGGCTGAATGAATGAGCACTTTATCAATTATGTTTGGGCACATGTATATGATGTTCAATTGTGGCTTTTCAGTAACATTTAATAGACAGGTGGCCTACTTTTGTAGGAAGATTTGTTAATGTTGGGCATTTGATTTTGAAGGCTACAATATGAATGTTTCAACTGTTTCACGTATCCCAGGCTTAATGCTTTTTGTTATAAAAAAAAATTTGTAAGGGCCATTTCCAACTGTTTCACTATTTCCAGTGATACCTAATCGCCTGGAATAGTGTTATTTCCAACGAAAATATATCGCCAGAAAATTCCTCATGACGACTTTAACCATGGTTCAATAGACTTGAGGTGGCGAATTTATGGACCTTTTCATGTATCGCCGGAAATAATATTATTTGCAATGATTAATAGAAATTGTTGGTAAAAAGTAATTGTATCCCTTCTTTAGCATACAACGTGCGTCGATGCAAAAATTGATAGAAAAAAACAATTGCAACGATTTTGAGCACTTTTTGCTACAAAATCAACATGATCCTTCTTTGGGACTAAGTCTTGACACAAATTGTTTACTCCAACCTTATTTTGATGGATAAACTAGTAGTGTCATTAATATCCCTCCTTTGGAAGTAGATTTTGATATACAAAATTGTTTCATCCATCATATCCATCTTGTTATGGAGTTAAATGATTTTTCATCCAAAATTAAGAAAAATCTTGTACCTTTAGCTTTGGGCAACTAATATTTTCCTTAATTTTGGTGCAAACGTACAATTTGCCCAATATTAAATAAACAATTATAGAATGCATAATAACAATAATTTAAATAAGAGCCAAAAAATAAACATTAAATAATTCATTCAGTTATTGAACAGTGGGATCATGCACATAAATGGAAATAAAATTGCACATTTTTTATTTTTCTTTTTTTACTAATTTTTTTCCTATTATACCACATTATCACTACCCTGGGCATGAGAACCCTTTGCGCCGCCACCATAGGAATGCTGATGAGGAGGAGGTTTGGCCTCCTCCCGTCACCAAACACCATACCTCTCATTTTTATTTTCCAAAAAACCCATCTTGGGGAGAGATTGGGTAGGACTGTTCATCCGGGTTTCGGACCGGGTATCCGGATATACCAGGACCGGAACCCGGGTTTAAAATCCGGGCCGGTTTTCGACCCAATAAAAGCGGGTTACAAGTTGGGCCGAAACCCGGATGAATCCGGATTTTTTAAAACCCGAAATTCGGGTTCCGGACTGTACCCGGGTTGGCTTCTTTTTTTTTTTTTTTTTTTTAATAACAAAAACCTATATTATTTAGTCTCTTTCCAGAAGCATTTTTCTTTTAAATCTAAGAGCCTATATTCTATTATAAAATTTTCAAGAAAAAATGTTGCAAAGCAAATTCTTTCATATATAAAACTAATTGCCTTTTTGACTAAATGCATCTAAAAAAACATAATACAATCACTACATATTTCATTATTTGGTATTTATACATTACAAAACTCAAATTACAATATATGAAATTACATATGAAAAGTGGATTACATAGAGCCACCACTACATAATATGTTTACTTCATGCAATCAATGCATTCCTCCACAATTGAATTTAGTTTTTGATGAATTTCCTGTCTCAGAACAACCTTTGTTGATCCAAGCTTATCTGCAAGATGTATTCAACAAAAAGGTTTGTGATTATCTCAGGTCCATTTGGAAAAAGGGGTATCAATACAACAAATATCCCCATAATATTAATTTGGGAATCATTTTCATAGCAACAGTAGCATCAGGGTTAGTAAGAAAGGGCTTCCAATTAAAAACAAAGCTTTGAATTAGATGCTACACCATTCAGCCTGCTATTTGCAGGTTTACCAGATATGAAAACAAAGCTATTTTCATATCTGATCTCCGTTTCACTCTGCCACAGAGGTCTTTTTTTCCTAACACAAACTCCTAACTTCTTTATCAAACACCTCTTTCTAAAATCAGGAATGTCTTTTAATTTTAATAGAAAATAGGATAACACTGGTTTCAATTACTCAAATATCAGCGTAAAAAGATCAATTTTAGGTACCAAAACCCAGAAATACGCTTTTACCTATCATTATCAATTCTCAAACCATAAAAGTTACCTCAAAAAATGGCATAGGCAAGCTTCAAGAATTTTCTGCACAAGCTGGAACACATTTGAAAAAGCAGAAGGCAAAAGTAGCATATCTAACAAAATAGAGAGAGAGATGGAGAAAAAACAGCAGATCTAGCAAAATAAACCCACATCATATTTATTCAAAAGCATTGATCATAGAACAAAACAGTTTTTCATTCTCGCTAAACAGCATTCAAAGGCATTGATCGGATTATAAGCTATCATGTTATCAGACATTATCTTTTGTATTGAATGAAAAGATCAAGATATTCTTATGTATTATGGATAGAGATGAGAAAATGAAAGTTTAGAGAAATCACAATGGCTTAGTCATTTTGCACTTTTATGATAAGTATGACTTTGCCCCTTGCATACATCCTGAATATTTTGTTGTGACGACTCTTAACTCTTCCTATTGAGATTGAGTTGAGTTAGGGACTCTTAACATTTTTTAGGACCAAAAACCTTATGCAGATAGATAAATGATCTCATTTTCTTAAGAGAATGCATATGCCCAAAAACCACCAAAAACCCATGGATCCATATTCCATAAAACATAAATATATACTCAAAGATTCTATAAACCTAGATCTAACCCATAAAACTACACCTCAAAGATTCTATAAATCCAGATCCAACCCCAAAAAATATTCCTCAAAGATTCTTTCATTTAAACATTGTCATCAAAACAGACCCAAATCAATCAAGTAAAAAAACCCCCCCAAACTTTTCTCAACAGGAGGATCTGCAACATTTGATTTATCAAACTCGCACAACACAATATTGGGATTTAGAGACAAAACTTAGAACTGATGACTAACAATAGGGCTCCATTTGCTACAAACAAGTAGAGATATAAGAAAGAAACTCAAAAGCTCAAATGCATTTTTCCACAAAATGCGAATCCGAGAAAACGAAAAACCTCCACCCAACTTAGTATAAAACAAAAATATTTCAGAGGATGAATTTGTTCCTTCAGCTGCTTAAAAATAATCAAATTAATCCAGTTTTTTTTTTTTTTTTTCCACCAGTAAATGTGTCTTTGACAACATGCTCTCTTTTTGGGGCTCTCTAATACAGGACATTTGTTAGGTTCCACAATCTCATTGAAAAGATTAGACCAAATCTATACCTTTAAGTACAACTAGAACCCAACATTCACTCACTAATTCATAAACTAAAATATTAAACATGGGCTGCAACAAATCATTCACTTTTTAACTATGGCATAGCCAACACTAATTTTTGGATTTGCATATTTTTTGAAGTATCTAATTGGTTTTTGAGATCTCTCTGTTGTTTTATGGTGTTCTTATATGTTCACTCCTTTACACCACGCACCCAAGTCGCTATGTTTGGGGTCATTTGACATGGTGCCCGGGAAACTTGGGTGACCAGATCGGGTCATTTGACATGGTGTATGTATGCTATGCTTGGAGTCATTTGTCATGGTGCATGGGAAACTTGGGTGACCAGATCAGTTTATACCTACTTGAGTAGGTGTGTTTGGGGTCATTTGACATGGTGTATTTTTGCTATGTTTGGGGTCATTTGACATTGGCCTAATAAGTTGTTAGCTGTTGAGTTTATACCTACATGAGGAAAATTCTAACCAGATTCACTTGAGACCATATATTCAAGCATCCAATCCTTACATCTTCTTATTTTTCGTTTGTTTACTATTTATATAAAACTAAACAGATCCACTATATAGGCACCAAGGCATTAGCAAAATTTTCATTTTGTTTCAAATATTTTCCAGCTCTCTTATGGTACTTGTTTGGCAACATTACAACCAGGATCTAGACATCAAGATGCTTATTACATCTCCAGCAAACCCACATGGGTTTTAAAGCCACTACCAGTAGTGATCATGGAAGATGAAAATCACAGCCTTTCTTTAAATCTGATAAGGCAAGGATAACCTCATTTGACAAGTTCCAAGCACAAAAAAAAAGACCCAGTTCACCAGATCTACACAAAACAGAACAAAACTAGCACTCTCATAAAAACCACATCCGATAAGTTCCAAACCAAAACAAAACAAGCAAGCCCATAAAAATTTATACCCACATCAGATTTTTTAAAAGGCATTGATTATTGAACAAAACAGACCCACATCAGTTCTTTATTTGTTAGATCTAATAATTAACAACGTTAAAAAAAGCCCTTTCTTAAATCACGATATACTACATGAACAGAATAGTTCTCAAACATTCAAACAAATTTACGTTAAATACTCCTCAAACTTTCTAACATTCTCATAAAAAAAAAAAAACCAAAATCAACCAATAGAGAACACAATAGAGGGAAGAAAGAAAATATACCCAAACGGAAAACGAGATGAACGAGAGCCGCACGATCAAATTCAGTTTCCGGAAAATACAAAATCGCTAGCGCTCGAAGGGATTAGAGAGAGAGAGAGAGAGAGGAAACTGGGGGAGGGAGGTGAAGGAGTTCGCATCGTCGCAGGGCAAAGCAGAGACCGAGAGAGAGAGAGAGAGAGAGAGAGAGAGAGAGAGAGAGAGAGAGAGAGAAGAGAGAGAGAGAGAGAGAGAGAGAGAGAGAGAGAAATTTGAACTTCGGGGGGGGGGGGGGGGGCGCTAACTGCTAAGTAGTAAAAGTAGGGTTTTTTTTTTTTGTTAGGTTATAAAACCCGGGTATCGGGTTTTAAACCCGGGTTCCGGATTTAAAATCCGGTACCCGAACCGGATTAATCCGGTTTTTTAAATCCGGATATCGGCCCGGATTTAACCCGGGCCGAAAACCGGAATCGGAATCCGGTATAACCAGATTCTGGGCCGGGCCGGATAAAATCTGGCTCGGATTAACAGCCCTAAGATTGGGCCACCAACTAGCTAGAGAGGAGATTCACAATGGCGGCAGCATTTTCCCCTTCCCAGGTTACCAACAAAGGCACTCCGGGCACCACACACTGCCGACCCATACGACTCCTGTCCTCAACTATCATTCTCCGAGACAACACAATACAAACAACCCAAGCATAGTTTATGAAAATCGAAACAGATACATGAATATCAATATAAAATTTCATGATCAAATTCGCAAATTTCTCTTCTACAGAAAAATATCAACATAAAGTGAGAGAAGTACATGAGTATTACGATGTTAAATTAAAATACGGTGATATATATCAAATTTGTATTATATTCTATCAAGACCATAGAACTGATCTGATATCACATGTTAAATATTTTAACATAAAACATTAAATTTTAGTATCTTCGATTTCTATGATTCATGATATTAAATAATAACGATTAGAAAACATATCTCCCTCCATCTCAATTTGATTGATCTGTAGCGTAGAGATAAACGAGAGAGAACGAGAGAGCTGAATTCCCGAGCTTTGACAATGGAAGCGGCTTGTTCTTTTGGTTCATCTTCAGCTTTGTTTTAATGATAATCTTCACGTCCGTGTTACTCGATGATCATCAAATCTCCATTTATAAGCTCATCTATTCCTTCTTGTCTTCACCTCTCTCTCTCTCTCTCTCTCTCTCTCTCTCTCTCTCTCATTGTGTTTATGTTTTCTGTTAATTGTTTTTTTTTATTGCATTATTTATTTACTTCTGTTATTTTAGTTCTAAACTATTTTCATATTTTCCTTCGTATAAGTTCTGTTTAATTATTATTTTTCAAATGTAGCGGCCTTTTACCATAAACTCTGCTCCTTTTGCAGCTAAAGAAAAAAAATATATATTGCAAGGCGAAAGCTAGGTTCTTTCTCTACCTCTGATCTCTAATTCTGCTCTTGATTTTACGTGATTTTTCTGTTTTTAATTTGATTTTCTGAGGGTCTCGCCACGGTTTTAATGTTGTTTGTTTTCCCCTTTTGGTTGGTTTTAGTAGTAGTATTCTCTCAAAAACATTAACTCTGCTGCTATTATATAATTTATATGTTACAAACCTCGGATTTCGTACTGGAAATACTGCCCGTTAACAAGTTAGAGCATTAGAAGTGAGCTAATCAAAATTTGTTTAAGAAAATTACTTTTCAATAATATCAAATAACAAACTCTCTAAATCTATCACTATTATATTAATTTTAATATTTTCATTTATTTTAATTCTAATTATAATTTGAATATTTATTTGTTATTAAAGAAAGTACACATTAATTTTCTAACGTTTATATTATTCAAAATGATATAATTTTCTAACGGTTCTTTTTCTTATAACGGTCATATTCTTTTAATTGATATATTTTTTCAACGGTCATATTTTTCCAACAAATATATTTTTTTAGCCTTATTTTTTCTAATGGCTCTATTTTTTCACAAAATGACACTTATTAATTCAGATTCTAGAAAAGAACTTGAGATAGCGAGACAACTTGTTTTGAAAGAAGGAGGATTAAACTCACATGGTTCTTCTAAAAAATAATGTAGATTAATCAAGTGTGATAGATTGCAAACACACCAAAATATTTTTCGCGACTATTTTATTGATCCTCCAATCTATCCTCACAAATACTTTTGAAGGAAGATTCGAGTTACAAGAATTACAAGAATGTGAGTTAGTCTATGGTTTACCAGGTTCATGTGGACTCCATGGGGGTTGGATATTGCCACAAAACACCAAGGCTGGTCGGATCTGGGCAACCAACAACAAGCAATGGCGATCATGTTTCCAAGGATCGACACCACCAACGACAGACAACAACAACCACCATTTGTACCACCAACAATGGTCAACCAAGATCAACAATAACTTCAAGCAATTGAGAAACCATTTAAACCAACCAAGAAACCACTTGAATGGGCTTAAAAGTGACTGAATTGGCTAAACGTTATCTCAACCAGTCAATAAAAAGAAACAACCTGCCAAAATCCACTACACTGAAATAAATCAACTCAAACCAAGATTGAACAACTTTGAACCCACTCTGAACTAGCCGAAACACAATAACAGAATCCCAAGAAACAAATTTTAATGGTAGGAAAGGTTATTACACATGTGATGCTGTAACAACCACGGCTCTAAGGCAACGTGTGTGAGGACTCTAAGGCAGCGTGCGTGAGGTTACTGAAGAAGGAAAATGAGCGGCGGCAGAAGGGAGCTATTGAGTTGGAAACCTAAGTCAGAATGTAAGTGTTGGGCAGAAGTGAAAAGAGAAGCTTCGGTTGTACCTGCAGGCTAAAGGAATTGAATCGGGCTGGGCCTTGTCATGGGTCATTTAGAGCCCAGTTGAGTTAAGGAATTAAGGGTGACCCGAATCTATGTTATTTTGAGTCCATGTCTTTATTTTGATGTCTTTTGTTTTTGAGTCCAGTTAGTTGGCCCATGGCCTGTCATTTCCATTTCTGAAGTGTAAGAATGGGGACCTTATTTGAGGCACCGCCAGACCTGTAAGGGGACATCTGAAAAGTAGTAATGCAAACCTAATTTCCCTTATTTTTTCTCACTCTCTCTATCTCTAATCTCTCTACCTGGAGGTGCTCCCCTCGAAAGGAGCTCATTTTCCTGTGAACCGAAGAGGTGTGTTACAGATGCACAACTTGTTAGATCTGCGCGTAAAACTTTCTTTGTTTTTTTTTTTGAAATGTAAAACTTGTTTTACACATGAGGTGCTGGAAAAAATATTCCCTGAACTTGAGAGAATACCTATCTCAAATCCACATACCTGTTAAGATTCGTAGCTCTTCTATCTTGTTCTGCTAAATTTACGTACTTGATTTGTTCATGCCTGTATATATCTTATGTTTTGAAGTTCTTGAAGAATCGAATTCGTATAGTATTAATTTTGTTTTGAACATGTTCATCACGATATATAAGACTTCTTTGTAATGAGATACTTTGCTTTAGACACCATTAATCTGAGATATAAGGCAGAAGGGATTGTTTTATATATTCACAAATATATCAGTGCTGTGTTGGAATCATATAATTATACTTGTGTGAAGTATGTTGTTTTACCACACTTCAAAAATTTTAATCCATTCAAGACAAATTGATCGCTACTTTTTTTGGTTGTTCGGGCATTCATTCGCTGCTGCCATGGATGTAATGAACAAAAAGGAGATGACCATTACAAACTATTTGTTAGGATCAACTGCTTGTCTATTGCATTGAAATGGGTTAGTGACATTACTCTACTTTTCTTTGTATTTTTGCCACAAATATTGGTAGTATTATCGATTTTGCATTGTAGTTCTATTTAATTATTGTTTCCTTTTAATTTTGATTCTAAGACTATTTTCGTATGAACGGGAAGAACATAATAGTAAAGAAAACCATATTTTACAATATATTTCCAACTATGTTTTGAATGGAAGATATTTTTATACAACAAAGATGTAAATGCATTAACTTTTATAAAAATGTCATGTATAAATGTTATAAAAATCAAATACCTCCCTACCACTTATCACTCTAATTTATAATATTTCTTTATTATCCTACAAGATTAATTGTATATATTAAAAAGTAGTACCAACGTTCAAATATTGAAAGTTGGGAGATTTTGCCATAATCCCCCTATGTTTTCGGCCGTTTGAGATTCGCTCCTTATGCTTTGTTTTTTCTTATGATAACCCCTTGTGCTTTTAATTTCTTCTTGGGCTTCTATATGTGGAGTCTCGTTGTGGTTGTGATGGCTTGGTTTGATGACCCAACTCGAGAAATATCATTTGTCCTATTTTGATAGATCTTGACCCGTTTTGGCTCTTAATACGAGCCAACCCGTTGTGTAGGGTTTACTATATATATATATATATATATATATATATATATATATATTGTATTATTCCCTATACGACCACCAAACTATATTTGCTTATCATCTAAAATAAAATATTTTGCAGTTTCGTGGATGTATGCACCTTGTGTCATGTGTGTGATTAATTTCAATTTTTGTTGTACTTTTTCTCTTATCGTTCCTAACAATTGATAATAGAGCCATGTTCATGTTGAGTGAGAATGATGGCCAGAGAAGAAGTGAAGGTGTCTGCTAACAGATTTTGGGTATTGGATGATGTAGATTGAGAATTATCTCTATGAGAAGAGACATTATCTTCCTATATTTGGGAAGAAGCCATATAGCATGGATGATATAGATTGGAACCTATTAGATCGATAAGTTCTATGTGTCTTATGATTGACTCCATCAAGTCAGTTGCACATAATGCTTTTTGTTTAAGAAAGGACCACTGCAAATCTTACAGAGTCCTTTTTGGTATGTTTAAGAAGCCATAAGCTAATAAAAAAGTGCATTTAATGAAGATGTTCAATCTAAGATGGCAGAAGGTACATGTGTTGCACAATATCTAAACGAGTTTACTACTATCACAAATCAATTGTCATATATTGAGATTGAGTTTGGTGATGAAACTTCAAAGCCAATCTTTGGAAAGGGATGGGCGAATTCATGTATTGACTTTGTTGGCCCCATTACCGAATAGTTGGGACACTATGAGAATGGTTGTGAGTAATTCTACTAGAAAAACGAAATTAAAATATGATGACAACTTGAGATTTGATTCTTGCTAAGAAGTGCACAAGAGAGATTCTGGTGAGACTTGGGGTTCGGGTTCTACCTTTAATATTAATACTCAGAACAGAGGATATAATAGGAACTCAAATAAGGATAAGTCAAAATTAAGAAATAAGGACAAAAGAAGGTCAAGGGCTAGATAACAAAGTACTTGATGGAATTGTGGCTTGATGAATCGTTTCAAAGGAAATTGCAAAAATCCAAAGAAGATTTAGAATGACACTACAAACGCAGTCATTGGGGAAGTATAGGATGCTTTATTTCTTGTGATTTATAGTCTATCAGATTAACTGTTGGAGAGCTTCACTTTACACTTCACACCGAGAAATCATCTAGAATAATGTTGCAGATGACTTTGGTGAGGTGTATTTGGTTGATGGAGAAGTGCTGAATGTCATGGAATTGGGAGATGTATGCATTATACTTAGAAATGTTTGGATTTTGCATAAATACATACATATTTCCTAGTCAAAGAAATTTTTTATCTTTGTAGGATAGCTTGATGATGATGCTCATTCCATTGTTTTTTCAAATGGTACTTGGAAGGTTACAAAGTGAGTGATGGTCTTGGCTTGTGGCCATGAAATCGATACTCTGTATAAGACATCAAGATCAAGCGATATCATTATTATTACTAAAGTTGATAATGATGCAGAGTTATGACACTATATGCATGGTCAAATTAGTCTGAAAGGGATGAAGGTACTTTTGTTAAAGGAAAAGCTACTAGAATTGGATATATGTGAGATGGAAGCAAAAAATTGTTTAATTTCTTGAAGGGTGGCAGAGTACTAAGGTTAAGAAAGGTGGAGGTTTTACACAGAGACTTGTGGGGGCCTTCCCAATTTCATTTCTTGGATGTTCTCAGTACTATGTCACTCTTATCGATGACTATAGTAGGAAGGTATGGGTCTACATAAGAATAATCTAAGGTATCTGAAACTTTCCAGAAATGGAAATCCATGGTTGAGAATGAAACATATTTATTATTTGAAACTGAAAGCTTGAAGTTTGATAATGGTGAAGAGTATATTGATGAAAGGTATAAGGACTACTGCACAAAGTATGGTATCAGAATGGTGTTGCTTAGCGTATGAACAAGCTATCCATGAGCCAGTTGGGTACTACAGTTTATCTAATTAATCGTGGGCTATAAATTTTATTTGAGTACAGATTACTTGAAGAGGTTAGGAGCAGAAAGGAGGTGAAACTTTCTCACTAAAAAGTTTTTGGCTGTAGTTCTTATATATGTTCATAGTGATTATGATGCTCACAACAACCTTGATGCCAAATCGGGAAAGTGTTTCTGTATCGACCATGGGGATAAGTCTTTTGGCTACCTTTGATCAAAATCATCAGGAGTACGAATGTGATTTTTAATAAGAAAGTATGAAAATGAAAAATCTAGTACAATAGCATATACTGCAAATGCAGCTCCTCACGAGTCTGAGTTTTTAAGCCTGCAAGATGAAACAATACGAGATGAAAATTCAAGTGAGGGTCAGCCATGAAAGATGAGATAGAATCTCTATTAGGGAATTAAATATGAGAGCTAATTGAACTTCTAGTAGGGAATACAACTTTGCATAACAAGTGGGTATATCGGTTAAAGACTGAGCATTATGGCAAAGTTAGACTCGTTGTGAAAGGGTTTTAGTGGAAGAGAGGATTGATTACTTTGAAGTTTTTTCTCAAGTTGTGAAAATTAGTTAGTATTGGGAATGGTGGATATAAAGAATTTACATCTTGAGTAATTAAATGCGAAAACAAGATTTCTTCATAATGATTTAGAAAAAGACATCTATATGCATTAGCTAGAGGGATTCACAATACAAGAAAACGAGAGTGTCGTTTGCAAACTGAAGAATAGCTTGTATGGCTTGAAACAAGCTCTAAGGCATAGAGAAAGTTTGAAAACTTGATGTGTAGTTTTGGTTGCACTAGATATCAATTAGACCACTGTTTTTATGTTAGGCATTTTAATAGTTCTGTAAAGATATATGCACAAGTCCCTCTAATGTACAAGACTAAAAAATTACCCAAGTTTCAGAAAAGAATGCAAGACTCGCTTGTAATGATTTATTGAAATGAATCCTTCTATATATACAGAACTTAGTAACATAGAAATGATATTGAAATAAATGCTGACCGAACCAAATAGATCCAGCAGAACTAACATATTCAGCATAATACCAATCGTAAAACAGAACAAGAAATAGCAAGAACAAGATCAATAACAAGAATAATAATGAAAGAAATAAAAGGATAAAAGAATATAAAGAATCAACACAGGATATATGTGGTTTGACCCTAATGGTCTACGTTCACAACAAGAATGGCCTCAGAACTTTATTGATAATCAAAATCCATCACAGAGAAACCTCAAAAATCCTTTCATTTACCAAGCCTTCATCTCACACCAGAAAATCACAGAGATTTTCCCCTCAAGTGAGCACCCTAATGCAAACCCTAGATTTCCCCTCTCTATTCTCACTCTCGCTCAAAGCCCCCCTCAGCCCGAATGCACAAAATGAAAGATTAGGGTTACAAGGCATCGGATAACAATATATATATATATGTATATATATATATATGAGAAGTCAGATGCCATCACGTGTCAAGATCCTGCAACTCAAGCGTGAAGCCTTTCTGTTGTAGCTTATGAGTCACGTGCAAATCACGTGATTAACTCGCCCTGCAAATAATGCTTCAAGGTCCCAATATCAGCCACATGTCCACCATTCACAAGTCACAACACAGAGGGTCAGAATTTATAGATAACATATAAATCAATGTATTGACACTACGTTTACAAGTTCCTATATTACTCTATTGTTGTATGTGGATGATATGCCTATTGACTAAGTATGTTGTTTTACCACGCTTCCAAAAATTTTAATCCATTCAAGGCAAAATGACTAAATTTGTTCAATGCCAAGGCATTCATTTGCTGGAGCCACGAATGTAATGAACAAAAAAAGGGATAAACATTGCACACTATTCGTTAGGATCAATTTGTTGAACTGGGTTAGTGACATTACTTTGCTCTTTTTATTTTTCACAAATATTGGTGGTATTCTCGTTTTTGCATTGTAGTTCTATTTAATGATTTTTTTTCTTTTTGTTTTAATTTAGATTCTAACACTATTTTTCGGTTGAATGAGAATAATATAATAGTAAAGAAAACCATTTTTTACAATATATTTACTAACTTTGTTTTGAATAAAAGATATTTTTATACAACAAAGATGTAAACATATCTTTAGTTTTATTAATGTTTGTTAGTTAAAAACATTTTGTTTAAGTTATCATTCTCTCTTCAAGTATAGCTTCATACAATCCATCATTACCGTAAAATGGGAAAAAACAAGAAACCTAGGATCAAGGGTTTTAGTATAGTCTTGAAACCCTTGGCCCTCAATAATTATAAATGGTAACTCGTCTAGTATCACCATTCTAGGAGGACCTTATATTTTCTCACTATATTTGATCATCCATAGATTCTTCTCACATTCCCTTCCTTCAACTCTTATCTCCGAGACTAAGAATTCCCGACAATTCTCCAATGCAGTTTTACCCTTACCGTTTTTAGCACAATGGTGGATGCATGCTCTCATGGCTAAAATGTCTTGCCTTTTAGGATCACATTTCCAGAACCTTCAACAATGGCTACAAGTTGTTGTAGGTTTATCTCATCTTATCTTATTATTACAAATTTCTCAAATTTACACACAATATAATAAACAATTCAACTTTTTCAAATATCAAAATAATAATATTAAAAAATAATATTTTAACAATATTTTATTCAGCTTTCAACTTTCATCTCAACTCACTATCTAAACATTCCTTAATTTAGTAATTTAGGGCTGAGCACTGACTAAGTTGAAGTTGGTATGCCCATCCTCTAACTCCGACTCTAACTTTGTTGGAGGTTGGATTCAACCTTTGAATTTGAGTTGTACGTCCTCCGATCAGACTCTGACTATGACTTGTCGGAGCGAAATCGGATTTTGAGCTTTTTTTAGGCTTTTTTTAACTTCATATTTGACCCACTTTTTCTAAAATGAATATTTTTGTGTGAGCTTTTACATTTCAATTCTTTCAAAAATTACAATCTAAACTAAATAATTTACTTTTGCTTCAATTTTACTAAAAACATAACAAAAAATACAACTAAATAAAAACAAGTAACATACTAACATGCTTTAAAAAATAAAAAATAAAAAAAAATAAAAAGAACGGTCCTATTGTTACATGTACTCCCACTATCCATCATCCACATCCAACTAATATCATTACAATAAACATCCACACTCATCATCCACATCAATTAATTATAATAATATTTCCTTCCAACAACTACAACAACTATTTTTTAAGTTTGACAACAAAATAAATCCAACATAAATTAAATTAAATGTTCCTAACAACTACAAATGTCAATGTCCAACAAATGAAGCAAAATAAATTAAATGTTCCAAGTGCCATTCCAACTCCAAGTTGTGCCTGAAAAAAAAATGAAAAAAATTTTAGTAAGGAAAATATTTTTGGATCTACATGATATATTATCAATATAAGAAAAACATAAACATGGGTACCATTTTGGGTGGTCAAGAAATTAAAACCCCCATCTATATATAATGCCATCAAATTCTTTATGGCCTCGCACCTGAATTGACATTCTCAAGAAATAAATCCCAAAGCAAAATAATTTATAATGTCATCAATAAGTCCTAAAGCAATATAATAGACAATATGACATCCTATATAAATGGAAGTTTGTACATTTATTTTTATAAGATGATCAAACTTTTTTCTTTCAAGAACTCTGCTTCATTTCAAGGATTAAAAATATCATTCGACCATAAGATAGAGCTCATTCATCTGTATTCAGACGAGTTGCTCAGATAAAAAACAAAAACAAAGGACAAGTAAAACTAGAAAATGGGACTGTTTACAATCAATAAAATAGCCCCACATGTTCAAGTTAATCATTCAATACATCCCCACAAAAATAGTTCCAAAAACACAACACACATATACTAACTCAAATTGGGATTGCTTTAGTGATTATAAATCACTAAAACAACCTCACATGTTCACATTAATCATTTAATACATCCCCACAAAAACAGTCCCAAGAACACAACACACATATATTAACTCAAATTGGGATTGTTTTAGTGATTACAATCACTAAGTAGTCTCACATGTTTAGATTAATTATGCAATACATCCCCGATTCCCCAAAAACAATCCCAAAAATACAACGCACATATGTTAAATCAAATTGGGATTGTTTTAGTGATTAAACAGCCCCACATGTCCAGGTTAATCATTCAATACATCCCCACAAAAGTAGTCCCAAAAACACAACACAAATTAGGTAGATTCACCAATACAGCCGCACTCCATCTCAAAAACAGCCCCATGCCAGCTCAAATTTACACATAAACAACCCCACATTATACACAATTTCAAACCACAAAAATACCATGCATACAAATTTATGTATAATGTACGTTTGTCCATAAAACGTTAAAAATAGCCCTAACTAAAACAAGGATAATATAATAAAATCAGTCATATAAAATCAAACCACAAAAATTTACAACACACAAGCAAGGCCACTCCACATAAATCAGTCACATAAAATCAACCAAAATCAAACATGTAATAAACCAAAATCAACAAGGGGCTGAGTAGGTACTTACTCTAGTAACTGTGGTGAACCAAAATCTAGAAGAAGTAGTAAAGCAGTATCAGAAACAAAATATGGAAGAAGCCCTTAAGCACTATCAGTTGGGTGTGTTTACAAGTTTTGAGGATATGTGCAACAGTGCATGCATTACCAACCTCAAAGATTTGATTAAAGAACAGAAACAAGGGTAACAAAAGAGGCACTTACCGACGTCAATGAGCAGTGATTAAGGACATGACTGAGGGTGGATGACGGGTCTGAGACTGCATGAAGTTTCTGACAGAGAGGGGGAGTCGAGTGACAGTGTCTACATGGTGGGTAGGGCTGTAATCGAGCCGAGCCGAGCCCCTTTTTGGCTTGCCGAGCTCGGCTCGACTCAAAATACTCGACCCAAGTTCGAGATCTTTGTTAAATTTTTGTTTGAGCTCGACTCGAAAAGTTAAAATCTAAAATCTCAACTCGAGCTCGAGCTTGAATTGTTGTTTTTTTTAATAAGATTTAATAATTAATAAATTAAATAAATAAATAAAAAGAACTAATATTGAATTTATACAACCAATAAGTAGAACCTCTATTAAATTATAAAATTTTAAAAAATTTATAAATAATTAATATTTATCCAAAATAACAATATATTATATCCCTACATATATTATTAATACATACACTTAATATGATAGCATATATCTATTTCATATATGGTTCCCACATACTAATATATGAAATTATTAAATTTTATTGACTAATTATTATACAAATTATAAAATATACCTATGAAGTATATTCACTATATAGACATAAGTAATTAGAATAGATATTATATATTAAATTATAAAAGTGATATGCTTATATTATTAGCTAATACATATATACATGCATAGGTGTATGTATATATTTATCAATATATGAATAAGTTTTAATCGAGTCGAGCTAACGAGTCGACTCGAGCATAAACGAGCGAGCCTTAACCGAGTCGACTCGAGTTTTGTCGAGTATGTGTCATTTACAAATCGAACTGGTATCTTCTTTCACAAACGAGCTCTTTTTTTTTTTACGAGTCGAGTTTGATTCGAATTTAACCGAGCGGGCTAGCAAACAGACTGGTTCATTTACGGCCCTAATGGTGGGGGAAGAGATCAAGAGGTGATTGATGGCGACGGGCTAGTAGAAACATAAGCCCCTTGCAAAAATGGCACCCCTTTCGGAGGAAAAAGGATGTCATTTTGCCTGAATCTTGGGCTGGGTCTCGCATATAGGCTAGCCTACTTCAATTTTGGCTCTTTTGAGCTTTTAAACCCAATTTGTTTCCTCTATTTTGGACTTTTATTTTCCCTAAACACTTTTTTTTTTAATCTTAAATTTAATTTTAATCTTAATCTTTGTTTTAGACTTTTAACCCTAAGTTTTTTTATTTATGGTTTTATATTTTGTTAGTATTGATTATTATTATTATTAGATATTAATTATATGTTATCATATTATACTTTTAACATTTTATCATGCTATAGTGTGTAATTATATGTTATCAACTTATCATTCTATTTATGGTTTTTATAGTTTTTTTCATCACTCAATTAAATGGTTAGTATTGATTAATAACAATTACTATTTCAATCAACTTGTAGTATATTGTTTAAAATTTAAATAAAATTTATTATATTAGTGTTATTAGACATTGGTATTACATGTACTAGAAGTCCATAATGTTATGATACATTATTATAAATAGACTTGTATTATAGGGTTTAAATAGAATTATTAATATTATACTTGTACTATAGTATTGATTATTGACAATCACATATTATTATACTATAATATTACATGTTATTTAAATCTCAAAATAAAAATAATATTAAAAAAATACATTCTAACAATATTTTATTTAACTTTTAACTTCAATTTTAACTGATTTCATCTCATCTTATTATAAAATTAAACGAGACCTTATAGTCTATAGAAGACATTCTATCAATTTTTTTACTAGAGATCATGGGCCTTTGGTTTTCAAGATGATCCAGTCTAACATAGAGATAGGGTTGGGTAAAAGATGGCTGAACAGGCTTTTGGGCTTGGAGCTCTCTAACTACCCTAGGCCTGAAGGTCCCACTTACAAGTCCCATTAAGTAGTACGTTTATGCATGCCTTAATTCTAAACATTCCAAATAAACTTTTACAGGAAATTTGTGTCTGAGGATTATATTGGTAAGGAGCTTTCAGTCCATTCCATAAGTAATTAATAAATTAATATAAAAATTGGTGTAAAAATTCATATTCTAATTTTACCCAAAACTGGAAAGTAAGATGGTTTGCTTTTGAAATAAACTAGCAGAGAAAAGAAGGCCGCCAATTAAGGGTCGGTTGAAGCTATATATAAATGTAGTTGAAGATCCACGAGGAGAAAGAGGATTCCTGCATGCATGGATGATGAACTTAAAGAAACTTGGTTACTTCTTCCGCAATCTATGATGAGTACTACTCTAATTTGAAAGATGATCTTGTAGATCAGAAAAAATCTTCAGTTAATTTATGATACGTAATCATGAAAGGTTGACCTAGCTAGCGGAGGAGGTTAATCTTTCTGTTGAAAACATACAAATTAAATTCTAAAAATAAAGAAATCACAGAAGTTCTTAAAGAGAATGATGAAAATCCAAAATGTGAAGATCAATTGGATTATGAGGAGTTCTTGTAAAGTTTTTCTTAAAAAAGAATAAAAATTGGAGGTGGATTTGAGATGTTGAAAGAAAAATTGTTTTGTTAGGGAATTTTAGTAGGAAGATGATAATCTTACAACTATTTCACAATTATTTTACAACTCTACATAAAATGGTGGCTCGTTTTGTAATATTAAAATTTATTTTTAATGGTTGTTTGAAAATTAGTTATAAAAAGACTTGTAGGTGTATCATTACTATTTTAGTAACCCGCGTTCATCCTCCTTCTCAAGTTTGTAAGAAAATTTTCAACTTTTTATTATTCAAAAAGAAGAAACTAAGGCACGGATCTTCGAAAATGAGTGTTTTTGGTATTATTTAGGGGTGGGTTTTACGTCTCATCATATGGAATTTTATACAAAATGCAAGTGTGGGTTGAGCACGTAAAGCAAAGTATGGTACAAATAGAAGTACCGTTAAAGCATAATGGCCCAAAAGGATCGAATGCAATATTTTTTTTTAAAATATATATATATTTGCAGTCGTGCAATGAGCCCCCGAGCAATATCTTTAAAAAATTGTAAATAAATATAAAATTCATACGAAAAAAAATTAATTTTTTAATAATAAAACTCACTCAATTTTAAACAAATTACATGACACTTACATATTTCATAACTGTATATAACATTACTCATATTTCAATTATCTTAATCGGTGCTTCTATTTATTTTACAACCATATGAATATGATTTTTCTACTTAATTAAAAATTACCTTTCTTTTTGAACGTTGACAATATCACCTACTACACTACTCCATGACCCGTTCATTCGCACATTCCAAAGATCCCTCCCGAAGGTACTGTCTCCAATAATACAACTTAATAATACAAAATAAAAGAGAAAAGTTAAGAAGACGTAACGGAGGGGTTTATTAATTAATTTGTTTAAAAATATATTAACATTGTTAATTAAACACTAATTAATGACTCAGATATCGACAACTTATGGGACATGTTTAATGTGCTCCAATTACACTGGAATTACGCTTTTGTTTTTCAACTCATTCTTTCTGGATAGCAAATCCCAAAATGTTTGATCCCAAAAATCAATTAAAAATAAATAAATATTAAAAAATAACATACGTTTAATGTTTTATTAGCAATATAAAAAGTAAAAAGAAGGTTCCCAAAACGTAACGGAGTGGGTGCAAAATATGATTAATAAAAATAAGTCAGTAAATGAGACATGTTTCACGTGATATTCTAATTCCATGGAGTCGAGTACGTATCTACGCGCTCCAGTTACAAGGGACCTAGCTGTGTTTTGTTCTTACCAAAGTTTTCTTCGAGTACTGGACCCTACCAATCCAGATTTTTGGAAAATTAATCATGACTTTCTTTGTTTTGTTTTATTTTAAAAGCGGGGTTAATAATTTAATTTCCAGACATGTATGAATAATAATTTGAGAGAGGGAAGGCATGCGCAGCCAAATTAAGCTCACGTCCAAATTCATGGCCCATAAAGAAATTGAGTGCGTACGGCTGGCCTCTGATCGAATCAATCATGAGATCAAGATTTATTTATTTTTTTCGTTTCTTTTCCTGAAATCCTTCTTGATAATTAAAATATTTAAGGCCAAAAAGCGTATGATCAGAACAAAACAACAATGCAAAATCGAAGATATATGAATAGAAAATGGGAGTACTCATTTTTACCGCTCAATTTTAAAGTTTTTTAATTTTTTTAAATAATTAAATATGTTAAAAAAGTCTTTATAAAAAAAAAATTAGTAAAACAAGAAATCCTCATATTTATATTAATGAAACGTCTAACAATGGTAAGTGCTGGGTGACCCGCCATCACCTTCCTAAATGTATTCCTGCTCATAAAATGTAAGGTTAGAGTATTCTCGCTGACTTGGCTAAATTTATCTTTAAATTTGATTAATATTAACATTTTTTTACATTTATCTATTCTATCTAAATTCAATTCCCACGTTGGATTAGCCATTCATTCTCTATATAATAATAAAATATTATTAAATTAATATTTTTTTAAATTATTTTTTATCACATTTATAATTCTACCAATTTAATATTATTAATAATTATATTAAAATTAAATTAATATTAAAAAATATTTTTAAAGGTCATTTAATCCTTTGAAATGAAAGTGTAGAATATTTTAATATTTTAATTGGTGAAATGAAAGTGTAGAAATGGAAGTGTAGGAGTGAGAAATTAATATTTTAATTTTTAGTGAATGAAAGTGGTCTTGTATATTTAGCCTATCATTATAGTAAAAGTCTAAAATGTTTTAAATTTACCTATTAATCCAATGTGAATCTTTTTTATACAAATAATTCAAATTTTGGCCAACATGCTGAAGATGCTCTTGGTAGTGGTTTCCTGACTTTGCCAAGCTTTTGATCAAGCTGATCTGTTGCCATTGTCTGCCACTCAGGTTTTTTCAGTTTTGTTCCTCTTTAATTAGTTTAGAGTGAACCATTCAATTAACAAATACCCATTTTTTATAGCTTAATTAATGTATTTATACAAAAAAAAAATTATATACATACAATAATTTTCACAATTTTATCTTAAATTAATGACACTTTTATAAAATAATTTAAAAAGTGATATTATTTTATAGAAATATAAAAAAATTGTATGCATATTATTATTCTGCGAAAAGAATACAATATTACAAAGCGATGCTTCTTGTCTTTTTCTACTTGTTAAAAGAATAACAGTGTTGGCCACTATATAAATATATATATATTATTTTTCTTACAAAGTTTCCACTATATAGATATATAAGCCATTTTTTGCAGTATATATGAAATATTGTTTCAAGTGGAAAGTGGGTATTTTCAACTGTCTATAACCATTTTATCATGATATTTGTAAGTAGTTTGTTTATATATTTTCTTTAACCTCGATTAATGAAAAAATTGATTTTTTTTGTCTGTACTTTTTTTCTATTGAAATTTGGGAAATTATACTCAAGATTAATACAAATAAATGTTGGTTTGATCTATGATCGGGGAAGGGTGATATATATATATATATATTGATCTATTGACATATGTTTTAATTAGCTAGCGTTATCTTTTTTTTTTTTTTTTAGCAGTAATAATTTAGTTTTTAAAAGTTTTAAATATCACAAAATTTAAACTAATGAGAGATCAAATTTTAAATTATTTTTTCCTTGAAAGTTCGTCATAAATATTCTTTCGTGATGAATTTTTGGCTTCCTAATTATAAGGTTCTTTGCTGCATGCGTTGACCAGAATGAAATTGTTTTAAAAACTCTATATGTATCATTGTATATGCTGCATGTGTCTCCCACACATTTTGCTCCGCTGATTTGGGGAATTTAAGTTCTTTAGTTCCCTTGATCAGGATCTGAAGTCTAGGCCGCCTACTACAGTTGAAAACTTGCAGAGTACGGATTTTAAACAAATCACTGTTTAATTTGTAGAACACTCATTTTTTTCATATTTTATTTAGAAAAATTTTATATACTATACTTTTATCTCATTATGTAAAATATGATACATTTATCATTAATATTGAATGATTCTTTATAAATAATTATCTAATGGTAATAAAATAGTAATCTTATATACACTATATTCCTATGTCACTTTCATTCTATTATGTAAGATTTTGATATATTTATTATTATTAGATGATAAAGAATCATCCGATAAAAAATCATCTAATGCTATATCAAACTTGCTTGAATGAAGCAGACCTCTGCGTCCACTGCTAAATTAAACTTGCTTGAATGAAGCAGGAGGATGAAACCACCATCGGAGGGTAATTAACCCATCTTAGATATCTGATGATGGCAATATTCTCAAAGAAGCATTTGAAACCTGTGTTTATCTGATTAGCCTATGTAATCCAAGTAATTAGCCTGTGTTTATTAAGTTTTTATGACGTTTCAAGCAATTATAATGCATTTTTTTTTTTACTTATTTGGAAAATTATGGTACAATTTGAACTGTTTTTATTTTGTTAGGCAATTTCATTAATTATATATATATATATAATGGCCATTTTTCCAGCTTTCATTTAATGAAAATTTTATTATTGCTAAAATTGCGTTTGAACAATATGTCATAACGTTCCAATAAATTAGGATTGAGAGAAACTACTTGATCCCCACGACGATAGGAGTTGTCTATTGGGAAGTATGACTATTTTTTTATTTCCTTAATTTTAAAAGCTGGATCAAAATCTCTTTAATTACCAAGTGGGTCGGTCATGTATTCAGTAAAAAAAAAACATTATAAAAAGGGAGGGTTTCCGACATTAGATTACACTTTACATGAACTTTAACAACATCATGTTAAACGGTGGAATATATTAATTAGTTTAATTGACTGGTTTGGATTCAGAGATAAAATTAGGTGATTTTATATAAAATTTAAATAAAATATTATTATAATATTATTTTTTAATATTATTATTTTAAATTTTAAAAAAATTAAATTATTTATTATATTTTATGTAAAATTTTAAAAAATTATAATAATAATTTACGAAAATAAATGATTTTGAATAATAGAAGTCCAACTAAATTGCTAATATAAATATATATATACACATATACACGTATGATTTTGAATAAAAGCAGCGAATCAACATCTTTATTCTGAAGTCTAATCAAGTGATTTTGAAATTTGAAGCTTTAAACAAATAGGGCTAAAAACTAAAAAGCCAACTACTAATCATTCTTAATTGATTGGTCGTTTATTATTATTATTATCATTATTATTATTATCATCATTACCAAAGATTCGTTTTCTAATGACTTTTGAAACACTTCTCGTGAATTTATTTTAATGTATGCATCAACCACGTCACGAGCCGGGATACCATAATTCTATATTATTTATTTATATATATATGGACGGTGCTCTCTGCCACTTAGCTAGAATGTGTAACTCATTTTGATCGTATTTATTTTTTTATTTTTTATTTTTTTTATTTTTTAATATATTTAATATTTTTAAAAAATAAAAAATTATATATCAAAATATTTAAAACTACTTACTTAATTATTAAATAAATAAAAAATTAAAAAAAATTGTGACCAGCTATCACTTTGAAAGGGCATGGAGAGAGAGAACATAGTAGGTATATATATATATATATATATATATATATATATATATATATGAATGCCCCCCAACAATCCAGATAAACATATAAATAACCCTATTAATCAGAATCTGTACTTTTGACTTTGAAGACGTTTCATATACATATATATATATTATATAATTGTGTGATAAAATTGTTGCAATATATAATTAAATAAACTCGATTGATCGATCGTAAGTACTAGGAACATTAAACATATATAGCACATGGATTACGTACCAATAGTAATCATTTTGCATGCACTATAGCGTTAACTAAATTCATGTGATGCCCCCCAGGAACCATGCACTATATAATATAGTATGCATGATTAATTAATTGTCATGGACATTGCTGTACGTGTGTTATCAAGTCATGATCACGCCTTTAGTCAACACCTTCCATAAATTAATTTGTCTATCTCGAAGAATCTCGATATTTACTACATGCACCATTACTTAATATTATGATAAAAATTGATAATTACACGATCGATTTAATTATTTATTATATTATATGATATATATAACTTTTTTGCAATGAGCATAATATATTTTAGGATAAAAATATATTATTGTAGGTAGTATAATTTTTAAGGAAAATGATAGCTAGGGATCCGCCGGGGGATCCCACTAGGAAAATGATAGCTAATGATTAAGAAATTACTTTTTAATAATATTGTGATTTTTTTCTTTTGTAAAAAATATTTAACAGTATTACAAAAAAAGATCTAAAAAATACAAAAACTTAGAATACAAAAGCGGGAGCTCCAGCGGGATCCCTAGCACCATCCAATTTTTAATATATTTATTAGAAATTATATAGCCACAAGAATATCTCACAAAAATATATGAACAAATTAACGTATATTGATGTACTGGTACTTTAGATTATAAAACACTTCTATTATTAAATTAAGATACAAATTGTAAGGAAGAAGGAACCCCTAATGAATTAATAATGGAAAACAGCTGCTTATAATACTACAGAGACCGAGGAAAGAAAAGAAAGATAATGAGTAAAATGTCGTCAATATATATATATAAATTGAGTTACAAGTTGCTAATTACTACAAAATTCTTATTTATAGTCAATTAGTCCACCACACACTAATATATTAATTAATATTAATGAATGCTCATTAATTCATCAGCATCCAATCATAAGGAAAAACATGCATGTGCGCATGATCGATCTAGCTAGGAAATTTAATTAAGTTTTGTCATTAAACGTCGTCCTTCGATTGAGCAGCTGGTTGTCTCGAAATATTGAATTAAGTAAGTTACAATCTACCTAAAAATTCCTTATTTATTTAGAGTCAAAGAACTAATTAATTTTCAATATTGCAGTATTTCATTAATTCCTGATCAACATCCAGTCGTAAAAGAAGCTGCATGTTATCCAGGGAAATTTGAGTTTTGTCGTTAACCTTCTACCCAGGTTATCTCGAAAAAATCAAAAGAAAATTAAAAAAAATAAAGAGAAGTCGTCATCCATTGCTAACTAATTAGTGTCAAATGGATGATTAGTGATTTTAATTTTCGCGTCCTAGGTACTTAATGGGTTAGTGGTTGTTCATTAAATAGTTAATGATCGTGACCAATAATATTGTTATGTCACACAATTATGCATGTGGTCCTTGATCGCTCGCTTGAGATTCAATTCACAGTATATTAATTAATTCATGCACCTACCTAAAAATGGGACCATACTATTTAATAATTCATTCTCATTCTCATTATTTTGTACGTAAGAGTAAAAAAAAAGGAAGAAAAAAATATTTTTTTTCTGTCTTAAATTTTTCATCGCATCTGACGAGGTAGTGGTAGAACTAGTAATTATTTTGATGGGAGTCAACTTTTATATCGTGTGACACATTTATGTAAAATAAAGAAGAAATTAAAAAATAAAAATAAAAACATAACTATATATAAAATTAGATCTCGATAATTAATTTGTTGTATAAATATAAAAATAAAAATTTAAAAACGCAACTGATATGTTTCAGATTTATGATGATAATGATTTGTGGAATAATATTCATCCATTATTATTCTTGCAATTAAATATTTAGAATTTATTTATTTTTTCATCGAAATGACGTTTGTCAAGTGATCTTTTAGAATGTCAATTTTCATTTTAGTGTGTAAGCTAGTTCATTAAGTTTCATGTAAAATCTAAATATTTTTGTGTCGCATTAAACATATAATGATATAATTGAGACTTTAAATAAATTTTTTCTTCTTCAATAAAGTTTAGAGGATAAAACCTCTAACCTATTTTTCATATAGATCATCAACCTTAAATGATTTTTCTTATATTTTCACTTTGGATTCCATATTAAAAAGACTAATATTGTACAACACAAAACCTTGGGATCCATATTAGTAAAATTATTATTTCTTCTAAACTAATTCTAAATTACTTTTAGTGAGGCCACATCCTTAAAATTAGATATTATATAAAAATTATATAAAATTTTAGGACTATAGGAAAACAATTGGAGAGAGACATTCCTATGTATATTGAAATTTCAGAGAGCATATATATGAGAATTATAAAATTTTGGCAGGTCATTCTCTATATTTATAGAATTATAAATAAACTTTAGGGGGAATTTTGAAATTTTAAAAAATTTTGAAGCTAACGTGGGTCCGCCATTGCGACAAGGATAAAGGAGAACTCACTCTTGCATAGCTCGGGTCGGAGCAACGTGCCATTAATGGACGTTTAAGAGGCAATCTCACGGTTGTGCAGGAGTGTTAGGAAGTTGGCATTGTATATGATTAGGGATGATAACATCTAAGATGAAGAACATTATTATATATATACAAATAAAAAAATGGCCTTGATCAGACCACACATGCACGAATCGATCATATGAATAAATTCATATTGAAGGAAACGTATATATATATTAATGCGTTTAATCGGCCCGAATAGTTAGGGTTTTCATAAAATGTTGGTTTTGTTTTATTGAAGCAGTACTTTGGCGGTTTTTTTTTTTGAATTAACGAGATTATGAAAGTTCGAAACTCGATCCTTTTGGGCAATAATCTCGATGGGGGTATGGTGTCTTCAGGGTCTGGGGTGGTTCAATAATTAGTACGTGCATGACCTGTACATGATGTAGGTAATTGAGTCGACTATACGTATGTGTCCAAGGAATATTTATTGGAGACAAATAATATTATATTTTAATTAAGATATAGTACGTATATTGACTATGTGTCCAAGGTGATTAATAATAATATATAGTGTAATATATATGGCATTGATACGAAGAATCAACAAGATTTAGTGATAAACTTTATATCTAATACATACATACGTATATATATATATTTATGCCTCTTAAGGTGGACACGTATTCTGTTGAATTGGATTTTGTTTAAATATTTTTTCTGTGTGAAGAGACACTTAATTTTAAATTACTATTAATGAAATAAAAATATATATTGTATATATAGTTATCTTTTGTAAATTTATCAGTCAAGTCGTGAATTTATATTACAAGCTTTTTCGTGCAGTCTCTTTAATTTATTATATATACTTAAAGTGTAAGGTTACAGTAGTACGTAGAATGTGAACATATCACATGTTATAACTCAATCTATATATTTGATTAAAGTGGAATAGTGAATTGAGATGAGATGAGTTGAAATAAAAGTTAAAAGTTGAATAAAATATTATTTTTTGATATTATTATTGTAAATTTTGAAAAAGTTTAACTATTTATTAGATTTTATATAAAAATTTAATAGAGTTATAATGATGAAATGAAATAAAACATTTTTACTATTCAAACAGATCTAAATATGTTATATATTATATATATATATATATATTTTAAGGAATTTTACTCATTATTCTAAATCACATACTTTTTATATTTTAATATTATTTTATATTTTTATTTATTTAATTAAATTGTTTTATTTATAATCATCTATATATCAAATATTTATAAAAAATATGAATAAAATAAAATAAATATAATGTATAATATATAAGAATGATAATATAATTAGGACACTCTAGAGCCACCGTTGGAGCGTCCTGCTAGGTTTAGAATTTTTTTAATATTTTTAAATATTTAAAAAAAATAAAAAATTTTATAATAATATTAAATAAATTTTTCTTAATTATTAAAAAATAATAATAATAATAAATAAATAAACACTGGGAGCGCTCCCAGCGGATCCCCGATCTAGCTTTTTCATATAATTATTCTATTACGTCACATCTCCATATCTCACTGACAGGTAAACGCAGGTGGGTAGTAGGTGCAGATATACAGTAGAAAGAAGAGACGCCTGAGCTGGTTGGTAAACCATTCACTTCATTGAATGGCAGATGAAAAACAGTTTTGATAGCAACGTCTTGTCTCAGGGGGTGTTCTTTTTTCAGATCTATGTTCAATTAAACTGCGCGCCACGTGACACAGTTTACGGCTGTCACCATCGACGTTTTGTTTGCTTTGCCATTTATAGTAAAAAATGCTAGGTCACTATTTTTATTGATTTAAATATTCTTAACAATGACAAAAACTAAAATAAAATATATATATATATATATATGTATATATATAAGTAAGTATATTTTATTTGTCATATTATTATTTTTCATTCACATTTAACAGTATATGTGCAATTTTTTTAATAATTTTTTATAAAATTATATTTTAAAATAATATTATTTATGAAATTATTAATATTTTTATAAATATATCTCTAGTTTAAAAATATAATTATATTAAAATTATAAAAAAAACTTTATGCATATTATTTACCATTTTTAATTTCTTTTGCTCTCTATCCCAACCGATAATGGTCCTCAAATATTTATTTTGAAATTTTTTGAAATTTTTTTACTTAGTAATTAAATAAGTATTTTTATTGATGTTGTGAGTTTTATTTTTAATTTTAAATATTTAAAAATTATTTTAAAAATACATGCAAAAAAGCAAAAAATAAAAATAAAAAAACCCCCACCTGTACCGGGATCCAAATTTGGGTCCCGAGTTATATATATAGAAAAATTCGAATTTGCATGGAAAGATAATGGCTACGAATGAATATATAAATATGTTGAGAAAAAGGCTTATAATTTAGATCAATGGAAAATGTCCCTCCCATACAAGATCGAGTCATGATGGTCGCCACCGATTGGATTTTTTTTTATTTTTTTTTTATTTTTACTTAATAGCTAAATAAATATTTTTTAAATAAAGTTATTAGTCTTATTTTTTTAAAATATTTAATTAGTTTAAAAAAATATTTGAAAAAAATAAAAACAAAATTGTTTTACTTATTCAACGACTCGGTACGTAGGTGGCCTCCAGAGTAGCACCACCCTTAGATCAATGTTATCCGGATAACATTCCAATGTGTAATCGATGCTGGGGTTCCCTCCTACTACGTACGTACGTTCCCCAGCTAATTTATGGAAAAATTTAATCATCATTTCTATATATTACATATAATATTTTTATTTTTTATTTTTTTTCTTACTAAATATGTAATGTATGAATGATGAATAAAAAAATTTAATTAGTTTAGAAATAATAAAACAAAATAAAAAAAATATAATATATAATATATGGAGATGATGGGTACGTATAGCAAAAAATATACTTGTTTTGATCGCTTTTCTATATGAAAAATAATTTACACGCGACGCATGATCTATACATGTTGATCGACTGAAATATGCTTGACAAAAACATTAATCATGAGTGATTTTATTAGTGGAAAACATGGGCGTCTGGTTCTGTTTCTCCTGTTTTCTGACCAAAAATCAATTATATGTTCGGGAATCAAAGTGGTGTTGAACACATGATGAACAGTACTTCACTCGAAAATTACCACAATTTCCAGAATAAGAGTGATGTGAAGGAGAAATATATAATGGTACGCACTACTGTTTATTATATAATTTTTTTAAGTTATATTTTAAAATTAGAGTATTTAATTTAATTAAATGTAGATATTTTCATAAATTATTTTTTCAAAACAAAAAATCTTTAATTTCAAACAAATAGTTATGAAATGAATCGTGAGCTCATGAATCAATTAAATTTCCTTAACTGTAATTGGCCTGCCCGGGGAATGCAACAGCAAAAGTACTAAATGCTGGGCATACTGCTATATATATATATATATATGGAAAAAGCTGATCTCCGGCCCATTTTTACCGCTACAGTGTATTATTGAGTAATTTTTTTTATTTAATGATAAAAAAAGTGATTTTAAGTGTATTGATATATTTTTTTAAATTTTTAAAAATATTTAAATATATTAAAAAAATATAAAAAAAATAGAATCGGGCGGCATATCCAGCTGTACATGAATTCACTTACATATAACAAAACTCACATACATATATATATATATATATATACAGGGAAATCAAAGCAGTGGTACGTCAAGCTACAAGCTAGACAGAACCGAAAATCCACATGAATGAGACACACTAGCTAGCTGTACACAAACCAACCTAATTAGAATTATTTTTTCCGTGTGACATATGATACTCAATCAATTGAGTAAAAATAAAATAAACATCATAGATATTTTATTTCAAAAAAAAAAAAAGCCTTGGTTCTAATTGCATGATCAGTGACAATATCAAATCCTATCGTGTCAGTCCTCCTTTGATGATCATCTTCAGTATATCCCAATTAATTAATTCGATGTTGTCGTTAGAGATCTCCACATCTTAATAATCTTCGGGACTTTGTACTAAATCTAAATCAACACATTTGCATGTTTCATGGAATTAGATCATACGAAGACTGAAGCACAACCTTCGTCATTTTTTTTTCTATAAAAAAATATTTTTATTATAAAGTGATTTCACAAATTGATATATTTAAGATCTAATTTATCATATAAAATTATACTGCCAGTTTATCTCATTTATTTTTTATTGTTTTTTTAATCCGAACTTTCACATGTACTCTCGACTTACAAATGGACGTAGTTGTTTTTTTTAAAATCTGTGCAAGGTTTTTGTTCCACGCTTATATATATAAGAAGGTTTGGACGTAAGAGTGCACAAGCAAGTCGAAAGGAGAGAAAAGAAAGCTACCTAGGCTCCCAAAAGTTTTCAAGTGAAGGAGGGGATCGAGGGAGAGAGAGAGAGAGAGAGTGAGTGAGATACGGCCAGAGTAGAAATTAAATGGGAAGGAAGCCATGCTGTGCAAAAGATCAAGGTCTAAACAGGGGAGCATGGTCTGCTAAGGAAGATAACATCCTTATGAACTTCGTTAAAGTCCATGGCGAAGGGAAATGGAGAGACGTTCCTCAAAGAGCTGGTGAGTAATAATTAATATTTGAATGCTTCCTACCTCTCTCTCTCTCTCGTCTCTTCTCTATTCATTCCTTATTGTTTTTTTCTTTCGTTCTGTCTTTTTCACTTTTGTATAATAGTTTATTCACGTTGATAAATCATGTCAAATTTGGTAGGGCTGAAGCGATGTGGGAAAAGTTGCCGGTTGCGATGGCTGAATTATCTAAGGCCAGATATCAGGAGAGGCAACATTTCTTCGGAAGAAGAAGAGCTCATTATCAGACTTCACAAGCTCCTCGGTAACAGGTATCGGAAATCTTCTTTCTTAACCTCTTCCGATCGAAGTGTTTATAATTATCAGAAAATAATACAACTGTTCAGTAGGCAACATTTCTTCGGAAGAAGAAGAGCTCATTAGCAGACTATATGTTGTTGTTTCTAGTGAATTATGATCGAAGTTAGATAGTTATATGAGCTCGATCGAGTACTGACACCGGACTTCTCCGGCAGCCAATTATTCAGTCTTTACGAGAAAGTAATCCCCAGTTTTTTTAATTATAAATAATTAGTGTAATAATCCAAAAAAATCAAAGATATATATAATGAAAGCAGTACATGAAAATAAACAAAAGCGTTGGGCGCGGCCCTACGTATGTACAAAATCAAGGGGTTTACTGATCAATGCTAGCTGGGGATATGGGGACCGGCTTTAATTTGTGGTAATTAAGATTCCTCTTATTTAAAATGTAGAGGATGCTCTACTTGCTTCTGATCCTCATCACCACAATAATCATATTTCTGACAAGAATATTATTTCAGAACGTCAAAGTACTTGTTTAATTAATGAAGATCCCAAGTTAAGCATTGCTCCGATTTGATCCTTCAAAGAAGGGGGAAGGGAGGGCATTCTTCTCTTTCAAACTAGAAACGTCCGATCGAGTTCCTCGTCATGTCTTTGACAACTAGCTAGCTAGTTTGTTCGCGTGTAATGTCTAATTTTCGTATTGTTTCTAAGTTGTCACATGCTTATCTGGTGCTGCTATTCATCTTATTTACGGTATAATCTTTTATTACCTTTCGTATCTCACAATATCAGTGAGGTCAATGACCTATTATTGCATAGAGAAAATAATGCCTCTGGAAACCAATTTTATGTCATATTCACATTTACGTGTTTGACTTTACCCTGCTTGAGCTCGTCTTGTCTTGGTTTTCCCTTCTTTTTCTTCCTAATTTTGATGAGGGTCACAGTGAGCTGCCTAGCACGTTTTATCCCCAACAAGAAAACTAGTTCAACGTGATAAATTGTAGTAAAGGAGTTGAGCTATGTTGTAAATAGGAATGAAAAAGTAGATAAAAAGTAATAACAAGTAATGAATAATAGTAAAAAATAAGTAAACAATAATAATAAAATAATAAATAGTAATGGAGTACTCTGAGAATACCGAGAGTATCTTGGTACCCAAATGTGGTTTAGTTCTTCACTAGCCATTCTGAACACATAAAAATCTTAATATTTATCCAGTAATATAATTTGATCGGCCTCCCATTTTTACCCAATTCCTACTTCCCAATCTTCTACGAAATGAAATATTTGGACGGCTTTTATCAAGAAGATATCCGATTAGGTTCTTTCCCATTAACTACGTCCCTTGGCAGAGATTTCAAATGGAAGTCTGTACGGTACTTCGATCCATTGGTTCAAAAGAATATTGATTTTTAAGGTTCTGAAGTACTCTAAAAAATAGTAGCCCTTGTTTTTCAGTTCGGACCAAGTAAATACACGAACTTTATCATGTTTCCTACTTTCTTCGACTACGTTATTGCATGCGTACGCCCTTCATGCTTAGCGGGGGTGGGCTCAAAGCATGGGGAGATTGTGGTGTTGATTTTTACAGGATGGACATTAAGTATAAGGCAGTCAAATTTCCAAAAAGGCCAGTACTCGTCACCCATGCATTTTATGCTATCCATGGTTTATTCCTGTTCATATAAAAAATTCATAGCATCTTGTGAATATTACACAAGCAACTAGCTCTAGAAGAAATTCGTTCATGAATTATCTGTCAGAGAGAAAATGGAATGAAAATAATAGGTGCCATTAATTCATGATAATCGATCTTCTACTACAGAAGTGATGTTATCATTATCGATCGTTACTATTTTTCGCACCAATAAAGCGAGTTAGTTACCACATTGTCATGTACGTGTGTGCAGGTGGTCACTGATCGCAGGCAGATTACCGGGACGAACAGACAATGAAATTAAGAATTTCTGGAACACCAAGTTAAGAAAGAAGGTGCAAGGTCATGATCATGACATTTACGATTCTAGTAAACAACAAGATGGTACTGGATTAAAAGACAATAAGGGAAGTACGACACCGGTCTCCGATATTCGAGGATCAGGGCAGCCAGAAACTCAATTGGTAATTCGGCCGAAAGCAATGAGGTGTGCAAAGGTTGTAATGCCATGGCCACTAATTGATAATGGGATGGTCAATAATGAGCATACGATATTTCCTGGTGCAGATAGTGAAAGCCCATGCTGTTCAGCTCAAAGGGACAACAATTCCTATGGTTTTCTAATGGATTTTGATGTCAATGACCTTTTGATCTCAGACGTTCTATATTCAGATGGCCATCAAGTTCATAAAGAAATAGTTGAATGTGAGAACCTGGTGGATGGAGGAGTACTTGAACCCTGCAAGAACATGCCAAGTAGTGGTGTTGAAGATCTTCCAGTTTCTGGACATGTCGAAGCCAAGCTTAAGGATTCAGTATTGGATGTAGTGGCCGCTGAGAATTGGAGAGAAAGTACTGACCACCCACTTCAACCCAATGCAGATTCTTTGGATCTTAAGACATTGGCAGCTTTTCTAAATTTAGAAGATGATCATCAAGAGTGGATTAACTGAATTAACTACAATAGCTAGGTTCCATATTTATATATATATATATGAATAAGCGATATTGATTCTGGAAACATGTCATCTTGTAGCTAAAGTTGTGATTTCCAATAAGTAATGGAATGTGGTTTTATGTATTTAACCATCTAATAATATTGCAGCTTGGAGCTATTCCATTTTATTCTTATGTAGTAGTTGCTTTAACTCGGTCTTGGTAGTGCTACCTCCAGGTCTAAGATTAGAATCTGGCCTCTTGATGGTTACAAACAATTTTTACAAACCATTGAACTTGGAGAGTTTCTCCATAAATTATTATCCGATATGCACTTGTGCAAAACTCATTGCCGTTAGCCTTTAGCCTGTGTGTTAACTTTCTAATGAACACTTGAAAGTAAACTCGGTGAACACAAAATAGATACAGAGGAAGATGAAATGAAAACCTTTCATGAATTGACTGAATGAATTAATTACAAGTACTGAATGTATTTATAGAGATAAAAGATAATAATAGAAAATAACTAACTTTCTACATCTTTTTCTACTTTAATACGTGTTGCTTTAGACTTTAATTTCATTTTCTTCTCAATTTGTAAGGTTATACTCCAACATCCCCCCTTAAGATGAATATATATATTAAGAATGTTCATCTTTCGGAAAGTGTGATGAAAAGGGAGGGAGCCTAGAGGCTTTGTGAATATATCTACTAGCTGTAATCTCGAAGGAATGTGGAAAAGTTTAATAATGTTTTGTTGCAGCTTTTCTTGAACAAGATGGCAGTCAATTTGTATGTGCTTTGTTCTCTCTAGACTAGATTGGTAGCAATAGATAATGGTGATTTACTGTCTACATAGAGTAGTGTTGGCTATTGATGGCTGAAGTTTAAGTCTTGCAAGGCATAAAGGAGCCATTGGATTTCACATGTTGTTGATGCAATAGCTCTGTATTCTGCTTTTGCAGAAGATCTGCTAATGGTAGCCTACTTTTTACTTTTCCATGAGATTAATGAGTTGCCTAAGAAAACAGCAAAGCCTGTTACACTCCTTCAAGTGTCAACACACCCTGCCCAATCACTATTTGAGAAGGCCTTCAGCTACAATTCTGATGAAGAGAAGAAGAATAAACCTTGTCCTAGTGTAGCTTTTAGATATTTGAGTACTCTAACAGCTGTTGGTAATGACTAATGGCTGGTTTGGCAAGGAATTGAGTCAGAACTTGAACTAAATATACAAGGTCAGGTATAGTAATTATTAGGTACAATAATCTTCTAACCATTCTTCTATAAGCTGATGGATCTTCATAGAGATCAGAATCTATTGCAGTAAGTTTAAGATTCGACTCCATCATGAAGGCAACAGGCTTAGCACCAAGGATTCCAGTATCTTGAAGTATGTCTAAAGCATACTTTCTTTGACAGATTGATATACCAGTTTTAGACCTTGCCACTTCCAAGCCAAGGAAGTATTTGAGTTCTCCCAAATCTTTTATTGTGAACTTACCATGCAAAAAGTTTTTGAGCAATTCAATCTCTAGTAAACTGTCACTAGCCACTAAAACATCATCTACATAAACTAGGAACTGCTTTTAGTGAAGCCATAATCAAGTAGAGCAGTGGACAGTTTTGCAAACCATTACCTAGAGGCTTGTTTTAAACCGTAAAAGCTCTTGAGAAGTTTACAAACTTTGTTTTCTCCTTTGGCAGCCAATCCAGGCCGCAATTGCATATAAACGTTTTCATGTAATTCACCATCTAAAAATGTATTATTCACATCTAGTTGGTGAATATGCCAATTTTTAATTGCTGTTATAGCAAGAATCAACTGACTAGATGTGATCTTGGCTACTAGAGAAAATGTTTCAAAGAAGTCTAAGCCTTCTTGTTGGGTGTAGCCTTTGGCTACTTATATAGCTTTGTGCCTTTCTATAGTGCCATCTGCCTTGTGCTTAATTCAAAATACCCATTTGCAACCTATGGTCTGTTTGTTTTGAGGGAGAGTAATAATTCCCAAGTTTTATTTAACTCCAAGGCATTTATTTTATTTTGCATAGCAACTTGCCATTTAGGTATTTAGGTAGCGTGTTTGTAGGTTTTAGGTTCTTGGGAAGCTGAAATGGATGCTATAAAGCCTTTATGAGATGTGGATAGCCGATTGGCAGAGAGAAAAGCAGAAATAGGATAAAAATTACCTGAATTAACATATAAACCAGTAGAAGCAAATGATTGATTTGCACTTGAAACACTAGAAACATTACCACAATAATAGTCTTGCAAGAAAATTGGTGGTTATTTAATTCTTGAAGATTTTCTAAGTTGCCATGTGTTTAGGCAGATTGGTAGGATTGGTTATTATTGGAAAGATTCTGATCATTAGGAAAAGAAGTTGGTTCAATATTTGAAACTGGTTCATTAGAAGGTAGATTATGATCTGACTGAATGATAGGAGAAGTATCAAAAAAGAATTTTGAAGTAGAGTTGGTTGGAGAAAATAGAAAGGAGTGTGTCTCACAAGTAGGTGAAGAGCTTTAAAGGGAAAATTGGTTTCACAGAAAACTACATTTCTCGAGATGAATATCTTGTTTGTATTAAGGTCCATCAACTTATAACGTTTTATATCAGAGGGGTAACCTAAGAAAAGGCATTCTGTAGCTCTTGGATCAAATTTATGATTTGTAAGTGTTGATGTAAAGCAAAGACAGTCAAATACTTTGAGATGAGAGAGGTTAGGTGCTTTGTTAAAAAGCATTTCAAATGGTGTTTTATTTTTGAGAAGGAGGTGGGAATTTTGTTTATGATGTGTGCAGCAGTCAACACACAATCACTTCAAAAGGTTGAAGGTATATTTGCTTGAAACATTAAGGCTTTAGTAATGTTTAATAAGTGTTAATGCTTCCCCTCCACAACTTCATTTTGTTGTGGAGTTTCTACACAACTACTTTGATGTATAATGCCATTGTCATTATAGAATTGGGTTAGAAGGAATTCTGGTCCATTGTCTGACCTTATTGTTTTGATAGGAATACTAAATTGGGTTTCTACCATCTTATAGAAGCTTTTGAGTATAGAAGGGACTTCAGGCTTTGCTTTGAGTATATAAATCCAAGTACAACGTGTGAAGTCATCAACTATAGTGAGGAAGAAATCTGAAACCAGAATAGGAAATTATACCAAAAGGATCCTATATGTCACAATGGATCAAATCAAACATTTTAGTAGAAGTAGTTTGAGATACAGTGAAAGAAATCTTTCTTTGCTTTGCTAAATGACATATATCACAAACATTTGTAAATCAAGAGATATGGATGATTCTAATTGTCTAAGAAAAGGTAATCTTGAGCTAGAAACATGACCTAATATATAGTGCCAAAGATCTAAGTGATTTTGAGTAACAACTGAAACAAAGGATGAAGAATTAAACTGAGGTTGATTACAGGTAGCAGCTTTTAAAGTAGCTTGAGATTAGTGGTAAAGCCCATGTTTCTCAAATGCAATTCCAATCATCTTCTTTGCTGATTGCTCTTGTAAAAGGCAATAAGAATAAAAAAAGGATACATAAAGATTAGATTCTTTCATTGGATCGGAAATAGATAGCAAGTTCAATGAAAAACTAGGGACACACAACACATTATGCAAAAATAATGTGTTCGAGAGGCAGATAGTACCAATATGAGTAGCTGGGATAGAGTTGCCATTTGGTAGATTAATAGAAGTACTAATTGGCTTAGGTGTGGAAGAATATAAGAGGGGTGAATAGATTGTGTGATCTGCTGCACAAGTATCCAGAAAAAATGGAAAATCATGTCGTGAGGTTGGAGAAACTGAATAACAAAAATTTGGAAGTTTACCAAAGAACTGAGAAGTAACAAGATTCACAGCTACTCGTGTAGGAGATGAATTTGAATTTGCAAGTGCTAGTAGTTTATTAAATTCCTCAAAAGTTAAAGAAAACTTTTGATTCTCATTACTGTTTTGAATGTAGACCTCTCCAGTTGAAATGGCAGCATGTTCAGTGGAGAGATTTTGCTTTCCTTTAGGTCCAGTCCAACCAGGAGGATAACCATGAAGTTGGAAATATTTTTCCATTGTATGTCCATTATATCCACAGTGAGTGCAGTATAAAGAAGACTTCTTCTGCTTGTCTTTGGAGAACTTTGACTGAACAAATGGTTGATTATTTTGCTTGACTAACAAGGCACGAGTTTCATGACATATAGAATTGGTTAGATGTCTTTGAATTTCCTGTTGAAGCAATAAAGAAAAGACTTTAGCCATGCTTGGCAATGGGAAAACAAGAAGTAATTAACTCATAACAGAAGCATAGGAATCATTTAACCCAACCAAGAACTTCAACACATAATCAGATTGCATAAAAAAGATTAAATGTGCATGATGTCATCTTTCCACATGTGCAAGTTAGGAATGGTCTGTAGCTAACATATTCATCCCATAGGGTTTTGAAAGCACTGAAGTATTCAGTGATTGATGAAGAACCCTGACTTCTACAACTTAGAGATTTTTCAAGGTGAAAAACTCTTGGACCATTACTTCTTAAGTATCTAGTTTTTAACTCATGCCAAAGATCAACAGTCGAGGCAACATAAACCAAACTATTCCTTATTTCATTAGAAATGAAATTCATTAACCAAGAAAGTACCAAATTGTTGGCACATAGCCAAGCAGTATGAAGAACTTGTTGAGCAGTAGGTGGAGCAGCAATCGAACCATTAATGAATGCCACCTTGTTCTTGACAGTCAATGCTATGGTGATTGATCGATTCCATGCGATGTAATTATCTCCAGCAAAAATTTCTGAGATGAGAAGAGCACCAGGATTGTCACTGGGATGTAGATAATAAGGATTAGAGGAATCATCTGAGGGACTTGTGACAGAGTGAGGAGAAGTGGCAGAATTGGTAGAATCTATTTCAGAAATATTCTATCCAAGAAATTGCAAGAAAGTGGAGAAAAAGAAGATCACTACAAAGATTCTTGAGCAGAATTTTGTAATGCAATTTCAAGAACTAGGAAAGAAGAACAACAAGAAAATTCTAGCATCCATTAGCATCCATGTAACATATACAAGTACTCTAAATCAAATGTCAAGGTTGCATTCCCCTAGTAGATAAATATAGAACACTTGATAATTGATCTATAATAACCTAAAAAATAGGAAAGTGTTGATGCATGTCAATTTGAAGACGACATTAATATCATCAAGATGTCCATGCGATCACTATTTAGATATTTTATTTGATAGTTTTAAGTATAGTATCATTTATACCAGTTCCAACAACTAATCGAGGAGAAATCTCATTTCGCACCACAAAAGTATCATATTTCTTAGGGGTGTAGAACTGGGCCGAATTCTTTTTTCCGGTTTAGGCCGAAACCTGGAATTCGGGTGCATCCAGGCGGTTATCCGCCCGGTACACCTTGACGGGTAAGATAAACCAGGATTTGGTTACGGATCCGGTTTTGGGACCCAGGTATCAATAACTGGCTCTTTTATTTTTTCTTATTTTATTATTATTTTTTTCAAATTTTAATCCATGCTTCCAAAATGAGAGGAACAAAGCTTGTGCTTCCGATCCAGTTAATCCAATCCAGACAATAATGATCAAATGTGTAGAGTAATACCCAGAAGAGAAAAGGTAACAAACCCTGAAGGAACAAATCTTTCATTTGCAAAAAGAAGAAGAAGAAGTGAAAATAGAAAGAATTCAAGAAAACTACCAAATTTAATTTTTCTTAGCATAAGAGTGCCAACAATGAACATTACCTCTAAAGCCATGACGTTAACGGCTTCTAGAAGGAAGAAGTGGGTAAAATTGATCATCAAAAATAATTTATTTTGTAAATTAATATTTTACATTGTGATGTAACAACAATATTATTTATTTTGCATAGTTATTTATTTTATTTAAAAAAAACTGTTAAAAAGTGTTGAAATTATTTTTTAAAAAGATCTGGGTAAACTAAACATGATATCATACTTGTTTTTAAAACAAATGCTATAAAAATATTTTTTAAAGTTTATACAGTTTTTTTTAAAATATTAATAAATCTGAATTAAATCCAGTTACATCTAAATCTGGTTACAATTCGGTTATTCAAATTTATAGTAAAAAAAGAAAAATACTTTGAATATTTGAATTGAATTCGATTATCCGCCCGGATTATTTTTGAATTAATCTGGACGGATAATAACCCAGTTTTAGAATCTAGATCCAGATTTGGTTATGACTGGATATCCAGATCTAGATCCAGTTGCATCTCAAACAACTTAAAACCTAAATTTTCACACAAAACTAAGAAATTAATTGCGTCACTATCCGGCCACTTCTGCATATATATTAACTCTTGAGGGTCTTAAATTATAATCATTTCCTAGTTAAAAAAAAATATATATAATCATTTCTTTTAAATGGGCCATAGCCCAACCAACACTAAAATTCGTTGACCACAATGGAATCCTTGTGTTGGTCAGTAGTACTTCTGCATAATATATCATTATAAAATGCTAAACACAAATATATATAAAACCAAGGTGAGTAACAGATCATGATCATGAGAATACTTAACCAATATTTGCTTAATTAATTAATTAATGCTAACACACTACAAGATAATGCATTTTTTGGAACTAAAACTTTTGTCAAAAAAATAAAAAAAATGACGTTTTCATCTCAAAAGAGTATTAGAGAAGAAATATTGCCATTACTAATTTGTCCTAAAAGGTCCGTCTCAAAAGGTTTTTAGAGATAATGCTTTTGGGACAAAAGTTTTTGTCCAAAAAATCTATTCAAATGGAACATTTACCATTTGAACAGTTGGGTATTTGTTCGAACTCAATCGGAATTTGATTCGAACGATGCAAATTTATTTGATCCTATTCGAATGGAGGGAGTGTTTGAACAATTTATTTATTTTCAAACAATATAATTTGATCGAACGCAATTTATATACATTCAAATTGAATGCTTTTGTTCGAATGGGTGGTTTAGTATTTTTGCTCAAACGGTGTATGGTACATTCGAATAATAACAAATGTGTTCGAACAAGCTATTATCTGTTCAAATGTTCAAACATGAGGTTTGTTCGAACAGGAAATTAATCTATTAGAACAGAATTGAGGTTTCTCAAGTCATTCGAATAGTTTTGATTCGTAGTTCGAACAGAAGCTAAAGTGCTTTCGAAGGGTATTAAATTGAAAAGTACCATTCGAACTGGGTATGTTATTCTTGAATGATACTCATGCTACAACAACTATAAATTCAAATATGAAACTAATATTAAATATTGTAATTAAAACATCACTTTTGTTCAAATGTTGCATCAAGTTAGAATAATAAAAAGGCAATTAAAGAAAATAAGTTCTAGGATTGTGGTGGCATAGAGTTTTGGAACATCATTAATTACCACTGTTCAAACATTTTTTGGTATTGAATTTTTAGCTTCTTTTGCATGTTTTATTTTAATCTCGCCTATATATCCGCTGTCTAATTTAATTGAGTCTTCAACTCTCTTTACTTGGACCTCAATTGTTCGATCTCGAGCCTTGCTTCCTCTAATTCTTGAGAGTTATTATTTGATTTGACTTGAGAAGTGGGTGATGATATTGAGGAAGGTTTCATGTAATGTCCTAAGCCTCTCAGATATCCACAATGTGGTCCAAGAACTTGGGAAAAGATCTGAACATCGTTTTCAGATGATTCATCAGATGGAGTTGCAACAATTTCCATAGGTGATACCATCTTGTCCTATAAAAAAAATCATTAGAGATAGTATAAATAACAAAAATATTATTAAACAATATAAATTAAAAACTTAAACTTACGTGATTTGCTACTTCGGGACTCGTCCAAACACCATCACGATTTTTATATTATTTAGCATACAATTGGGTCAGATTATAGTCAATAAGACTTGTTCTTGCAAAAGAAAAATCTATATTATAACTTCAATTCACAAATTTTGATATGTTAATATTTAACGGGGGACTAGTATAACGTGATCAATTTTTTTGATAGTCGATGAAAAGACCAAGAACCCCGCATAATGGTATATTGTTAAATTTGCTCTATTTCCTTTCTTGACAGTACTCCATTGCTACAAAAAAAGAAACAACATTATTTTTATATTTGTTTAATGCATCTATCATGTACAATAAAGAAAGACAGTAGCGAAATTACCTGATATGCGGGATCTTCAAACATACTATCAGGTTGTATCTTCAAACATACTATTAGGTTTGTCGATCGTCTCGTCAACCAAAATTAAGTTCAAACTCATCCTTGAAAATATTATAAATGATTAGTCCAAATACAAACTAATTATAAATTAACATGTTACACTTTTCTAAGTGAATTATTACTAGACAATAGTTGTTTTATGTGGTCTTTCACATATTGGAGAACTTTAGCCTATGAGGATGTAGCAATCAGTGCATATGTGCGAGTAAAGTTACCAATATAAGAAGCAAGCCAAGCTGCCGAATCTCAAAAGCCACTGGTATGATCATCAAGAATTTCAACTTTAATTTTTCCATTTTCCATACTTTCTCTATGCAGACCCCCCTAATAGCACATCAACCTCGGTGATGGTTTACAACAGCTATACAGTAATTAAAACACTTAATATAAAAAAGGTTATCTTATTTTTAAAACACTATTACTTGAATAGTCATATAAAATCAATTTTCTATGTAATATACATTGTTTCGAGTCTGGTGATGTCAGCCCACCATTCATGATAGGTGAACCAATTTCGATAATGGATGGAGATGGCACGAGTTTCTTTGTGTTTAGGAGTCATATATGTTATAAACTGTAATAAATTATTATTCGCAAAAATGTTATTATATTTATAGCACGATACTTACACAAAAACAACTATCATTCACTATTAGTTTATCTGAACCAGTTGCCCTCATCCTCACTAGAGACTTTAGTTGACTCATGTCCCTCTAACAATCTGCCCTCAATTACTTTTGGTTCAACATCTTCTCTATACAATGGAAGCATATCATATTGGCTAAGATCAACAAATAAATTGATGCCTGATTCATTTTCTTGATATGCTTTTTCATTTGTTGGACCATCATGTTCTTCATGTTGTTCATCTACCACCTCTAGAATGTAATCTTATACATTTTTTGGTGCAAACTTTTGTACTACTTGCCATCGGTTTCCGTATTTCGAATCATCTAAATAAAAAATTTGATTTGCTTGGCAAGCAAGAACGAAAGAATTGTCCTCAGATCATGTGTGAGATATATTGACACTAACAAAATATTCATTATCATGCACTTGCAACTTATGATTTGAGATATTCTACCAATTACATTTGAACAACTAGACCATATGTCCCCCCACATACTTTAACCCAATGATATTTTCAACAACTCCGTAGAGGTCAATGTTATCCTCCATGTGGCTTCTATCAACTACTACCCTACAATTTTGAATTTTTCTATATCGTTCTCTATTAGCCATGTGAAATCATATCCACACACCAAACATCCTGAGTATTGGATGGATCGCCTGGATGGACCACGTCCCAAAGCATACAGTTCACTTGATATTTTTACTGAATTATCACCATATTTTGATACAACCTACATAAATAAATTCTATTCAACTTTTGTCAGTGTTAGATAGCAAAAAAATTTATTTTAGTGGTATGAACTTTGTAGATAGTAAGACATTTTTTAGTAATATCGTCTGTTCAAATCATGAAGCGAACTCATCTTTGTGTTTTTTTTTTCACGTCAGTTACATCATCCAAGTGAAGTAATTGTATATGTTCGCTGCGCATGTTCAAGTTAACAATTATTTTTGATAAATTTTTATTATATCCCATGACTTTTAATTTATTTGGATATGCATAGATCACTAACCTCAAGTAGGTTTTAATCTCTGCGCAGTTCTTCAATACATATATATCATAGCCTCATTGTGTGCCTATGAGGCTATGAGACATACAGTTTGAGAAAATACAAAAAATGATGAATTAACTCTCATTTGTCTACCTTTATAATTTCGGTCCAGTCTCATGAATCTGGTATCAACCCCATGAAAATACATAGAGTAAAATGTATGCCATTCATTATCAATGTATAACTTTGCAATCGTACCTTTTGGATGAGTCTTATTCCCCGCAAATCGCTTAAATTTTTTCAAAAATCACTCAATAGAATATATCCATCTATACTGGACCAGGCCAGCAACTAAAGCCTTACGAGGCAGGTGCACAACCAAATGAACCAATACATCAAATAATGAAGGTGGACACAAACTCTCTAATTTGCACAATATCACTGTAATGTCAGCTTCCATCTTTACTAACATTTGCAACATTCTACTTCAAATGCACCTGAAAAATCCCCTTAATTCTGTTAGAGCTACACGAATATCTCGAGTGAACTTTCCACGCACACCAACTAGTAAAAAAATTACAAAAATATATGACAGTCGTGACTTTTAAAACTAGTTATCTTCCACTCAAACGTTTGCATGTCAATGGACAGCTTTGCTGTCATTTGCTATCCAAAATCTTCTTTCCTTTATTTACGATAATTTCCATGGTCAACTTTGTAGGCTTGTACAGTTAGCTAGATTGCAGAAATCACTAGGCTATTAAACGGCTAGACTACAGAACTAGGCAATTAAATGCTTCATCTTTCTTGGAAATCACAAAAGTGTATAACTCTCTTGTAAAGTTTATAACTTATTCGAAGATCACTCAAAGGAAAAATTAATTCGGCCATTTTAACTTATTTTGACATGGTATCAAGAGTCGCTTGAATTTTTTTCTCTTAGTTTTGGTTGTTGCCCGTGTGATTTATTTTTTTCTCCTCTTGGTTTCGTGTGTTGGTGTCTTCTGGATTATTTTCGGTGACCCAACGTGATCTCATTGCTATTTCATGTGAAAGCTTTCTTGTTTTGCTGTCTCATTTTTCTGGGTTGGAGTAATCGGCATTGTCTATTCCAGATTTAAGTTTTTCAGCAGCCTCTGTTCAGGTCTCAGTAGGAGTTCTCTTCTGGTGTAGCTATCGGCACCCTCTGTGAACATCAGCAGTGGTTGTGCTGCCGTCGGGTCTCTCTATCTCTCTCGGTGCTTCTAGTTGTAGTCGGGTCTCTCTCTCTCTCTCGGTGCCAATATAACTTGGCTCTCCAGTAGTTTGGCCATTTTATTTGGGGCACTTTTGGCACTTCTATGTGGGTATCTCTCGGTTTATCTTTGATTTGCCTTGTGTCAGAATTTATTTCTTTGTGATGGACTCTGTCCCTGTATGTGTCAAGTTTACGGGCATAAATTACTCTACTTGGGCTTTTCAGTTTGAACTTTTCCTCAAGGGAAAAGATCTTTGAGGTCATATTGATGGCACGGATGTCGCTCCAAAATCCGCTACTAACAAATCCAAAGATCTTAGGCCTTCTCCTTCAGGGGCTGTACTTGATGCTCGGATTATGTCTTGGCTTCTTAGTTCGATGGAGGCACATATTATTACAAACTTTTGGGCTCATTGCTCAGCTCAATCCATGTGGAATTACTTGAAGAAGGTTTATGATCAAGCTAATGATGCTCATCGCTTTTAGTTAGAAAATGCAATTTCCATGTTTCAACATGGTAGTCTTTCCATTCAAGATTACTACTCAGCCTTTCTAACTCTTTGGCATGACTATACTAATTTGGTTATAGCGGATGTTCCTATTGTCGCTCTTTCGACTATTCAGACTCTTCACGAGATTAGCTGGCGTGATCAATTACTTATGTAACCATGCCTTGAATATGAATCTGTTCACTCCTCTCTACTAAATAGATCTCCTGTTCCTTCTCTTGATATTTGTTTTGGTGAGTTATTTCGCAAAGAATAATGTCTTAGTACTCAAGCTGTTTTGGAGCAATCTCATGGTCGTTCTAGGATGCAGCTGTTGTGACGCCCCCAACATCCAGGTACGGCCACGTGGAAGCCGAGACGTCAGGATAGTGACAACACGGTCACACATCCCATCGCCAAGTGCCCAAAGTGTGTGTACAAGCGAAATGTGTACAAATAAAAACACGCAGCGGTTAGATAAGTCATATACTTAAGTACCAGAATTTTCTCAGTTAATACAAACCAGATTCAAACATACATACTAAAACATTACAAGTTCGACATCATTTCGAAACCAAATACATATTAATAAAAACATCGCCAAACATATAATAATTAAAGATCATCCAGCTACTCCTCCGGCGGAGCCGCCTCCTCAGGCTCAGCCTCCTCATCATCAAGATCTGCATCAAAATCTACGGTACCAAAAATGATACCGCAGGTAAGTACAACCCAAACAACGCAAGATATAAACAAATTAAAACCCAAACAATATGCATGAATTATACCCAATGCTCATGTCCCCAAAACCATATTTTTACACACACGCCAAAAGTCCCATTTGGCCCAAAACCTTTCCTTTAAAATCATATCTCGCCATTATCTCACATAATGGCCTAAAACCAAACTCAAACCATCCTTTCCATATTTTTCCTTAATCGAATGCACCATGACCTCCCCTAGGGGTCATCCGCAAGCCCTGGCTTCATATCAAGCGATGCCCGGTTCCGCGCCTCTCGCGTGTACGTAGCCAAGCATCCTCTAGCCCCCGCCAGCAGAGGGGCCACGGAGTCAGTGAGTAGGGCGATGTTTGGTTCTGCGCCTCTCGCGCGTACGTAGCCAAGCACCCCCTAGTCCCGCTCCCGTCGTCCAACGACAACTCAGGGGACGTCACTCAGTATTTTACGCTCCCGAGTGACCAGAGGAGCTCCACCGAGATAATAACCCATCCCGGCTTGGGCTCGTGAGACACACGCACCCAAAAGTCGATTTACGCCAATAAAACAGGAATTTTTCCAATTAAAATAAAATGCACATGTACACACCACATAAATGCAAACTCAATGCTCGACAAATACAACCAATCGTAAAACAACAATTCAAGCAACTCCATCCTCCATCCATCCGACCCCCGAACTCCTCGGACTCAGTCCGGAATCAGCAAACCAACCAAATAAATTATTATAAAGGTAATAATATATTAAATCTAAAACGAAGCTTGGGAAAATACTTACAGCGCTAAAAAGGATTTTTAGAAGGGTCGGCGCGAAGCAAACGGCGAGCGGAAAGCAACGTAACAGTGCAAATGCACTGTTCTCGTGGGTCGCAAAATACCCACTTTTGAACGGGGATGAACCAAGACCCCAAATTGATAGGGAATGGTCTAGGGAGGTTTATGAAGCTAGTGGAAGTGGGCTTTGGCCGTGGGTGGTGGCGAAAACGTAGGTAGAGGCGAAAAACGTGCAAAACGGAGTTGAGCTCGTGGGAGTTGCTCCGGTGACCATTTGAGGCCGGAAATGGGTGGGTTAGGACGGCAAGGAGCCGGTGATGAAGTGGTGAAGAGGTGGTGGCCGGAGGTGGAGCGACGGCAGCAAATCGAGGCTAAAACCGTATGGCTTGAGGGTGGTTTTCCGACTAAACGGCCGGCCGGTTGGGGCTGGAAATCGGTGGGGGTGATCACCGGCCGGAGGGGAGTCGACCGGTAGGGGCGGTGCCGACCATGGCGGCCAGACGGCAGGGGGCTGGGGTGATGGCCGGTGGTGCCGTGGGTGAGGAGAGAGAGAGAAAGAGAGCAACGCGGGAGGGACGGACGCACGGGAGAGGAGAGGAAAGAAAGAAAAAGAGAAAAAAGAAAAAAAGAAAAAGAAAAAAAAAGAAAAGGAAAAGAAAAAGATGAAGGAAAACAAATGAGGTCCAGTCCTCACTTTCGGAGCCCAACAATTGATCCCAAAAAGATAACTTTAAAAGCAATAAAAACTGAGAAAACATTTTAAACACGGCGCAAAACTAAAATAATTAAAATAATTAGCGAAAACCAACTATTAAATTTTTAAAACCAAAAACAAGCTAAAATAAATTAAACAGCAAATTTAAATTCAACAGCGAATAAAAACTAATTAAAACCCGATTATTTAAAATACAAGCACTATAAAATTAATTAAATTAAAATATTTCTTCAGTGAAAATACACGTAAAAACGGGGTGTCACATCCTCCCCCCCTTAAAATAAATTTCGTCCTCGAAATTTGCAAGCTCAACCACCAAAACTAAAGCAATCCATAAAGTTCCACTTAGACCAAGTTTAAGGAACATAACGCTGATTACTCGAACAAATACGGATACTGCTCCCTCATATCCGCTTCTCTCTCCCAGGAGAAATCTTGAGCCAATGGATCTCCCCATGCCACCTTCACCAGAGGTATCGTCTTGGACCTCAACTGCTGCTCTTTCCAATCCATGATCTGCGTCGGTACAACTTCATAAGTAAGATCAGGTTGTAGTTGCATACACTCTGGGTCGACAAAGCGGGGCTCTTGTTGTCCAAAACTCTTCTTCAAAGATGAGACATGAAATACATCGTGAATATCCCCAAAATATTCCGGCAATGCAACTCGATAAGCGACGGACCCTACTTTCTCCAAAATCTGAAAAGGTCCAACATATCTCGGATCCAGCTTCTTCTTCTTCCCAAAACGCTTAATCCTTTTATGGGAGAGACCTTGAGGTAAACCCAATCGCCTTCTTCGAAAGACAGTTCTCTCCTCCTGGTATCCGCGTAACTCTTCTGACGACTTTGCGCTGTAGCCATCTTGTCTCTTATAATCTGAATCTGATTTTGCATTTCCTGAATTATTTCGGGCCCAAATACTTTCTTCTCTCCGACTTCATCCCAACATAAGGGTGATCTACATTTTCTACCATACAGAGCTTCATAAGGAGCCATTTGAATGGATGCATGGAAGCTGTTATTATAAGGGAATTCTATGAGTGACACATGATTTTCCCAACTCCCCTGAAATTCCATAGCACACGCTCGCAACATATCCTCAAGAGTTTGAATGGTGCGCTCTGATTGGCCATCCGTCTGGGGGTGATAAGCAGTACTAAACTTTAATTTAGTACCTAGAGCCGCCTGCAAACTCTTCCAGAAATGGGAGGTGAACCTTGGATCCCGATCCGACACTATGCTCTTGGGTATCCCATGTAATCTCACTATTTCTTTTACATACATGCGAGTCAATTTTCCCAGAGAATCCGTATTATTGACCGGTAAGAAATGAGCACACTTAGTCAGTCGATCAACAATCACCCAAATTGAATTCTTTCCACTGGGAGTCCTCGGCAAGCCCACCACACAATCCATGGTGATGTCATCCCATTTCCATTCAGGAATAGGAAGAGGCTGGAGCAAACCTGCTGGTCTTTGGTGTTCGGCCTTGACTTGACGACAAGTGTCACATCTCTCAATATACAAGGCAATGTCGCTCTTCATTCCTTCCCACCAAAAATTTTTCTTTAAGTCCCGATACATTTTTGTGCTACCAGGATGAACGGAATAGGGAGCCGCGTGAACCTCGGCCATAATTCGCTCCTTAAATTCTGAGTCCTTAGGAATTACTCTACGATCTCGGAATCGAAGAATCCCATCTTTATCCAAACTATAGTGCAATGGCCCTCTAGATTTTCTGACTCTTTTTCTAATGTCCAAAAGCTTCGGATCTTTTCTTTGTAGAGTCTTCAATTCTTCAAAATCAACTACTTGAATGTCAAGAATTGAAGATATCACTTCCTCCTGGTGCGAACTTCCAATGAGGAGCCTTCTCATCCCGCAAAGTATCGAATCCATTCCAGAAGATTCAGCCTCATCCTCTAAGTGTGACTTCCGGCTCAAGGCATCAGCAACTACATTTGCTTTTCCTGGATGGTATTTAATCTCACATTGATAATCACTTATTAGTTCTAACCATCGCCTTTGTCTCATGTTGAGATTCTTCTGAGAAAATAAATGCTTTAGACTCTTGTGATTGGTGTAGACTTCGCAAACAGCCCCATATAAATAGTGTCGCCATATCTTAAGAGCAAATACTATTGCAGCCAATTCTAAATCATGTGTCAGGTAATTCTTCTCGTGGTCTTTCAGTTGACGAGACGCATAAGCCACAACCCGTCCTTGCATGAGAACACATCCCAAACCAAATTTAGATGCATCACTAAAAACTACAAACGGCTTATGTGGTTCTGGAAGTGCTAATACTGGCGCAGTTGTCAATCTATTCTTCAATTCCTGGAAACTCCTCTCGCACTTGTCTGACCAAACAAACTCTGCATTCTTCCTCGTCAAAGCAGTGAGAGGTCCGGATAAACGGGAAAATCCCTCCACAAATCTTCTATAGTATCCAGCCAGTCCCAAGAAGCTTCGAATCTCGCGCACAGTCGAAGGACGCTGCCATGATAAAATAGCTTCCACCTTACTGGGATCAATTGCTACACCGTCTTGGGAAATTACATGCCCGAGAAATTTAACTTCTTCCAGCCAAAACTCACATTTGCTAAGCTTCGCATACAGTTGGTGCTCTCGTAACTTCCCAAGCACTAAGCGAAGATGATAAGCATGCTCTTCAATATCCTGAGAATAAATTAAAATATCGTCAATGAAGACCACCACAAAGGAATCCAAGTAAGGCCGAAAAACCCGATTCATCAGATCCATGAAAGTTGCGGGGGCATTAGCCAACCCAAAAGGCATCACTTTAAATTCATAATGCCCGTATCTTGATCGAAAAGCAGTCTTGGGTATATCTCTATCTCTTATTCGCAGCTGATAATATCCTGAAGCTGGTGCCATACGGTAAGGGGCTTTATGGACAGGAGCTGCCCCAGGTTCTAAATCAATTACGAACTCCAACTCATGGACTGGAGGTAACCCCGGCAAATCATCAACAAACACATCGGAAAATTCTTCTACAACTGGAATATCTGCTAAAGACTTTTTCCCAATTAGCGTAGACACCACTTGAACTAAAAAGGCGTCCGCTCCACAAGCAATATCTCTCTTCGCTTGAATTGCCGATATAACCATCGGCTTTTCTTTTAATTTACTCCCCATAAACTCTAGATATTCGCCATCTGGGAGTTGAAAGCTAATTACACGGCTTTTACAATTAATACTTGCACAATACCGATACAACCAATCCATGCCGAGAATAATATCAAATCCCAACAACTTGAATACAACTAAATCGGCATCAAGTGTCCTTCCACCAAAATCCAAGGGACAACCCAATGCAACTTTAGAACAACAAACCATTTCACCATTTGGAAGACTCACTACTAATGATTTTGGTAGGGGTCCCGTAACCAAATTACATATCCGAGCGAACGTAGAAGACACAAATGACTGAGATGCACCCGAATCAAATAATGTGCAAGCATAAAAATCATACAACCGCACCCTTCCTGAACCAACCACACATACCCATGAAATCCAAAATAAAGAAAAACCAAACCAAACCAAACATCAAATCCATAAATTAGTTTAGAACCATACCTGTAATCACTCCAGCATCGTGGGTCGCTGGTGCCTCATCATCCACCTCCCCTAGGGTAACAGCATATACCCGAGCCTACGCTACTTGCCTCTGATTAGTCCTTCCACCACGTCGTCCTCCACGGCTCTCTTGAACTCTATTAGGACACACGCGAGCTAAATGTCCCTTTTGGCCACAGCGGTAACACTGGATCCTACCACTTTGCCAACACTCCCCTTCATGGGCTCTATTGCACCTTCCGCAAACGGGCATCCGACCTCCTATACGGACTCCTGAGGCTGCTTGTGGTCGAGCCCCGGTCCGCTGTATAAATTTCTGAGGTGAGCCAGAGCTACTTCCTTCTCCAGTAAAACTCCGCCTTTTCTGACTGGTAGGGAAGCCCATGCTCAAATTAATTTCTCGTTCTGCAATAATAGCCAAATCAACCAATTCTTGGAAAACAGTAATCCGGAGGCAAACCACCATCCGACGTATCTCGGGTCGCAGACCCTCTTGGAAGCGCTCAGCTTGCATCTCCTCCGAGGCTATCAGATGAGGAGCAAATCGCCCAAGCTCCACAAATTTTCGGGCATATTGTTCTACTGTCATATTTCCTTGAACCAGGCTAGAAAATTCTCTAGCTTTTTGCCGCCTCACATGTGTAGGAAAGAACCGATCATTAAATTCCTTTTTAAACCGCTCCCAAGTCACTGCGGCGAAGGATCCCAATTCTAGCATCAGCATTTCTCTTTTTATCTCCCACCATTCGGAAGCAGTACCTTGCAACAAATAACTTGCATAGAGCACTTGTTGTGCCTCCGTGCAGCCACAGACTTAAAATGTTTTCTCTATATCTCTGATTCACTTCCCAGCTCTAAGTGGATCTTCTTCTCCCGTAAAAGCAGGGGTACGGTGCGCTAAGAAGCGCTCATAGGTGCACCCGACCTGCACCGCTCTACTTTGTTCCCCACGCTGTAGGTATTCAGTCAGTCTGTTTAATTCACTGGTTTGAGCCTCTCTACTTTGCTCACCTCGTTGTAAAATCATATCTCACCATTATCTCACATAATGGCCTAAAACCAAACTCAAACCATCCTTTCCATATTTTTCCTTAATCGAATGCACCATGACCTCCCCTAGGGGTCATCCGCAAGCCTTGGCTTCATATCAAGCGATGCCCGGTTCCGCGCCTCTCGCGCGTACGTAGCCAAGCATCCTCTAACCCCCGCCAGCAGAGGGGCCACGGAGTCAGTGAGTAGGGCGATGTTTGGTTCTGCGCCTCTCGCGCGTACGTAGCCAAGCACCCCCTAGTCCCGCTCCCGTCGTCCAACGACAACTCAGGGGACGTCACTCAGTATTTTACGCTCCCGAGTGACCAGAGGAGCTCCACCGAGATAATAACCCATCCCGGCTTGGGCTCGTGAGACACACGCACCCAAAAGTCGATTTACGCCAATAAAACAGGAATTTTTCCAATTAAAATAAAATGCACATGTACACACCACATAAATGCAAACTCAATGCTCGACAAATACAACCAACCGTAAAACAACAATTCAAGCAACTCCATCCTCCATCCATCCGACCCCCGAACTCCTCGGACTCAGTTCGGAATCAGCAAACCAACCAAATAAATTATTGTAAAGGTAATAATATATTAAATCTAAAACGAAGCTTGGGAAAATACTTACAGCGCTAAAAAGGATTTTTAGAAGGGTCGGCGCGAAGCAAACGACGAGCGGAAAGCAACGTAACAGTGTAAATGCACTGTTCTCGTGGGTCGCAAAATACCCACTTTTGAACGGGGATGAACCAAGACCCCAAATTGATAGGGAATGGTCTAGGGAGATTTATGAAGCTAGTGGAAGTGGGCTTTGGCCGTGGGTGGCGGCGAAAACGTCGGTAGAGGCGAAAAACGTGCAAAACGGAGTTGAGCTCGTGGGAGTTGCTCCGGTGACCGTTTGAGGCCGGAAATGGGTGGGTTAGGACGGCAAGGAGCCGGTGATGAAGTGGTGAAGAGGTGGTGGCCGGAGGTGGAGCGACGTCGGCAAATCAGGGTTAAAACCGTATGGCTTGAGGGTGGTTTTCTGGCTAAACGGCCGGCCGGTTGGGGCTGGAAATCGGTGGGGGTGATCACCGGCCGGAGGGGAGTCGACCGGTAGGGGCGGTGCCGACCACGGCGGCCGGACGGCAGGGGGCTGGGGTGATGGCCGGTGGTGCCGTGGGTGAGGAGAGAGAGAGAAAAAGAGCAACGCGGGAGGGACGGATGCAAGGGAGAGGAGAGGAAAGAAAGAAAAAGAGAAAAAAGAAAAAAAGAAAAAGAAAAAAAAGAAAAGGAAAAGAAAAAGATGAAGGAAAACAAATGAGGTCCAGTCCTCACTTTCGGAACCCAACAACTGATCCCAAAAAGATAACTTTAAAAGCAATAAAAACTGAGAAAACATTTTAAACACGGCGCAAAGCTAAAATAATTAAAATAATTAGCGAAAACCAACTATTAAATTTTTAAAACAAAAAACATGCTAAAATAAATTAAACAGCAAATTTAAATTCAACAGCGAATAAAAACTAATTAAAACCCGATTATTTAAAATACAAGCACTATAAAATTAATTAAATTAAAATATTTCTTCAGTGAAAATACACGTAAAAACGGGGTGTCACAGCTGTGGCTTATGTTGCCCAAGGACGAGGATCACCTATGACTTCTAAACATTTACAGTGTTTCTATTGCAAAGAATATGGGCATATTGCTGCTAATTGTCCTAAGAAATATTGTTCTTATTGCAAGAAGAAGGTTCACATTATCAAATAATGTTGTATCCGCCCCAAGAATCATTAGGCCCAATCATTTCAAACTTCTATTATTGTTCCTCCCGCAACGACTTCTGTAGCACATGGCTCTTCCTTAGGTGCTTCCTTTGATCTTGCACCTCCTGCAGCAAATTACTGTACACCAGATATGATGCAACAAATACTAATTTAGACATTATCTGCAATGGGTTTTCAAGGTAAAAATTCTACTAAACTCTGGTATGTACACTCGGGGGCTTCTAATCACATGACGAAAACTTCCACTCCTTTGTGTCATGTTCGGCTCTATGCTGGTCAATCTGCCAATCAAACTGCCAATGGCAATCCTTTTGCTTGTAAACCACTATTTGTACGATTCTAGCTCTTGATACTTTCAATGATTGGCCACTACATCATATGGATGTCAATAATGCTTTTCTTCACATGGATCTTAATAGTGTATTTATATGAAGTCACCCCAGGGATTTTTTTCCTCTTCGAATTCACAAGTGTGTAAGCTTCGTCGCTCTATTTATGGTCTCAAACAAGCTTCGAGGGCCTGGTTTGATAAATTTCGAACTATTTTATTACAATTCTCATTCAAGCAAAGCAAGTATGACACTTCCTTGTTTCTTCATAAATCAGACATGGGCATTGTTGTTCTTTTGGTTTATATTGATGATAATGTGATTACTGGTTCCAATTCTGTTTTACTTGGCCAGCTCAAGACCCATCTCTCTGGGTCCTTTCATATGAAAGATCTTGGGTCTCTTACATATTTTCTCGGTCTTGAGGTGCATTGTAGTCCATCTGGTATTTCACTCAATCAACATAAGTATGCTAGTGACCTGGTGGCTACAGTTGGTCTATAGGAGGCCACTTCCGTTGATACTCCCATGGAATTGAATGTCAAGCGTCACAAAAAGGAGGGTGATTTACTTGCTGATCCTAGTTTATATCCAAAGTTGGTGGGTAGTCTTGTCTACCTTACCATTACTAGACCGGACATTTCCTTTGCAGTACAGCAAGTCAGCCAGTTTCTTCAGACCCCTCGTCATCTTCATTTGGCTGATGTTCATAAGTTTATACGCTATGTTTAGGGCACTTCTGCCATTGATTATTCTTTCCTGTAGGCAATTCTCCTCGACTTACTTCTTATAGCGACGCTGATTGGGCTGGTTGTGCTGATACACGTCGCTACATTACTGGTTGGTGTCTGCTCTTAGGTGATTCATTGATCTCCTGGAAGAGTAAAAAGCAAGACAGAGTATCTAAGTCATCTACAGAATCTGAGTATCGGGCGATGTCTCTTGCTTGTTTCAAAATTATTTGGCTTCGAGGTTTGCTTGCTGACCTAGATTTTTTTAAAATTGATCCTACACCTCTACATGCTGATAATACGAGTGCTATTCAGATCACGCCCAATTCTGTCTATCATGAGCGCACAAAGCATATTGAAGTCAACTGTCACTCTATCTGTGAAGCATTTGAAGCTCGTGTTATCACTCTTCTACAAGTTTCCACTGAACTACAAATTGCTGATAACTTCACCAAAGCTCTCACTCGCCATCAACATTGCTTCTTAAGTAGCAAATTGATACTTGTTGATCAAGCTGCATCAATTTGAGGGGGACTGTCAATGGACAACTTTGCTATCTTTTGCTGTCCAAAATCCTCTTTCCTTTATTTAAGTAATTTCCATGGTCAACTTTGTAGGCTTGTACAGTTAGCTAGATTGCAGAAATCACTAGGCAATTAAATGCTTCATCTTTCCTGGAAATCACAAAAGTGTATATCTCTCTTGTAAAGTTTATATATAATACGGGGATCACTCAAAGGCGAAATTAATTTGGCCATTCTAACTTATTTTGACATTGCACACATCTTGACATGTTCGAAGTATAGACATTAAGTAATCTGATTATCATGAACCACTCACATAATTTTTGTCTTTCACCATTTGACAGTGTATACCAATCAAGGGGCATATAAGCTGATGACCCATTATCTTGCAAATGCAACTTCATTCTTATCCTTAACTCTTTTAAATCTTATACGAGAGTTATCTGTATCTTTTGTCTTTCGTTCTATTTACATTAGAGTGTCCAGTATATTCTCGCATATATTTTTCTCAATGTGCATAACATCTAGATTATGGCAAAGTGTTGTATGACAACTCAAAGAATATTTTCTTTTTGTCTAATTCAACTCCACTTCTTATCGTTTTCTCTTTTGAGCTCTTGCATCCTTCCTAAATTTATTCTTTGAAACATCCATCAACTGTGTGATAATATTTAGCCCAGACAACTTCGATGGTGATGACCTGTGCTCAACCCTTCCATCAAACATCGTTAAATTTGAATGCCATCTATGATCATGTGGTAAGTATCGACTGTGTCTCATAAAACATAATTTTCTACAATTTTTCAGCCATTGAGACTAAGTATCTTTATTACAGATAGGACAAACCATTTTACCTGTTGTACTTAACCTAAACAAGTTTTCATATGCTGGAAAATCATTTATTGTTCATAGCACTATAACATGTATCTTGAACTCCCACAATGAGGCCGCATCATATGTATTGATACCATGATCCCACAGCTCTTTCAATTATGCAATCAGTGGTTGAAGATATATATCTATTTCATTCCTTGTGACCTTGGCCCTAGGATCAGAAGGGTCATCACAAAGTACAGATCCTTAGTGCACTTTCAAGTTGGCAAATTATAGGATATTAATATAACTGGCCAAGTACTATGAGAAGTGTTCATGTTGCCAAATAGATTAAAACTATCCGTTGCTAACCCAAGTCGTACATTGTGACATTTTTTAGCAAACCATGGGTACTTGACATCAAATTTTTTCCATTATAAAGAATCCACAGGATGTGAAAGGAAGTTTTCATTCTGGACTCTTTTTGGTTGATGTCAAGACATATCTTTCATAATCAACCGATACATAAACAATCTTTGAAGTCTAGGAATCAAAGGAAAATGTCTTAACACCTTTTGGGATACATTACGCTTATCAGATGTCCATCTTGACTCATGATATACTAGACATTCATCAAATTTTGTATATTGTTGCCAGAAAAGAACATAGTCATTCTTACATACGTGAATGATATTATAATCAAATCCTAGCTTTTGCTTCAATTGCTTCGCCTCATAAAAATTACGGTGTAATACGTTATTTGGTGGGAGAGCCTCTTAAATAATTCAAGCAACATGTCAATAGCCTTTGCAGAAATATAACATATAGACTTAATATGAAGCAATCTCACCATGAAAGACAATTTGCTATGACAAGTGTACCCCTCGTATAGTTCTAGCTATGCATCCTCCCACAATTTTCCAAAATTTCCATTTTCCTTAAACGATTGAGTAGATGTTCCTTCTCCATCCCTTATTGTAAACATACTAGCACCGAGATCACCTAACATCTTTCTCATATCCTCTATATTATCATCACTATCATCAAATACATCCACATTTATGTAGACGTCGTTACCTTCCATGGTTTGATTGGATAGAGTGCCAAATCTGATTCCTTTAGGAAATGGTTCGCCATGTAGGACCCATGGTGAGTACTGAGGATCGATTCCATTGACATATAAATACTCCTCCACTACCACCAAGTTATAAGAACTAGGGTTTTTGTACGAACATCTTATAAAACCTCGAGGGTCAACACTCCCGTGAGCAAATTCAATAAAAAACTTCACCCCTTGTGCATATTCTTTATAGTCTTTACCCAGTCTATCTCTCAGCTGCATCCAACTCTTATCCATTGTATGTCTGTCACTCGACAACCATCACAAAAAACCTAAGCCATGGATAAACACTATCAAGGGTCTTTTCATATTCACTGCTTGTATTTTGATAAGGTAGTTGGTCCTATCTCATTCGAGAGACTATCATCTACATTGCATTGTCCTTACTCTAAAACTCTCACGTTAGTTGAAATTTTGGCACCATTTCTGTACAATTCTCCAAGTATGCTAGTTGAGACAAGTTCTTGGGCCTATCCATGGGTTGAGCAACTTATGGACCACATACTCGAAGAATGAAAGGAAACACTGAACCAAAATTTTCAAAATAGGTCGTGAGTTTAGACTAAATATCTTTGCCATACAGAATATACAATCCCAAACTATCCACTTTAGACAATTCAAGAGTTGTACCCAAACATTCTTTATGAATAATAGGGCACAACTCTTGAACAGGTCTAAGGTTCAATTGAATATGCAGACATTACTAACATGTGACTTCTGACTAGTAAACCAAGTTTATTAATCATACTAGGGTATTTTATGGAAATAATTGAAACCATTTGGGTTCAAAATTAATATCTAATTAGTGTAATGGTTTATATTTTAATTGGGGTATTTTATGGAAATAATTGAAACCATTTGGGTTCAAAATTAATATCTTATTAGGTTTATGGTTTATACTTTAATTAGGGCAAATTAATGATATTATTTTAAATTGGGTATTTTATGAAAATAATTAAAACTATTTGGATTCATAATTAATATCTTTGTAACGGAGTTTTTCCACCGGGTGAATGGCCCAGAATATAGGCCCAGAACACAAGAGGCCCAGGCCTATCAAGCAGTCCATCAGCCCAATCCAGAAGCCCCTAGCCTTGGAACAATCCACCCAGACACCCTCCTGTAAAGCCTAGTCTCACATAGTCCTGAGCGGACAGGCAATTGGGAATCATAGAGAGCCCTTGATATTCTGACAAACAGAGAGGGGAAAGACCTAACGACATGAAACCGAGGGGAGAGCGGAGCGCCATCGTATTTATTGTGCCACCCCAAGGAGCCACGCCGCATTAAAGGAACCTAACTAAAGAGACTACTGAGAAGACACATCCTCCTAACACCAAGCATGGGCAACAGACCCCCAAGAACCGGGTATAAAAGGCGAATCCCTAGGTACTAGGAACTCTTTTAGAACTCTCTACATACTTGCACTAAACTTTAAGACGATACCAATTTTGACATCAGAAACTCCCTGACCACCACCAGGTCCCCCATCTCGCGGTGTTTTCTTTGTGTTCATAGCCCCAAGACCGAACGCCTAAATTGCTGAGAGCCTAGCCCAAAGGCCTGCGAAACACGATGTTAACAGTGGCGTCGTCGATGGAATTTTCATAGACTTCACGTGTCTTTCGTATGCCTACAAGAATCTATTATCAGACAACTTGGGGATAGGAGATAGTAATGTCAACAAGCATGGAAGCTAGATTAGTAGCGATGAAGCAACTAGTAGAAAAATTGATAGCTGAGGTGGGTGTCCTCCGAAAGGAGAACGAGTCACTCAAAGGGAACCACCAACAAGCCAGGGCACGATGTAGAACCCAGCAATAGCAAGCATTTTGGGGCTAGAAACGCCAGAGGAGAAGGTGACGCAGAGGAAGAGGGGAGGAATATGTAGAATGAGTTGCGTAACCTCAAGAAAAAATGAGGAGATGGCAAAGAAGATGGAAACCTTGTCATCAGTGGTCGAGCTACTTACTAGCACGGGCCTGCCATGCAAGGAAGAGGTGATGGTGGTACCCTTACCACCGAAGTTTTAGGTCCCCCATAATGAAATGTATGATGGGACCAAGGACCCACTCGAGCACCTGGAAACCTTTAGGGCACACATGACTCTACATGGTTTTTTTAGGGAGGTGGCCAGTAAAGCCTTCCCATTGACTTTGAACGGACCAGTGAGAGTGTGATTCAAGTCCTTGGTGCTCGTTTCCATAGACAATTTCAGGGAGTTAGCCCGACTGTTCCTTACACAGTTTATGGTGAGTAGGAGAAGAAAGCACCCTGTGGCATACCTCCTCACCATCAAACAAGGGGATGATTAGAGCCTAAAGGAATACATGTCTAGGTTCAACAAGGAGCGCATGAGGACAGACAATCAAGATGAAAATTTCCCTTGGTAGAGTTTCTGAGTGGAGTATGGCCCTAGTCCCAGTTCATGGCAAAACTAGCTAGGAGGACCCCTATCACATTGTGGGAGTTCATGGATTAGGTCGACAACTTCATCAATGCTGAGGATATGCTTTGAGAAGGAGTAAAGCAGACCGCACGATAGAAGGAGAGGGGAGGCCTCTTAAAGGGCTTGGGATTTTAGTTAGACCAATCCGCGCTTGCCATCCAAATGGATGACTGCCACCCCACCCAAAAAGATGATTAGCCAGCCCACCGCTATTGCACCTACCACCCATGACGTGGAAGACTGCCACTTCTTAAGTGGAGGAAGGGACCGGGTAGATCAGCCAACACCGTGGTATCCTCCCTCTTACCAACAAAAGCAAGTATGGAGGGGGCAATCCCAAGAGAGAAGTGCCAAGAGAGGCAATAGGCTGAGGCGGGAGCAAGCCTGTGGCAAAAGGAAACTGAGTAAAGGCCTTTGCATGGCAGCCCCTCTGACATTACACTAGGAAGGACCCTCACTAGGGGAGATCAGGACCATCATAGGGGGGTTTGCCAGCAGAGAAGCGACCTTATCTAGGAGAAAGGCACATGCAGGGGAGGCTCGATACAGAGAGGTGTACTCGGTTGAATATCGCCAAGCCAAGTACTGGAGGAGCAAGCCAGTCCCTCTAATCTCCTTCGGAGAAGGTGACGAGGAATGGGTCCTTTACTGCATGATGACTCCTTCATGGCGAGCATGATAGTGGCCAACTTCACTATGAGAAGGATCTTCATCAACAACGGCAGCTTGACAGACATCCTCTTCTGGGAAGCATTCACTCGGATGGGAATGGGAATAGACGCTACCCAAATCCAATGCCTCTCAAGGGCTTCTTTAAGGAGATAGTTTATTTGTTGAGACCATCACACTGTTCGTCTTGGCGAGCAGCTCCCATGCACAACCTCTATCATGGTTGACTTCTTGGTAGTAAGGGTCCCATCATCTTACAACACCATAATAGATTGCCCAACCCTCAATATCTTGAAGGTACCTATACCTACCATCTAAAGCTGAACTTCCCAAGCTCTCAAGGAGTAGGGGAGATCTAGTGAGAATAGGTCCTAAAGCAAGAATGCTATGTGTAGGAGCTGAATCCAAGGGCTGGCGGAGAACACATGGCACCTCTCTTGGCCCATTGAGAAGATGAAGCCTTGGGTGAGAAGATCAGCAAGTGCAGATGGATATGCACCTCACATGAAGACATGGCTAGTCTTCGTCGACGACTTCCCCTACCAGGCTGGAGGAGGAGCGGGGGGCGCATATAACAAGAATAAGAGGAGTAGACCCTCGGGCTCCCAAGAGCCTTGTTAATTTGTAATTTATTTTTATTTTATTGTACAAAATTTATTAATGAAAGGATTAACTTTTCAGTAATACAATGTATAAATTCGATATCTCCATCAACATAAATCTCCACCAACAGAATCCCCAATGACAACTTACCACCCTATAGGACACCAATGGGATAGATTAAACCTAAGTGTGGTTTTGTCCTTCCCAGGGAGAAGTGCATGCTAGATTTTGGTTGCCTGACGTCTTACCTTCCCTATGAGCGTCAACAGGCAGGAGCGGGTTCAGTCTCAAACTACCCAATACTTACCTCCCCGCTGGGTACCAAAGGTTAAGATGAACCTTTAGACGATCTTCTCGCTCCAGTAGGGAAGAGTGGGTTAGGCCCCTTAGTCAGCAGACAACCTACCCTGACCTTTGCCATGACGAAGAGTGGGATTATCATCGGCCTATCCCTTACTTACTTTGCCTATGATGCCAATGGATGGGAGCGAGTACAGTCATAGATTGCCCGAACAACTTACCTCCCCACAAGGGTCAACAGGCAGATCTAGCCCCCAGTAGCCTAGCCTCCCCCATAGAGGTGAGTGGGCCCAACCTCTCAGCCACCCGAACGAATTACCCAGTCCCCATCATGATAAAGTGTGGACTGACTGCTTAGTTGTCTGACATTTACCTACCCTGTCGAGGGAGGGGTAGGGATGCCTTAGGCCATGCCCTCTCCTTCTGTCCTCTTGGGGTGGTAGTTTGATGGGTAGCCGAGAAGCCCATCCACACTTTGCCATCATGGGAGGCTGAGCGGCTCGTGAAGACCACACTTGATGAATAATATTATGTTGATTTGTGAAAAAAATGGAATAATGTATTTGATGAATGTTGATGTATTAGGGTAAATTGTGTGATTTGTGAAAAAAAAAAATGGAATAACGTTGATTTATTTGGATAGTTGATGATATGTTGGTTTTTGACCACTTCTCATACTTTTCAGAAAAATAGAAAAAAAAAAGAAAAAGATATGTGTTGATGTATTTGGATAGTTGATGGATTTGGATAGTTAATTAGTGTATTTGTTATGTTGGTATGTTAATTAGTTTATTTGCATAAAATATATTGGTATGTTACTGTACTTGTTAAAATATGTTGGTATGTTAATTAGTGTATTTGCATAAAATATGTTGGTATTTGTTAAAAATATGTTGGTATGTTAATTAGTATATTTGCATAAAATATGTTAGCATGTTAGTGTATTTGTGAAAATATGTTGGTATGCTAGTGTATTTGTTAAAATATGCTGTTATGTCAATTAGTGTATTTGCATAAAATATGTTGGTATGCTAATGTATTTTTGAAAATATGTTGGCATGTTAATTATTGTATTTGCTTAACATATGTTGGTATGTTAATTTTGAACCCAAATAGTTTCAATTATTTCCATAAAATATGTATGTTAAAATAATAGCATTAATTTCCATAATTAAAATATAAACCATGAACCTAATAAGATATTAATTTTCACTACTTTTTCATCACTATTCATAAAATATCTAAGATCACACCTTACTACCTAAAAATAACCTCAGTCTCTACTACGCTGCCACTCTCCCTCTCTGTAGATCAGGCTCTCGGATGTATCGTGAGTGAAAGAATGGAAGTATAGGGTTTTAAATTTTGGAATGTTGCATTTGAATGATATATTACTCTTTGGAACACGAAATTTTCATAATGGCGCCTAACATTGCATGCTTTAATTCAATAACTTATCCGTTCAAATGCTTTACAAGTGCATTCGAATGCCAATACCATAATATTCCCCGACATATTCCCTTAAATGTAGGCAAATAAAGAGGAAAAGTTTTCTCGTGATCTCGCCTCAATAGGAATGGTGATTTCGTTCGAATAGTTAAATCTTCCAATCGAAAAATCTGGTAATTCCGTTCGGATACTTTTAAAAGTTGTTCGATCCTGAATAGTTAGTATACCCATTCGAACAAGAAAGTGCTAATATTATTATATATATATATATATATTATCTAGTCAATATAATATACTAATATTATTATAGAGTCCTAAAATTATTATATATATAATATAGTCATTATAATAAACTAATATATACTTATAAGTATAGTATATAATTTCCATTATGTGGGGGAAATTAAAGATGCCCTTTTCTCTATTCCTGTGGATAGTAGTCCAGGACCTAATGGCTTCGGGTTTCTATCAACATTGTTGGTCCTTAGTGCAAGAAGATTTACCAAAGGCAGTTGATGATTTCTTTGGAGGGGCTGCCTTAGCAAGGTTCTACTCTGCCTCTTATATTGTCTTACTTCTCAAAGTTTAGAATCCCACGTCGTTCGAGAATTTTAGACCGATCAGTCTTTGTTTAGTGGTCTATAAAATTTGTTCTAAGATTCTAGTGAACAGATTTACTTCAGTATTTAGCATGATTATTTCTATGGAGTAAGGGGCTTTTCTGTCGGATTGAAGTATCTTCGAAAATATTAGTGCATGTTTGAGATTGCAGTAGGAAATATAGTTTATAACTTTAGGACTTATAACCAATGTTTTGAATACCGTACCTGATGGCGTACCGGTCAAGACACTGGAATGAAATATTTCGGTATCGGTACCGTTTTGTGTACCGTTTCGGGATAGTCGATATATGAATAAATTATATATATAAATATATATAAATTATATTTCAAAATAATAATCTATATATGAAGAAATTATACATGAATACATATATATATATATAAATTATAAATAGTCTAGTTTGAATTGGGGGTAAAAAAATGAGCTTATAGTGAAGAAATGAAAAAAAAAAAAAAAAAATAAAGGCCGAAATACCGGCCGGTACAGGCCGAAATATAGGCTGGTACAGCCGATATATTGGCCGTATGATATGTACTGATCGTACAGGTCGGTATGGTACGATATTAAAAACCATGCTTATAACTTATAATTTAACTAATAAGTTATATTATTAAAAAGTTATTTATTGTTCGGTAACTATATGTTTAATGTATTTTCAAACATATTACGTTTGTTTAGAAACAAATTAAAAAAGTACTTTCTGAGGTAGAAATGTCGATTATTTGAATTTTTAAAGATTATGATCATATCCTTGAAAGTTTGAAAGTTGTAATTATCTTAAAGTTGTGTGAATATTTTCATCTATTGACAGTCTTTTTGAAATTTGAAATACGTTCTGCATTATTCGGAAAAACATGTTTGAGAAAAAGTATCAAAATAATACTTTTCCTCAAACGTATTTTTAAACTTATTTGAGATTAAAAGTGTTTTAATATGTTACACCCAAATGACTTATTTTTTTTTTATTAAAGAGTTTTTAAGAATATTTAAGCACTTTTTAAGACTCCTAACGCAATCCCAAATAGGCCCTTAGTCTCACTCAGGAGCCTATTCATGATCTTAATAAGCCAGCCCGAGGTGACAATATTATGCTGAAAATTGATTTTGCAAAAGCTTATGACACTATTGACTGGATATTTTTATTTCATGTCATGGAAGCTTTTGGGTGTCAAAAGTTTGCCGTTTCTTGGGCCAATGTGTTATTACGCCATGGTATTTTGTTGTGATGAATGGCACTGCAAAAGGGTTCTTCAAGGGTGTACGAGGTCTTCGTCAAGGAGATCCTCTTTCCCCATATTTATTCATTTTAATGGAGGAAGTCTTTTCTCAGTTTCTAAAATAGAAATTTGATCTTGGGAGAATTAATTACTTCTCTCATTCAACATAGCCCTGTTATTTCTTATCTTCTATATGCTGATGACATGGTGATTTTTGCTAATGGAGGGAAATCTTCAGTTTCAAAGATTGTTAGTACCCTTTGCACTTATGCTTTGTGGTCGGGTCAACAAGTGAACAACACCAAATCTTCAATTTTTTTTTTCTCTATGAACATTAATATTGCTAGACGTCGGCACCTCTTATCTATTAGACAGTTTTTGGAATGAGTATTCCTGGTCAGGTATTTAGGGGTACCAGTTGTTTCTGGAAGACTAAAGTTAATCCATTTTCAGGATATTATTCATAGAATTCGTATGAAGTTTGAAGGCTGGAAGATTAATTTTCTTTCCACTAGGGCGAGGCTGATCCTGTTGAAGCATGTCTTGTCGAGCATACCTGTTCACCTGCTATTTGTGCTGCATGTTCCGAAAATGGTGTTTCATTAGTTCAATAAGATTTTTAGCACATTTTTTTGGGGATCAATCAATGGGAGTCCTAAGAAGAAGTGGATTAAATGAGACAGATTGTGCAAACCGGTGGATGAGGGAGGGGTTGGTTTGAGGAATCTTGTTGATGTACAAAGATCTTTACATCTCAAATTTGCATGGAACCTGTTATGTTCAGGTTCTTTATGCAAATGATTTTTCTGTGCGAAGTACATGCATGGACAACATCTACTGGAGATCAATCCATCTAGAGGCACCTGGTTTTGGAAATTGATTTCCAAAGAAATTCCAGTTGTTCTCTCACACTCAAAGTGGGAAATTAGGGATGGGAATGTGTCTTTCTGGAGAGACAGTTGGCTTGGTACTGGACCTCTAATGGAGCAGTATCCAATTGTGGGAGATCCGAAGTTGAAGGTGAAACACTACATGATAGATAACAGTTGGGATCTGGATCACCTAGAGCACTTAGTAGGGCCAGAGAAAACAGAGCAGATAATCAATGATATCAGGTGTTGAAGGCACAGTAATGATGAGATCAGGAAGCCCGGATGGGTCTTTCACTTCCAAAAGTGCCTGGTCGTTTATTTGGATTAATCCTAAAAGCCAATAGTCGAACTGGATCTCGAACGTGGCTCTACCGAAAAAGTTCTCTATGCTTATGTGGAAGGCTTTAAATTCAAGCCTTAGTGTGGATGAACCTATCGGGAGACTTGGTGTGCCATTAGCCTCGAAATGTGAACGTTATCGGGAAGGAGCCTTTAAGGATATTAATCATGTGTTATATAGAAGTGATATTACTTCAATCATATGGAAATTCAGCTCAAATTGTTTTGGAATTCCGTTCGTCCCAAACTTGTCTTGGAGAGCAACTGTTGAGGCGTGGTTTCGGAGAGCATCGAAGTTGTGTCTCAACTTGGTAGCCTCATCGTTCACATTCCTGTGATCATTACTTGGAACTTATGGAATTGGCAATGTAAAGCTTGGATGGAAGGCAAAAAAGAGAAGTTACATGTTTTATGGAGATTGATAAAGTGTTGGATTTATTGGGTTGGTCTTAAGATTAACAAGGCTTCTCGATCGGCTAGTGGAGAATGATGTCCAGATTTGGAGGTCATTGAATCTTTCTATTAATCCCAATAAGAAGGAAAAACTAATGGTAGTGAGATGGGAGAAACCAAAGCGAGATTGGCTTAAAATGAATGTGGATGGAAGTAGTATAAACAATCTTGAAATTTTGGGTGCAGGTGGTGTAGTAAGAAATGAGTTCTGGCGAGTAGTTTTTACTTTTACCGAGTCTATTGGTAACGGAAGTAATAATCTTGCAGAAGTTCTAGCCCTTCGGATTGGCCTCCAACATTGCAAAAGATTCGGATTCAACAATATTATCATTGAAATGGACTCTCTTTTGGCGGTTTTGGATTCGAAACGGAAGTTGTAGTCTTTGGTACTTAGAGGACTTTTGGGAAGATATTGTCAAAATGTTGGCAGAGATGAATTTTTCTGTTAAGCATATCTATTGGGAAGGAAATAAGGATGCAGATTTTTGGGGCCGTCTGGGTAGTAATGGGATTCGTCATGAATGCTCAGGGCTGATGGAAGTTCCCCATCTATTAAAAGGAATACTTAGAACTGATTCATGTGGACTGGCATACCTCAGGAAGTTTTGATGTTTCTGGAAGTGGGCTCTGGTTTTTTTTTTAATCTTTTATAGGCTTGTTAAAATTGATTTATTTATAAGCCTGTGTTAGTTGTTTGTTGGTTTTAGTTTTATTTGAGCTAGTGTTTTGGTACTGGGGTGTTTTATTGTTAATCCCAACTGTTTGTTACCACAGTATTCCTCTATCACAAGTGAGAGATTATTAATAAATTTGGGTAGGGGTCACTAGTGGATATGTGACTCTCTCTATTTAAAATATATATGTATATATATTGTTTTTTAAAATCAGAGTTTTATTAATAGCCTCAATAAAGGGGAGGAACCCAAATACAGAACAAACAACGGCCTACCAAATGAACAAAGAAAAACCAAAACAAAGGACAAACCACCAACACATTTAACGTCTCATAGCTGGTAAGCCCAGCTTGTCAACCCTCAAGATCCCTTTGAGTTGGTGCGGAATATCATTGAATTGCACCCATGCCACAAAAAGTTGCCCAGAAGCTAGACGAGCTAAAAAATCCGCCCCTGCATTACATTCTCTATAAACATGCCGTATCTTAAACTGCAAACTTGATAGAATTTGTAGTACTTTCTCCCAATAATCTTCAAGATACCAAATACCACATCTATTTTTCTCCATCCAATTTACAATTAAAAGAGAGTCCTGCTCCACTTTTACTTGTTGTAAACCCAGCTCCTTACAGTGCTTCAAACCATGATAAAGGGCCAAACGTTCCACCGTATTATTCGTCTTGTGGTCTAAACTTTCCGCAAAAGCCAATTTCAATTGCCCAAGATCATCCCTAATAAGACCTCCCGCCCCCATACGTCCAGGATTACCCAAACAGCTCCCATCTACATTTAATTTAAACTAACCCTGCTCCGGTTTTTGCCAATTCACAAGGCAAACTCGTTTTCCATGAGGAACCTTTATCATAATCGAAAAGGCCATCAAAACATGTTCATCCCCAGCATGAAACTTCTTACCAGCTCTAAGCCATAGGCCCAACCAAGCAATGGCAGCTCTAAGCCATAGGACTCTACCGAATTCACTCAACCTTCCATGCGGGCTCTACCCCTCCAAACCCAAAGAGACCACGTTAGAATGAATAGAACAAGGCCAAATAAAGTACCTCTTTGAGTGGATTGAGTTGCACGTCAGAACCAAAGTTCCACTTTATCTTTCCAAGGTCGATGTGGATTATACGACATACCAAGTTGTGAGGAAGCACGACGCCAAATTTTTGCCGCAATCACCCCTATGGCAAGGATAGGATCTTGATCTTTCAAGCTCCTAGGAACACAACACTCAGTTCACTTTCACAAAACATCTCATCTCATCTTACTTAATCATTACAACTTTTTGAAATTTCCATACAAAATCAAATAAACAATTCAACTTTTTCAAATTCCAATACAAAAATAATATTAAAACAATATATTCTAATAATATTTTATTCAACTTTAATCTCAACTCATCTCATCTTATCTCATCTCATCTTTGAAAACAAACAAGGCTGTACTAGATGGGGAACTTCCATCGGCCTTGATCGAGTACTTCTATACTACACTAATACTAATACTATAATACTATATATAAGTTAATAAGTAATTAAATTGCTATAACTATATTATAGTATTAGAATATATAAACTAATACTAATACTATTTTAATACTAAACTATATAGTATTATAGTATATAATATATATTATGATGTACCACCGTTTGAACGGTAGTGCCTTACGTTCAAACTGGATAGGTACATTTGAACTTTTTTCTAGTGGCAAGTGATGTTTGAATAGTGGCTAAGATTTTTAGCCCTTGCTGAAATGATGGTGGGAATTTCTCCCACCAATCCTTAAGAATTGGACTAAAGTTCGAACGATACTTTACTACATTTCAAACAGTGTCACAAAAATTTTTTCAACAAGAAAAGTTCCTTACTGAAAAAATTCTCACGTTCTAACGGTATAGATTTTAAAAGGTCATGCTGGTGATGAGTTTTTTGACCATAGGAAGTGTTGTTTTAATTGGAATGACAGAGTTTCAATTCATGGAACTTGTTAGAATGAAATTTTGTCGCCGTAATAAGTTCAAAAATGCTAGGTCTTGGTTAAATACCAAAAATCACTCATAGTGCTGCACACTCCTCATTTGAGATTTCTTCTTTGATTTGCAGAGAGAGCAGAGGTATTTGAGTGACTTTTTTCTTAAAAAACTCAAAGAGAGAGACATAATCAAACTTGGGTGTAGAGAGAGACAAAGAGTGAGAAAGATAGAGACAGAGTGAGTAAGATTGAGGGAGAGTTGGAGAAAGGGTTCAAAGTTTTCCAAGAGATAATCTTTGGTAAATATCTATGCACGTTAACTCATGTTGTTCATTGTAAATTTTAGATGTTTATTAATTTTATTGTATCCCCTAAATGTGGTGTAGGTCTTTTGTGTTTATTGGATTGTTTTGAATTGGATTTAAGGTAAAATCTCTATACTCTACTCATTATAATCTATATCTATGTTTATTCGTTTGTATTGTCCATAATTTGTGAGGTTGTGATTGTGAATAATCATTGTATTTTGAAGAGTGTATTTATTGATGTTGTTTTGTGTTTGAGTCTGGAAACTGGGTTGCAACCATTTGAATAGTATCTGTTACCATTCGAACGGTATCTGTTACCATACAAACGACCATTTTGTGTTCAAACGTACACTATATACTTTCGAATGTAAATTTTTATTATACATTGCACATAATACTCTAACTATATTACTAATTAAATTCCAAAAATGTATTTTAAACTATCACACAATAGAACATCATAATAATAAACTAATGAGAGTATAATTAATAATTAAAAACATAATAGACAATAGGAGGTTAAATAACACAATAGAACAATATAATAATAAACTATAATTAATACATAAAAACATACACCCAAGTGAAGAAATATACTAATAAAAAATACTTGGTCAAAAGTAGTTAACATAATGAGAGTAATTCTAACTAAAATACTTAACAAAATACTTAATATAAAATAGACTAATACAAAATCTAATGGCGTAAAAGTTAGAAAATTCTTAAGAATAATATAGCACAATATATTAGATTTAAGAAAATCATATAGCACAATTGATTAGATTTAAGAAAATCATATATAAATCATATAGCAAAAAAAAGAATACCTAAATTATATAATTATCTATTGTTTGATATATTCTTGTATCCTGAATTGTTATTGTACATGTATTACTCCCGTGTCTTGTATGTTGTATTGAAATAAACTTTAGACCCGTTTGATTATTATCAATCCCATTGAACGGTTGATTGATAACTCTTGAATTGTCCAGAGTGGACAGATTGAGATTGTAAGATCATTTTTGCAAACTATCTAAATGTATCTGCTCACGTCTGATATTATGATTTTGGTATAGTCATCCCTTGTTGTTCTTTGGCTATGCAGTTTTAGTGACGATGCGTTGATGTGTTACTCGTGGGTGGACATGACCAAACGAGCATATTTGGAGAATTCTTTAGAGATGTTGCCGAAATGAGGTGGGCGACTGTGATCTTACAATCCCGAATGGGATAGGATCAACTACCCATTGAAAGGAAGAAATTGCACAACATGTTAGATACATGCTTGCTTGCTGATGCCAACGTGACTGTTTGTAACAAGATATAATGCGTGAATAAGAGTTGGATGTGAGTTAAAGATTGCTTGGATGAAGATTACAATATATATGCGGAAAGTGTTAAGAAATTCTTGGAGTCTGCATCTTGTAAAATTGATAGTGACAGGCGTATTAGATACCCATGCCAATAATACAAGAATTTGCATTCTCATTAAATAGACATGGTGAGAGTGCATTTGTTTGTCAAAGGTACTGACCGGGGTTATATTGATTGGGTCTTACACAGCAAACCATAACCAATGTCATTCGAGCCTCTACATGAAGAAGAAGTTATCGATGAAGATGTAAAACAAGATGTTGTTGGTGATGAATATGATGAGTATATGGAGCAAATGTTGGGTGACATTGGTGTGAGAGTGTTTATGGATGAAGGTGATATGGACACATGAAATTTAATTGATGCAGGCCATAACACTTTTGCACGCTTGAAGAATCATTTGCAGCGTGAGTTATATCCATGATGCAAAAGGCACAATAAGTTATCATTTACAGTTAGACTGCTTCACAAAAAATTCATATGATGACTATTCTATAAGGCTGTCGATATGTTACTAGAGCTATTTAAAGAGGCATTTCTATTAGACAATATTTTACCTCACAACTTCTATGAGGCAAAACAGTTGAAACAAGGATTTGGGTTTGATTATAACGTAATACATGCATATAAGAATGATTGTGTATTACCCTAACAAGAGAACGAGTAATTGAATGAGTGTCCCATTTGTCATGAATCAAGATGAAAAATTGAGAAGCAAAATGTGTCGTGAAAGGTCGTACCCTACTTTGCATTGATACCTAGATTACAAAGATTATTTATGTCATGTACAATAGCTGTAGACATGACATGACATGACATTCATCATCCAAAGTTAAGAATGATGGTGTCTTGTCACATCTTGTTGACTCTCAGGTTTGGAAGGAATTTAATTTGGAACACCCATGGTTTGCTGAAAAATCTCGTAATGTGTAACTTGGGTTAACAACATATGGATTTAATCTGTTTGGGAATATGAGTACTAGTCATAGTACTTGGCTAGTTGTACTTATGCCTTATAATCTACTGCCATGGAAGTGTATGAAAGATCCATATTTCATGATGAGTTTGCTCGTGCTAGGCTCGAGATCACCAAGAAATGATACAGACGAATACTTACAACCATTGACTGCAGAATTGAAAGATTTGTGGGAGAATGGGGTCTTAACATTTGATTCATCAATAGGCAAGTTATTTAAGATGCATGTTGCTCTGTTATGGACAATAAGTGATTTTTCCACTTATGAAACCTTGTCAGGTTGGAGTACTAAGGGAAAAATGTCATGTCCAACTTGTAACAAATATACCCAATCTGAATGGCTTATACATGGGAGGAAACTATGCTTCATGGTCATCGTCAATTGTTAGCTAGTGACCATAAATGGCATGGAAATTCTAAGATATTTGATGGCACTATTAAATGGGGGCACCTTCCACCATATTTGTCTGGAGAAGATGTACCTACACAATTTGTAGATGTCAGTTATAATGAATTTGGTAAAAAGTAATAGAAGATAAAACAAACTGCAAATGAGTTGAATTGGACAAAGAAGAGTATATTTTTTAAACTCTCGTACTGGTCGAAGTTAAAATTGAGGCATAGTCTCGATATTATGCATATTGAGAAAAATATATAAGAGTCCAAGTTGAAAATACTGATGTCAATTGAAGGCAAAATAGAGGATACATTAAACTCACGGAAGGATTTGAAGCTGTTGGGAATAAGACCTGAAATACACTTGCAATGAAGTGGTTCATCTAACAAGGTGGTATACATTGTCAAGGAATAAAAAGGTTATATTTTGTGAGTGGCTAATGAAGATTAAATTACTTGACGGTTATGCTTTGAATCTAATAGTTGTGTGCGAACAAATGATTAGAAAATTACCGGATTAAAAAATCATAATTGTCATGTATTTTTACATCGTATCTTGCCTATTGGTATCCATGGGTACATGATGAGAAATGTGCATGTCTTTGACTCAGTTGGGTGCATTTTTTAAATACTTGTGTGCTAGAACATTGAATGTAGAAGCTTTGGCCGTGCATTGTAATATCTAATAGTTTGTTACAAGAGTTTGATAAGATAAATATGAAAGATGAAATTGTTACACAAGCCTAGGATAAGATTAAGATGATAAGGTTGGTGGTGATGGGCCGTCGATGGACTCTGATCGTTCAATATGGATCCTATGGAGCAAGAAATTGCTATAATATTATGTAAGCTGGAAAGTATTTATCCACCGTCATTGTTTGAAGTCATGGTTCACTTAGATGTTCATTTGCCACGTGAGGCTCAACTTTTAGGACCAATTGAGTATAGATGGATGTATCTTATTGAACAGTTGTGTGGGAAGTTGAAATGCATAGTGGATAGCAAGGCTCGCCTAGATGGATCAATTGTAGAAACATATATTGATGATGAGTGGCATACATTTAGTTCCAAATACTTCCAGGAAGTTGACACAAGGTTTGATCGACCAGAAAGAAACTTTGATGTGGACCAAGCAAGACAAAGAAATAGGTTTTCTTTGTTTTTCCAACAAGTAAATCCACTTGATACAATGCGTGGTTATGATTTGTGTGGAACGGAGTTCGTGAAAGCTTAGTGATACATGCTAAATGATTTTATTGAGATAGAGTCACTTGAAGTAAGTTATTATTGTAAGAATATAACTTAAAAACAATTATAAGAATATAACTTATTTGGTAATCTTCAATGTCAGTAATCATATTAACGTTCTCAAAGAACTGGGAGTGAATGATATAAACCAGAAACACGAACATGAGTTTCTGAAATGGTTTGAATAACGGAATGACACTTCTGATGCGAGTTTGAATTACCAAAAATATATATTGATTGTTTATTTTTGTATGTTTATACTTTATTCAATATATAAGTTGTACAAATGCATGTGAGCAATCCAAATGATATATTGGATGAACTGTATGCATTGGTGCGTGGCCACTTGAGCTGTGTTGCTCGATATTTTGCATGTATTTTTCAAGGAAGTAGGTGTCACACAATGAATCGAGAACACTATAGGAACACAAAATAGTGGTGTCCTAGTCGAATGAAGTCATGATGAAAACATTTATTTCTATGTGACTATTATCGATATAATTGGAATGAGATATTTGATGGAGCTTGTATTGCATCTGTTTAAGTGTGATTGTTGGGATTTAAGCAATCCTCAAAGGTGAGTGTGCGATGAAGAATATTTTTTAAGTATTAATATATTAAAAAATGGTATGAAGATGATCATTTTATTTGGGATTCTCAAGAATCTCAAGTATTCTACTTAGATGATTCTTAGTCAGGAAATCAATGATGAGTAATACAAAAGTTTTCTCCAAGAAATATATACGACGTTGTCTGTGCAGCAAAGGGACAAGATGAAGAAGGATGATCCCTCTACTCAAGAAGCATCCCAAGTGAGTCAACCCATCTTTAACTTATTTGTAGATTTGAGCTAGTATGAGATGATTTCATTACATAGTGAAGATATTGAGACTGAAATTGTTGATGCAACAATTGAGCAAAATGTTGAGTCGTCTAAAGTATCTACAGATGATTGAGCAGTTTTATGTTCACATTACACTTTATGAAAAATCATTTTATGTAATGAATATATTAGTGTTTCGAAATTATGCCACCGAAGAGGAAGGAAGCTCGCATCCCATCTACACTTGTTCCTAGCTCTTCGTCTAACTCATCACTAGAGATTGACTATATGGAATAGGGTAAAAATCTCATAGTCATTTTGTTTCAACTAAGGTCATTCATACATGTTACATCGTTTCTAACCATCATTTACTTTGTTTCTACAACGAATATTATATTTTATAGAGTTAACAGTACAATTTCGTCAAGGTCAAGGCACTACTAGAGGCATGACTTTGGAAAAATATTGAAAAGTGAGTAAGATTAAGATTAACATTCCTGATGAACATACCAGAGGTGAAGGATGACCAGCAGCTTAGATTACATCGCATGTGGGTGCTCTTACACAAACTTATGCACCTTTGGCTAAGAGTTCATGGAAGAAAGTCCCTCAAGATGTAAAAGAACTTATCAAGAAGCATTGGTTGGTAATGTTTAAATAATTTATTTATGTTAATATTATATAATATGTATGCAAAATTTAGAATATTCTGGGTGATAATATCTTTGTGTATATATTTTTCTAAGGATGACTTCGAACTAAATTTTAGTTGGAGAGAGGAAAGTAAGACTGTCGATAAGCTTATAGGTAATACATTCCGAAAATATAAGGCGATGTGTCATGAGCACTATAATAAGTTTGAGAAGAAGAAAGATGCACACCAACATCTTTTTCAGGATGTTCGACCTTCCAATTGGGAAAAATTTTGTGACATGTTTGAGGATCCATCATATAAGGTGAATTAAATGATTTTTTTTTCGTATCCTATTTATAATTTTCACTTCCTAATATTTACAACTTCTATTGGCGAAACAAGCAGACATGGAGATGCACAGGCAACAACAAGAACAACAACAAGAAGAGTAGAGGAAAGAGGTACAACTCTAAAAGTAGATGTTTATGTAACAATTTATGCCTCGAAGCAACTAATTTACATTATACGTATTGATTTGGGATCTATTCTGTACGAAGAATGGTAGTTGTTTTATTTATTTAGTTTACACTTATTAAACTACTTTAATGGGTATTGAATAAATTGTAATATATTTTTGTAAATATTATGTATGTCTATTTGGTTTTTTATTATTGGGTAAAATAAAATAGTTACTGTTCGAACAATACTTGAAACAGTTCAAACGAAATCATCAAACATGAAACAAACATTCGAACGTCATCTCATAACAAATCATTTGATCCTATCATAGTCCGATCGAACGTCTTACTCAATACGTTCAAATATATTTTACTGTTTGACCATCAAATTGTTTGTTCAAACGTTTCCTTACGCCTATTCAGTCGAACGGACTGGTATAGATCGACAACTCATGAAGGATGCGTTTGAACTTATTTGGAGTTCAAACGTAAAGTTTGTACTATTCAAATGTGATTCTGGGATGAAATTCAACCGTCCCAAAAAAAATATTCCATTCCAACGCAATCAAATGGTTTTGCTCAAGTTTGTTCCAAAAGATATTTTTTAGGAAGAAATTGACATTTTCATCCTTAAATATCTTTCAAAACATTGTTATTGGAATGATCTTGGGATGAATTTTTTTGTCTCAAGAAATATTTTAAGATGAAATCACAATTGTTTGGGATGAAAATTTTCATCCCAAAAAACCACTTTTGCTGTAGTGTGGGGATGGTTGCTACAAGGTTTGAATGGTAGTTTTACATTCAAATGGAGTTATAAATTGTTCGAATGCTTATAATAGGCATTCGAACGGTGCCATAGACAATCGAAATAAGCTTAATTATATAAATTTGTTGAAAGGCATTCAAATGTTTTAAAAATAAATATTATTTGAGTTTATTAATTATCATTTTCAAAAGATAAAAAATCTACCTATATGGATTTATTATTATTTATGTTAAAAAAAATATATCATATTCCTTGCAATTTTATATAATTAATTTAAAAATTAATTAATAACTTTTATTATGCTAAATAAAAAGTTGCAATTTAAAAAAACATTACCTTCTAAGGAGTGTCATTTTTTATATTATCCTAAAAAAAGCTAGCTATATATAACAAATAAAAGAGATATAGTCATTAAATCGACAAGGTTCGATACAAAACAAAAAGTCAAATATAAAATAAAACTATTGTGTAAGATTATCCAGGTCCTCCTAGATGACAACAATGCATCCCACAATCTTTTGCAGTTGAACCATGATAGGCGTAGTGATCCTCTCCGTCTCCAGGATCAAAAGTGTGCGATGTTCCTCGAGCAGGGATCGTATTTTCATGATAGTAGTCCATGTTGCCTGTCTATCAATACCGACATCAGTAGAAATTGGATCACACTTTGTGCCACTATCTCATGCCACTGGACCATTAATGCGCTATGGTTGAGGGGCTCGATCTGTGGTTGCCTCCATTGTGTCATTAGCACATTAACCCCCAATTGGACTAGGAGGTTAGAGATCATCAACTTAGAGGTAGACTACCTACACTCAAATACTGTGACTCAGATCGGATGCAGAAGAGGAAGTATAAAGGCAAATCAATTGGGTCTCCTCATGCTATCTGTAAAACAAATTGAGCCTGTTTGATGCCGAAGTCTGTCTTGTGTTTCCTTAAATCAATATTACGGGAGACAATTAAATTCAGCATTAAAAAAAAAAAGCAATATAATCAACCTGTTTGATCACCTTGCTGCCATCATATAGAGGAGCAGAATCGTCATGCATCAACTGACGAATCTCGTCTTGTGTGGGATGCTCACTTGCTGGAGCCTCATCCTTGATGGCATCTTTAGCATCTGCCCCTATACTGTTGATTGTTGTGAAGAGTATGCACCATCTCACGTAGGATCCCAAGAAAATCAGAAATAATGTCTGCTGATATAGTAATGGTTACTCCCCGAATAACAAACGAGAAGGACTCCTCATTAGCCTCCATTTGACGTATGACCATGTAAAACTCACTAACTACGTCTGGATAGGCCACACCCTTTTACTGACAAATCGGGCCCCATCCTCTATCACTGATAATTGGAAAGAGGTTCTAACCATCCCATACAAAATTATAGAAATCTTCTATAATGATCTCCAACTCAACCAATATCAGCCTTCTCATCTCACTAGCTTCACCACTAAGTTGGTCTTCTCTCACATTTTTTCTTCCCATGTATGCCATCAGTTCACTGTTCATAAAACAAATATACAATGAATATAAAAAAATTGGAAAGTTCTAATTATAACATATACTGTGATGTTCAATTAGAAACAACTTCATTCAAACAGGAACTATTTTGTTCGAACGACCAGGTATTTAATACAAACGAAAATAATATTGTTCAAACAATATCGATTCTTTTTAGAATAGTTTATAACCATTCGAACAAAACTTTAACTTGTTCGAACGATTACTACTCATTCAAACATAATAACATGTTGTTCGAACAATAGAAATCCTATGACCTTTGAACTCCATAAATGTTTCATTCGAACAGGGAGCCAAACCTATTCAAGCGGAATGGTAGCTCAATTTTTAACGTTCAAACATGTTGTTTCTCATTCAAAAGCTAAAATGTCTGTTTGGCTAATTAGCATTCGAACATGTTTGATGTCGTTCGAATGCAATCATCCATGAAACCCATGGCTAAGTCAAATTAGAAACGAACGTGTAAACTAAAGACTTGAATCCTTAGTTCTAATTGGTCCAAATTAACATGGAGTAAAGCCTAGTGTAACGCCCATCCTTTTGGTGTGTCCTTAGAAAATGATTTTATGAAAAAAGACAAGAATTACCTTTCGTTTCGAAATTTCTTTTCCTTCCATGCCAGGATACAAAAAAATCCATGTTTAGAAGTAAAATGTGTTTCTTAATTTAAAGGGTTACAGCGGAAAACATTAAATTTTATAATTAAAGTCTCCCATACAAAATGTTATGCCTAGGCTTCCGTGCTCTTTCCCTTGGGTTGTGTTCGTTCCGATGCATTGTGCTCGTCTTGTCCCTGAGAGGGCACACATAAAAACTAAAATGAGTTGATAACTCGTAAGCATTACTTCATACAGTTAAAATATAACAACATAGGTTTTCAGTCATGTATTCATCATTCCATACGTATCATACATAGACATTCATTCGTTTAAAACATTACGAGGTGGGGTTTTTCTTTAAAAATGGTTTTCTTTCGTAAAACAGTTCCTCACACCTCGCTGCCTTCATTTTTTAAAGAGTCTTAGCATACATACATTCTTTCTTAATATGCATACATTCTTTTTTATCATTTTCATTAGCCGTTGCACACTGTTACACCCATGTGTGAGGGTTAGCGGTCTTTTAGACCTTGATTCCGCCTATGGCCACGGGTTAGGAACCCATTACATTAGGGTGCAGTACTGGGTGCACTACTGGTACAACTTACTTGGCATTGCAATCTGCCTAGTCCCGTCCTTTGGTACCGGTTCATATATTCATGTGGCCATACATATTTTCATACAATAAAGAATTCAGTCATTTTCAGTTCTTTCAGTCCTTTGGTCCGTTCATTCATAAAAGTCATTTAAAAGCATGAGCTTAAACATCATCTTTCATGACATCATTTAAAAGCATCATCTTTCATAAGGGCATTTTAAAACCCTTTCTTCAGGTCCTTTAAAGCATTGCTTAAAGCATGAGGCATCAGCTTGGCATTTCATTTCGTGAAAATACATCCAATACTTACTACGTATACCATCTATTCAAATGCATATACTTAATACTTTGGGTGCATAAAAAGGGGCTACCAAGAAGGGTCGTTACATACATATACTTGAAAACTTATCGTTTGCATAGTTTCTTAAAATATCTTTCATGTCATTTTGTAAATGAAAAAAATTTTATTTTCATTTCTTTCATTTATTTAGAAAACTCTAGAAGAGTATGAACATAATACTTACCAATACTCTATGCCATACTCATTTCATGCAGTCCATTCATATGCATGTCAGATGGTAACCTACATGCACACACATAACCTCAACGTCATTCTCTATCTAGTACATAAGCAACTATATTAGAAATAGAACTACACTTTACTTGGAACACTCTCCGTCTATCCCTATATTCTTACATGCCATTTACTATGCTAAAACCTTCGAGGTCCATTTACAGTCACTATTTTCATCTTCTATGTCTTCCTTATCACGTTTCCTCTTTCTGAGACTCACTTGGGTCACATTTTCCAAATTCAGCATTCTAATTCAAGGTCTTATCCTTTAAAGTGAAACTTCCATGACTCACCTTATGGTTAAGACACTAAGACCTTCGTCTTACTCTTCTATTGACCACATTCTGATGCATAACTCAGACCAATTAAGTTAAACATCCCAATCCTAGACAACATACCCATTACAACCTTCATGCATCCTAGCCCATACTCGATCCTCATTCCCATCCATGCATGCCACATGAATTTAAGCTAACTTTGAGGCTTAAATATCGTGCAACCATACTTAGGACATATTACCCATTATATATGGTAAATCTGTCTAGTACACGTGTCTCACTAGATGTACATGTACCTTCCCCTTTATCACCTAAGATCAACTTATAGTCCGTTGAATGCCCGCTTGTATAAACAAGCTCCATACTTTGATACCAACTTCTACTCAAATCCAGTTAGCAGAACCTTCCTACTTCCCTGTCATTTACAAGTTCATCCCAACACTTATGCGATAAGACCCATTCATTCTAGGCCTCGGTCTCGTCGTGTAGTTCGAGACTAACCTCAAGCTACATCGTGACACCCATCACTATGATAGGGTTACATCACAACTACTTCGGGACACTATTTCACAGTTCCCGACATTACACAACACGCTCTATGCTCCTCGATTATGCAACCATCCTGTTCTTCGCGACATGCCCTACAGTTTATCACTTCACTTCTTAGAGTACACTCCATGCATACTCCCTTCACACACTGTGCCACATCACAACTTCGGCACATACTTCACAGCACAGTCCATAATACTTTACAGAACGCTACACAATTACGTCCACCACTTCACTACACAACCACACTTCACAGTAAACTCCACAATACTAACAACACAGTTTACAATCCAACCAACCAACTAACATTTAATATAAATAACGATGGATAGAGGGCTATACCATCGATGGGATAACCTGTGCGTTGCTTGCTACCCGTCACGGCTAAAGGCGTCAGAAGAGTTGTACGTGGTGGTTAGTACATGGTGGCTACAGGTGTGGATCTAAGCAGGGAAAAGTTTGGTCATGGTCCTAGAATGATGGTCTTATGGTGGTGTGGAGGTGGCACATGGCGGAAGGCACGGTGGCTTATGGAGGAGTTTGGGCCGTGGGTCTCAACCAATGGAAATGGAGAGGGAGAGCTAAGGGAACATGGCTAGCCATGGAAGAGCTTGAGGGAGCTGCGGTGGAGCTGTGGTGGCAAGGTGGAGGCAGCACGGTGGTCCATGGCTGTAGATCTAAGTCGTGTAAGGTGGGAAACCCATGTGAGAGAGGGGGCGTGCATGAGGCATAGATCGGGGCTATGGGTGGTTGAGGGAGGAAGAGGGTGGCCAAGGGAAGTTATTGGTGGTAGCTGGAGGCTATGGGTGCCCGTGTACAGTGGTGTAAGGTGGAGAACCCATGGATGCAGTGTGTGCGTGCGTGAGGTGGTCCAACAGAGAGGGAGAGAGTTGGGGGAAAGGCACGCCATGGAGGTGGAGCTGGTGAGGTAGTGGAGTAGGTGGAGGTGCTCGGATGCCCCATTGGCGCTAGTAGGAAGAATGGGTTTTGAACCAATTTTTGTTGGGATGTCGTAGGAGGAGAGAGAGGGCGGTGTGGAGCACACCGTTGGTGGGGTTGGACTTGCCGGCAGGGAAGGAAGTGGTGGAAGTGAGCCTAGGCGGTGCGAGGCAATGCCGAGCTAGAGGCTTGTCATGCATGTTGGGGGGAAGGGAGAGAGAGAGAGAGAGAGAGAGAGAGAGAGAGAGAGAGAGAGAGAGAGAGAGAGAGAGGAAAAGGGAAAACTGAGGGAGAAAGAGAGGGAGCTTGGGCATTTAATCTAGGCCCTTCATCTTGGGATCTACAAAACAATCTAACGGTGAGGATTTAAATACTAATTTGAAAATGCGTAAACATTAATTTAATTTAAAACACTGAGAGGAATTAAGATAAAATATTATTTTATAAACTAAAATTCATAAAATAATATTTCTTCATCATTAATTAAAATAATGAAGTCTTGGTAATTACTTGAAGAGAATAAAACCATTTAAATTAATTTAGAGTTTTCAACATAATTTAAATCTTGTAATATTTTTAAATGACTAAATCATTTAAATTAAATAATTTTCTACAACTATAATATTTTTGGAGCTCTTCAAAAATATTATAATTGTGTTATTTAAAATAAGCTCAGTCCAATAACATTGGAAATATCTCATACAAATATTTTCAGGACATTTAAAATATTCATAGGCTTTAAAATACTGGGCTTGCTTAAAAAATCACTTGATATCTTTTAAAAACACGCCATCAAAGTTCAACATGCATAACGAGACTCATGAATATAAGAGAGAGAAAGGAGCGGGTTGTTACACCTAGACTTCACTCCATCATTTCTACGGCCAAATGCCGTGTGTGATGGCTGGAAAACGCCAAGAAGGGCAAGATTGGATTTGAAATCCAACCCCCTTTCAACCAACTGTTATTGATATAAAATGCACTTAAGATGTTTTGTGAGATGGGCCATGCCTCTTAGACGGCATAAAATGGTCTTCAAATGGCGGAGTTCGTGGCAAGTGGTAGCATATGGTGAAGGTTGGGCTTCAAACAGTGGTTTGTGCGAATGGAAATCGTTTGACATTCGAACTGGGTATTTTGTATCGAGTAGTCTCATTTGAACTAGTATTTTGCCAGTTTGAACACTTTTCTGTTTAAATTAATTGTTTGAATAGAATTTTTGACGTTTGAACATATGCTTTAGTCGTTCAAACTATGTACAATCATGTTCTAACACATAGATTTGTGAAGCTTCTAGAATATAGTATGAAGATTCATTTTTGTCCATGATCCCAGTTCGTTCGAATAGGCCAGTTCTCAATTTGAATGTATATATAAGTATACTATATAATTACATACTTAACTATATATACTATCATAAATATAAAGATTATTACAATATACTATATAGAATATAATAGTATACTTATATAGTTAATATTGTTATATTATATAGTATACTAATACAGTATACTTATAAGTATACTATTATATACTATTTGAATCTGGGGGACTATTATATAAGTATACTATTACCTAGAGACTTTGGAGACGTTGTTGTCAAGCACGCACAGAAGGATCTCGTGAACCTAATTCGGTTGTGTTGAATTCTATAAAATATTGGATTGGGATTTTTTGCAAGAACATCCATGAAGTCTCTAGATTGTGATCCTTTGATATGCAAGTGCTTAATTCTTTAAACTTCCCTATGGTAGCTCCTTTAATCCACCGATGTAAAGTTGTTAAATGGAGTTAACCTGCTTTGGGCTATGTTAAAATTAATACAGATGGAAGCAACTTTGGCAACCCGGGTCCTTCAGGTATTGGTGGTATCATTAGAGACGAGCATGGTCGTTTAATTCACTCTTTTGCATCTTATATTGGAATTGCCACCAACAATACAGTGGCATTATTAGCTCTTTTACATGGGCTTCAAATGTGTAAATCTTTGAGTCTATACTTTGTACAAATTGAACTTGACTCTATGAATGTTATTTCATGGTGGAAAAATAGACGTTGTGGAGGGTGGTATTTGGAAGATTTTTGGGAGGAAGCCTTTGATATTTTGAATTCTCTGGACTGCACCGTCAATCATGTTTTTCAAGAAGGTAATAAAGTGGTTGGCTGGCTAGCTAAACAAGGAGCAGGTGGGTTAAGTTCTAATTGGAATTCAAGTACAGATGTTTGATTGAGCTGAAATATTGCATATTTTAGCTATTTAAAACCAATGTATTTCAATTGCTTCGTGACATTATTTATTGATTTTAGATGAAAAAAATAGTTAATAAGCATAAATTCGAGTTATGATTTTTAATTGATTAATATCATGTTTATGCTTAATTTTATAACTATGATTTAATTGGACAATATTTCCTCACATATATAATATTTTTTTAATAATCTATTTTCTTTTTAATTTATTTCGAGTGTATTTTTATTTCTTTATTTTCAGCTTAAATAAAATTCACGAGATCAAACGGTGAAGCTTTTACGTAAAGTCAAGAAGCAGTTTCACGCGTTGTCTGGGGGTGCTTTCGGTGGGCTAGTTGGACGTAAAAAGGGATCCGATTCTGAGCCACGGCTGCTGGGTTAACTTATCGGAAAAGAAGAGAGCAGCTTGCTTCTTCCTTGATTTTGTCTGATAGAGGAGGATATCATGACTCTTAGAATGATGGTTCAGCCACAGTCAACCGCCACGGACGGGGTAAGAACGGCGGTGGCTGGGCCACGAAGCAGAGAATGGTGGAGAGACTGGTGTTCATGCTTGTGTCGGCGGTGTTTCGGCGGAAAGGCGTGCTTTTGTTTGCTCCACTCCTGTACATTTCGGTGATGCTCTTGTACATGGGCTCGTTGGGCTTCGACGTGGTTAATTTGAAGAATACTGTTGGCATCGTCGTGCATAAGCGCACGCCGACGGGCTCGGTTTATAGGAGTCCCCAGGTTTTTGAGAACCTCTGGCCTTTCATGGAGGCCGAGAACAATGGAAGAGCCAACAGGTTGATGATGGCATGGAATCCAAGTGTGCATCAAGGTTGGAAGCCTTGTGTTGACAAGATTATTTCAAAAACAGAATTGCCAAAGTCAAGCGGTTTTCTAATAATTGAAGCTAATGGTGGGTTGAATCAACAATGTTTATCGATATGTGATGCAGTTGCGGTTGCTGGATTGCTAAATGCAACACTCTTCATTCCAATTTTCCATTTAAACAGTGTTTGGAGAGATTCCAGCAAGTTTGGTGATATATTTGATGAAGATTTCTTCATAAATGCACTCAAAAGTCGTGTTGACGTGGTGAAAGAGCTCCTAGAAGAAATACGTCAGCGGTTTGACAATAATATAAGTAACATTGTGAATTTGAGAGTAAAAGCTTGGTCGAGTCCAAGTCACTATCTCCAGAAGGTCCTTCCTAAGCTGGTGCAGATGGGGGCTGCACACATTGCACCCTTCTCCAACAGATTGGCTCAGGCAGTTCCAGCAAACGTGCAAAAGCTTAGATGCTTAGCTAATTATGAAGCACTAAGGTTTTCCGAAGCCATAAGAATGCTTGCAGAGAACATGGTTGATCGGATGGTTAAAAATAGCTCCCAGAGTGGGGGCAAATACGTTTCAGTGCATCTTCGTTTTGAAGAGGATATGGTTGCATTTTCATGCTGTGAATATGATGGTGGGGAGGAGGAGAAACGGGAAATAGACATTGCACGAGAAAGAAGTTGGAGAGGAAAATTCAGAAGAAGGGGTCGAGTAATAAGGCCTGGTGTAAATCGGGTGGATGGAAAATGCCCTTTAACTCCATTGGAGGTCAGAATGATGCTCAGGGGCATGGGTTTTGATAATACCACCTTAGTCTTTGTTGCAGCAGGAAAAATTTATAAAGCAGAAAAATATATGGCTCCGCTTAAGCAGATGTTTCCACGTTTAGAAACTAAAGACACTTTAGCTACGCCTGAAGAACTTGCTCCATTTAAGGGCCATTCATCTATGTTGGCTGCTCTGGATTACACAGTGTGTCTTCACAGTGAAGTATTTGTCACAACTCAGGGTGGAAATTTTCCCCACTTCTTGATGGGTCACAGGCGATATTTATATGGAGGACATGCAAAAACAATCAAACCCGATAAGCTTGGAGGAAAATAAAACAAAAGACACAAGGCAATTTACGCCAGAATCTGGTGAAGGGAACCTTCATTCACGTGATGGAAGGGATGAAAACAGTGATGAAAACCTAAAGCATCACTCACCTAAGGCAGCAGCAGCTCACGGAAGTCAAGCTCAACACTTGCAGCAGATAAAACAAAACCAGCATGCACCGAAAGCAGCAACTACCACCTGCAGAAAAATACACAACAAGCAGGAAAATATAAAGCACAGAAATAGAAAGTCAAGACAGCAACTCACGACAGCCACACATGCAGGAAAACAAAGTCATTCACGTCACATGCAGCTCAACACACATGCAAGGCAACAGCTCAACACACATGCATATGCAGAGGAGAGGAAACATTTGGGCCCACGGGAGATGCATCACTCGGACAGCAATGCAGAAAAATGATGCAGCAGCAGAAAATCAATGCAGAAAAGTGATGCAGAAAAATGATGCAGCAGCAGAAAATCAATGCAGAAAAAATAATGCAGAAAAAGAATCCACCGAAGGCAGCAACTTGCACCTGCAGAATAAACAATCAAAGCTGGAATTCATGCACCGAAATCAGCATAAATCACGGCCCTGATGAAACACATAAAAACTCTATAAAAGGAGAAGAGGAGAGAACACTAAGGGGGGTCTTCGGCTAGCATTAAATTTCTTGCTTTCTCTTACGTTTGTTTTTTTTTCCTGGAGAATTTTTGTTTTCATTTCAGACTTTATAAAGGGCAGTTTGAGATTTATTTTCTTGCTTTCTTGTTGTTCTTTCTTCTGTCATTTACGTTAGAATGCATTAAAAATACACATAGAATTTACTCTATACTTGAAAAAGAGTAGCACTTGTTTTATTTTCTGCATTCAGTTTGTTTTGCTATTGTTTTCCATACCTAAACTAAGTGGTTTGAATTCATTTTCCATTTCAGTTGCTAGTTTAGACGTAAGATATACTTGTTTTCATTTTTCTGTTTTATGTTTTATTTTGTTCGGTTTATTTTTCTGAGTTTACATAGAGCTATTTTTTTTTTCTGTTTTCACTTCAGATTAAAGGGATCGGTTTTGAGTTTATTTAGTAGCTTCTCATTCGGTTTTCATTCTCTTTTATTTTGCTTAGTAGCTTTGTCTTTCTTTTCATTTACAGATTTTTTTTTATTGGCAGCTCAGTAATTTTTTTTTTTTCGTTTAGCATCTTTGATTTTCTTCTAGGTTGTAACTTTAATTCTTCTTCTTATTTTTTTGCTCTTTTCGTTTACATTGTAGCTTACATTTGGTTTTTGTAGCAGGCGGCTAGGTAGCTTATTGAATTTTATTTTCATAGTTTTATTTTAATTTGCTTGCTATAGTTGTTCGGCTAGTGGGCAACTATGATTTTTCTCATTATATGTTAATTTTTTCTATTGTTAGTTTAGAGGTGGCAGTTTCATTTTAGTTTTCTTAGTTTATTTATTTATATAGTCTGGTTTGATTTATTGATTAGTAGAGTGAGGAAAGAACGGAGAGAGAGTTTTTAACTTTTATCTCCTCTTTCACTTTTATGTTCTCATGCCATTTTTGTGTATTTTATTTTTAATGTTTATTTAATTTTCATAACTTTGTGTTGAATTTTTAATTTGGGGTTTTTCAATATTTAGTGCATGCTTGTTATCTACTTTCTAATCTAGTTTAAATTCTTAATTTAGTTTTATTAATTTCTGAATTTAATCTTTTAGTCATTTACATTTAAAATCCGACAAACAAATCTAAAAATATGAATCTAGTCCATGACTAGTAAAATTTCCATCCATTGCACATACCATCCACTTATTTTCTCTTTGTGAAGTTTTTTTCACAATTTTTCAACGAGTTTAAATTTTGATTAACTTTCTCTGAGGAGACGATCTAGGAATTTATTCCTTATTATTACACGACATCCTCCTGCACTTGGGATAGCATTAGTGCTACTCAATTTTGAGTGAGTCAAGTTTTTGGCGCCGTTGCCAGGGAAAGTAGTTTAAATTTAAACTCGTTAATTTTTTTTTTTTTTTTATGCTTCGCTAAACTGATGTTTCATGTCATGGGTAAGAGACAGTTCAAATAGGTTGCTTAGAGTCACATCCAGTGTTGATAGTAATATACACAGCTTGGAGATAGATAGTTCGCCTGTCTTTTCTTTAAGTGAGTCAGGTGACGAAATTGAAGTTGAATCAGAAAACATGGCTGCACCTGCATGAGTAAGAAGTCTCTAGTGGCTTTGTTTATGAGATATTACACTAAAATGAGAAGTATGGGGCAGCCATGAGATCTTATAGCCAGATGGAAGCATTCAAATTAGCTATGGAGGATAGTGATTTGAGTGATCCAGGATTTGTTGGGGGATATGTTTACATGGAGTAATAACAGAGAAGGGGGACAATTTACTAAAGAAAAGTTGGATAGAGCTTTTAGTAATCCAACTTGGCATGAAATATTTACTTCATCATCTGTTTCAATCAAGGCATCTCATACTTCAGACCATAGGCCAATTATTGTAAATATGGCTTCTCAGTTGTTGAATTCAAATAGAAGAGACAAACCATTCAAGTATGAAGAAAAATGGGCTCTTAGGGAGGATTGTTTGCTATTAGTAAAGGATGAATGGCAGAAACCTATGTTGGCCAATCACAAACGGGCAAAGGCTACTGAAGGCCTCCAAAGATGCAAAGCAAAGTTGATGAGCCAAAGTAAACTGACTTTTTTAATTTCTAAAAGACTTATCAATTCCAAACTTGATCAGCTCTCAAGAGCACAAGAATCCAATAAGGGTGAAATGGGCAGTAGAATCAAAGAATTAAAAAATGAGGTTGAATTACTCCTAGAGGAAGAGGATATTAAATAGAAGTAGAGGGCAAAGCAGAAATGGTTAAAAGAAGGTGATAGAAATACCAAGTTTTTCCACCAATGTGCTAATCAAAGAAGGAAAACCAATTCCATCCATAAAATTCTTGGTGATTCAGGTTTTGTGCTATCCACACTAGAAGAAATTAGTCCTCAGTTCCAAGGCTTATTCCAGGGGTATTTTTCAACAAGTAATCTTGAAGGGATTGAGAGATATCTAAGGCATATGAACCATATTGTGACTTAAGCTATGAATAGTCTATTGACTAAGAAGTTCACTACAATGGAAGTGAAGGAAGTCATGTTTTAGATGAACACCCACAGCTCCCCAGTTCCAGATGGCTTCCCTCATGCTTTTTATTAAACTCACTGGGATTCTATTGGTAGAGAGGTTACTGAAAGAGTCTTTTATGTTCTTAAGTCAGTGGGTATGGTTTATGACATTAATGACACACTTAACCCTAAACTGAAATCTCTCATTAAAGTGTTTAACTTTAGTCTTATTAGTCTTTTCAATGTTCTCTACAAGATTATCCAAAAAAACTATAGCAAATAGGTTAAAGAGAATTTTGCCAGATCTTATATCACCAACTCAATTAGCTTTTGTCCCAGGGAGACTAATCTCTGATAATTTAATTGTTGCATTTGAGGCCATGTGCACTATGAACAACAAATTATTAGGTAAATTTGGTTTTATGGCACCAAAGCTCGACATGAGCAAGGTGATTTGAGTGGGAGTCCTTGAGAGTTGTCATGAGCAAGACGAGTTTTGCACAGAGTTGGATTGAGTTAGTTATGAAGTGTGTGGATTTTGTATCCTACTCTATATTGTTGAAAGGTATTCCTCAACCTTCTTTCAAACCATCTAGAGGAACTAGGTAAGGTGGTCCTTTATCACCTTACCGTTTTATCCTTTGTGCAGAAGCTTTGAGCTCCCTATTGAACAATGTTGAGATGACTGGTGCTATAACTGGAGTCCCTCTTGCTAAAGGCAAACTTAACATTAATCATATCTTTTTTTCAAATGACATTCTGCTATTTTGTAGAGCCAAACACTTACGAACAGGCATCTAGACAAAGACTCAACAAGGATAGGACCTCTATCCAATTCAGCAGGAATACCTCCAGAGAGTCACAATAATTAATCTTGAGCATTACAAGTATTAGATCAAGCATCCCTTATGAGATGTACCTTGGATTACCAGCCTTGATTGGTACAGCTTGAGCCAAGTCCTTTGGAAGCTCTTAGATAAAGTGAGAAACAGAATCAACAACTTCGAAGTTAAGTCTCTCTCACATGCTGCTAAAGAAATCCTTCTAAAAGATGTTGTTCAAGTCTTACCTACATATTGCACGGGCATTTTTAGACTCCCACATAATCTAATGAGAGGGATCAACAAGGAAATGCAGCACTTCTGGTGGGGGTAGCAAAAAGGGGAAAGGAAAATTAACTAGATTTCTTGGAACAAAATAATGGAAGTCTAAGGCAGTGAGAGGTTTTGGATTTAAAGAGTTGAAAAGTTTCAATTTGGCTATGCTAGCAAAACAAGGATGGAGGCTTCTTCAAGATCCTCAGTCACTAGCATCCCAAGTTTTAAAATTGAAATATTTCCCTAGAGTCCACTTTTTTTAAGCTAAATTGGGAGGTAAACCTTCTTTCATCTGGAGAAGTATCTTGGCTGCCAGATCATTAATTGAAAATGGAACTCAGTGGAGAATTGGAAATGGAAGAGAGGTTTAGATTTGGAAAGATAAGTGGATTCCAAAACCCACTTCATTTAAAGTTCAGAGTGCAGTAAGGGTCCTTAATGCAAATGCTAAAGTTTCTGAGCTAATTGATCTAGATTCTAATCAATGGAGAACTTCCTTAATTATAGAAATCTTCTCGATGGAGGAAGTTGAGATGATTATGAAGATTCCCATCAGTTTCACTAATAAACCAGATAAAATGATATGGGCTAGCTCTTTTAATGGACAATTGACAGTAAGGAGTGTCTACCATTTTTAGAAGGCATTGGTAGTGATATCAAAGGGTGAACCTTCTTGCTCTAATAATGGAAGTGCAGTGTGGTCAGTTTTATGGAAGCTAAATATCCCACCAGTTGATAGAATCTTTAATTGGAGAACCTGTTTAGAAGGTCTTCCTACTAATGTGAACCTAAACAGAAAAAAGGTGATTAACAATCCAAGATGCCCTTTCTGTTTTGAAGAAGAATCTATTTTTCATGGCTTATCGTCTTGTCTAGCAACACAAGATGTTTGGAGCCAATGCCCGAAAATGATTCAAAAGAAGGTTTGCTAGCAAAAGACTTTCTTTGAACTGGTTGAGGATTTTTGTTTAAACTTGGAGTCAATGGTGGTGGAAGAGGTAGCAATGTTAGCAAAAAGAGTATGGCAAGAAGAAACCAATTTGTCCTTCAAAGTGAGTTCAAGCATCCAAATGTAGTAGCACAACAATATAAAAAGCTTCTAAAGGATTTGCAAGCTGATCTATTGGAGAAGGTTAACACCAATGATATGCCTAACATTCTAATACTAGTGTGGGAACCTCCCTATTTAAATTGTTACAAAGTCCATTGGTACATAACAACTGATAGAATTAAGGGCATGATTGGAATTGCAGTAGTTATTAGAGATTGTGAAGGGTTTGTGTCCAATTGCTCGAGACTAAATCAATCATCAGCTTTAATCCTCTATTGGCAGAAGCTATTGGGCCTTACATGCAACCATGCTTAGATTTGAGTTGGGGTTGCAGGCTATTATCCTTGAAGGTGATTCTCTCTAGGTGATCAATGACTTATCTAAGGAGAAGGGCAATTGGTCTAGCTATGGGATGGTGATTAGTGACATCAAGTCTAAAGTGCAGCATTTCCTTTCCTCCTCTTTTCATCATGTGCACAAGGAGGCAAATATTATTGCTCATACATTAGCAAAATCTACTTTACTTATTACTGATGTAACAGTGAATATGGAGGAAAGTCCCTCCTGTATTGTTTCTTTGCTTTGAGAGCATTCATGAATAAGAATGTTCATTTAAAAAAAAAAGTGTACTATTATATACTATATACTAGTACACAAGTATATACTATATATTATATGAGTATACTATATAAGTATACTATATAATATAACAATATTAACTATAAAAGTATACTATCAGTTGCACCTAGACTTTGACTCAAATTAGTGAACTAAAAATTTAGTACAATTTTACCTGCAAGTATACAGGTATTGCAGTACCTAATATGGTCAAATCCACAGGGATTGACTTATGTGATAAAGAAAATAAACTCCAACAATGAAAATAAATTACTAACAGGAACGTGCAATCAAATAGAAAAGGAAATTACTGAGATGAATATTTTTAAAGTAACAGAATAAAACTAAAATGATAAAATAAATCGATATAGAGAATGACTAAAGTTTTGAGAATTCGTCTAATAATTTAGAATAATATTTCCGATTAATTTACTTCGATTAAATTAGAATAACGATTCTATTTAGTTGGAAGATTTAGCATTTACGGTAAAGAAAAATAGTTACTATTGATTAAGCATGACTGATTGATAGTTAAGACATTCACATACCCATTTGAACATCACATCAATTTTTTAAGCATTCGTGTATTTGAAAATCACAATGAATCAAGATAAATATATAGGTAATCAAAACTTTTAATAATAAAATCATTCATCGATCAAACTCGCAATATATATTCTATTGCAGATTGGAAACGATATCTAAATTACTAGACTTCACCTCTAACCTTAGTGTGAAAATTTAGCCAACCATGTTTATCAAATGAGCTATGGAAATTAAATAAATATTTTTTATTAAAAAATTAAAATAAAATACAAAATTTAATACTAAAAAACAAAGAGAGCAAAAGTACGAAAGAAGATGGAGCAAAAAAAAACTCCCTCCGGGCAGACGAAAAAACTCCGCTGCTCTCCGTAAAATCCAGCTTTTTCTTTTTAACATCCAGCGTCTTTTACATTTTCCAAAAAACCTCTTCCAACTGAAGTCCACCTTTTCTTCCTTTTCACTCCCACGCGGCTCAAAACCCTCCTTCACTCTCTAAAGTCAAAAGTGTCCAGCGTCGCTTCCGTTGTTCGTCCCCCTCAAATCAGACCTCCACTCTCTTTTTTTCATCTACCAGCGTCCAACGAAACCTTTCTCCAATCTTAGCCGAAACTCTATGCTTCCCCTCAAAACCAGCTAGAGTGCGTATCACTCGACCCAGCCTCCGTGCTCCATGTCGTCTTCCTGCATTCGTAAATCCCAAAGCTGAAGAGCTCCCCTTCTCTCTCCCTCAAAAACCAGAGCCTCTCCACCTGCTGTCCAGGAGAAAAAATTGAGCCTCCCGTGCCTTTTTGCTCGTGTCTATAAGTCATGCCAAAACTAGCTGAAAAACTCCTCCCGTCCGTGTGAGAGTACTCTCTCTTTTCCCCAATTAAGTCTCTCTTCAGCCCCCCAAGTCCTGCATCACCAGCTCCCCTTTTCATAAAGAGAATAAATAAATAAATAAATAAATGAGTGCGGCTACTATGCCGCCTGCGTTGTACCGCTGGTCGTACTGCCCAACGTTATTATTATTTTTTTTTTATTTTTTATTTTACATTTTTTAATCACTCTTTTAATCATGAAATTAAAAAAAATATATACCAATATATTTAAAATCACTTTCTTAATCACTAAGTAAAAAATATATATATATATATATATATTTTTCCGGAGCGGTACACTAGCTTTATTCTAAATAAATAGCTCCCCTGGTTTCACGCCCGGCACTTTTTTCCTTTATTTCTTTGTGCCAGTCTGTCCACCCTTTCCTCCGCTGCAGTCTCCAGTCTATCCTCGTTTCCCTTTCCGTGAACAGCTGAATGTGCTTTTTTTTTTTTCACTCCAGTTTGTGCCTTCTCCTTTCGGTAAGTCCCTACAGCGTCCTGAGTCTGTCCTCATTTCTCTTTCCAGCTGGGTCCTTCCGTCCATAGGTCAAGTGCGTCCCAGTGTTCCCAGCTGCATCTTCAAGTCCATAGGTCCCTCACGAGAAATGAAGCTGCCCACGTTCCATGTAGCTTGCTGTGTTGCACCTTTTTTTTCATTCAGTCCGCGTCTTGCATTTTGAGCAAAGGCCAAAGGGGACCAACGTGTTGAGAGAAGTTGAAAGGAATTGATGTTTCCCATTTATTTGGACGATTAACTTTCAAAAACTGAAAAAGAAATAGAAATCAAAAGTAAATAAAACGTCAAGTAAAATATAAAAAAAAAAATATTATGCATGAAAGGAAATGTTGTCCAATTAAATCACAAGTTAAAAAATAAAACATAAATTATGTTATTAATCAATTTAAATCACAACTTGTATTTATGTCTATTAACCATTTTTCTATTTAAAACCAATAATAATGTCATGAAATAGTTAAAATATATAGATTCTAAATGTATGAAGTATGCAATATTTCGGCTCAATCACTATCATATACTATTAAGTATACTTTTATTTGATATATAAGTATATAAATATATAAGTATATATACTGTATAAGTACACTATTATATACTATATAAGTATATCTTGAAGGAACACCATCGGAGATCACCCTTAAAGCTCTCTAGCATAAACGGACTATCCAATGGATTTTTCATAGCTTACAGTACCAAACTTTAAATATACTCTATTTTCTTTCTATAGTCTTTCGTTGTTAAAAATCTGTATCAATAAATTTTTACTTTTTTCTTTTTTAATAAAGCGAGGATACTCAAATGGTTCCTTATACTTTTAATCTCTTCTCTTGAGAAATTGCAATGATCTTTCTATTCATCAATTTATGCCTGTCTACTAAGAAATACCCAATACTTAGTTATCATTTCTTCCTTATCTTGTTTCATTAATTGTTATTTTTTGTTAAGATATTTATTCTGTCCGTCATTATTCTTAATTCAAGCCTAGTATTATAATTTAGACATTTTAGATCATAAAGATCACGATAACCAACACTATGAGCAAAATAATATGCCATTAGAAAATTAGACAAAACAATACAACAATATAACAATATAATATATACTATTATAATATAGTACTAGTAACGTATTATAATATACTATTATAATGTAACAATGGCTCTGATACTAGTAACATATCCCAAGTAATATATAAATTAATTTATTATATAATAATAGGCGGTATAACAATGCAATATGCATGATATCAATATATACAGGTAGTATAACTGACCATATGCATGAATAAACATAAGATGGAAATCACAGTTAATAAATTTGAATTTATAAAAGTGTAATACTTACAAGGAAATTAATTCTCAGAAGGATTGAGAGAAGGGAAGGGCATCAAATGAGATTTTCTTAATACCATTCTTTGTTTAGAAACTCCCTTTTATCAATACTAAAACAGTACCTTTTACACAGTAATCAATAATGCATGCTTAGAGTTTTGCCTTCATACGTCGGCTGATAATGGATGAGTGGAACCAATAATGCTGCTAAGTGGAGTTGAACAATAATCTGAAAATGTCTGAAGTTGCTTGTCTTTATGTGTTGGTGGATCTGAAGAGATAATGCTTCTGATAGTAATCCGTAATGCTTTTGCTTTTTTCTACCATGTTGAATAATTGAGAAAGCAATAATCTTTTAGAATCACATAATAATCTAAGGGTCATAATCTGCAAGTTCCAAATTAAATGGGTCTTGAGAGTCTATCAGATGTACTGGATGCTAAGACGAGTTATCCTAAGAATGAGAGGCCTGTTGAACTTAAGAAGGAGAGGCCTATTGAACTAGTGATGATGTGGCTTCACTACAACAGATTAGGTCTTTTGGAACGAAAATTTTACTCCAAAAGATAGGGTTTTTGTCCCAAAATGTCTTTTGAAACAAAAAAAAAAGCACCTCAAGGTCGTCCCACTATCAATATCCCAAAAGGTACTTTGGAAATAAAATATTAATTTAATCCCAGAAAATATCTTTTGGAATGAAATTTTGCTAGACCATTCAATCACGTTCAAATGGCAATTTTATTCAAGGTCGATTGAATTTTGTCCCAGAAAGCCGTTCAAACTCCCAAAAAAATTGTTCGAGCGGTATGTATGTTTGAATGTATACTAGTTTGTTCGACCAAATAGACATGAGCAAACATTCAAACAAACAAATTGATGATCAAATGCGTAATGAATAGGAGTGAGTTGCCAGTTCGAGCATGTTCGAACAGTTCACAACATTTGATGACCATTCCAAATCCAACGTGTGATGTTCTAACGGTTGTCCAATTTATACATATTCGAACGTTTGATAATCGTTCGACCAGTTAGTATTTGATTTTAATAAAAAATTTAAAATAAGATAGATATTTATATTTCAAAAATACATTACAAATTGTTCAATATAAATAAAACTAATCTAATAAGTCCAAACTAAAAAAATAAAATAGTAATAATATTAATAATATCATTTATACAAAATTTAATAAATCCTAAAATTTATGCAAAATACGAAAATCAATTGCTTGGAGGCCTAAATTGTTGCATAAGTGCTTGCATTTGGAGTTGCATCTCTCTCTTGAACCCTCCTTATTGTTCTTCTTGCTTTTTTATGCATATCTCCATCTCTGCTTATTTCGTCCATTTAGCCTCTAATTCACACTGTTTTGCAGTCAATTCTTCGATCCTAGAATTCACATTCTCTAATGCAATGGTAGTAGTACTTGATGTTGCTGAAGAGCTTGAAGGCTTGACATAGCGACCCAAACTCTTCAAATATCTTGAACGTTGACCCAAAACTTGTGAAAAAATTTCAACATCACTTGTTTAGGAATTTTGATCTAATACAGCTTTAGCACAGAGGGCAATTATTTTATCCTACACACAACATAAAAATTTAATATTGGCACAAAAATTTAAATATGTTTAATTAAAACAAAATATAATACGGACATAATTTTTACAAGTATCGGAATGAGTCCACTCTTCATTACAATCAGTATGTGATGCAACATATAAATTTGGCAGATCATAATTGGTGTATGACTCTTGCTACTGACTCACTCAAAAATGAGTAGCACTAATGTTATCCCAAGTGCAGGAGGATATCGTGTAATAATTAGGAATAAATTCCTAAATCGTCTCCTCAGGGAAAGTTACTCAAAAATTAAACTCGTTGAAAAAGTGTGAAAAATTTCACAAAGAGAAAACAAGCGGATGATATGTGTAATGAATGAAAGAGGTTACTAGTCATGGACTAGATTCATATTTTTTAGATTTTTGATTGTCGGTTTGGAATGTAAATGACTAATAGATTAAACTCAGAAATTAATAAAACTAAATTAAGAATTAAACTAGATTAGAAAATAATTAATAAAACACAAACTGAAAATTGAAAATGCTCAAAGACAAGAAAGATTAAAGAAATGCGAAAAAAATAAATTACTCAACGAAACATCCAAAAAAAATAAATAAATAAAACTAAAGCTGTCGAAAAATGAGACCTGTTCAACAAAAATTAATCTAAGCAAAGCCATAAAAAAGAAACCGACCCCTAAGCTCTGGACAACGATATCGTAAAACAAGAAGAGAAAAAAAAAATAAAGACTGGCCGTCGAATGAAAGCTAAGAAGAAATGAAAATAACTCCACAAATGATGAAAATGAAAGGTAAAAAGAAATGAAGCCCGGCGTCCAAAATGAAAAGAAACTAAAGATGCCGAAAACAAAATCAAATACGCCGAACGCCACAACCAAAAGTAAAATAAGTAAAAAAAAATGCTGCCTGAACGAAACAAGAAACTAAGGCTAAATCTACCGAAACAAAAAGAAGTAAGCTAAATGCTGAATTAAACGGAAAGAAAGAAGATCAGTGCTGCACGGAAGAAAGAAAAAAAATAAATGCTGAATGAAAAATAAACTCAAAACTCGTAGCTTCCATCTTTAACATAAAATACTCCAACGTAACAAAACAACTGTCCGTCTACCATCAAAACAAAGTTACGTCTGAATATTAAAAACTAGAAATGAAAACTGTAGAACAGAAAAATAAAATGAAGTGCTGCCGATGAAATAAAATGAAACTGAAATAAAATGAACTGAAGCTGAAAATAAGCTGAAACTGAAAATCAAATAAGCTGAAACTGAAAATCAAATAAGCTGAAACTGAAGCTGCCTCCGTATACTATGTAAAGAAGAGAAAAGAGTTGTTGTTTTTAAGCTTCAATCCCTCAGTATTTATAAGGTCAGCTTGTGTGTTTGCTACCCTCTCATTTTCTGTCCGTGATTTATGCATGTTTTCGGTGCATGAATTCCAGCCGTGATGCTTGTTTTCTGCATCTATTTTTCTGCATTTTGCCGTGTGCTGGATGTGCTGTTTTTGGTGCTGTCCGAATGCTTCATCAGGATTTCTACATGTGCTGGTTTTAGGTGCCGTGATTTTTGATTTCTGCTGCATTGCTTGACTTTTCTGCATGTATTTTTTTCTCTGCATGTGTAGCTGCAGTGAGGTTGATTTTCTGCATGTGTGAGCTTGACTTTTCTGTTTTCTGCATTGCTGACTTTCTGTTTTCTGCATTTCTGCATTTCTGTTTTCTACATTTCTGACTTTCTGTTTTCTGCATTTCTGCATTTCTGGTTTCTGCATTTCTGCATTTCTGGTTTGCGTGAGTTGCACTACATTTCTGCATTTCTATTTTCTGCATTTCTGCTTCATTTTTCTGCATGTGTCGAGTTTTTGGTGGAAATTCTGCTGCTGTTTTTTTCTGTTGCAGTTTTTTCTGCTGCTGTCCATGTTTTGTGCTCCATGTGCTGGTTGATTTTTTCTGCATGAGTGTTCTTCTGCATGTGTGTCTGGTTTGCTTTATTCCTTTTCTGCATGTGCTGCTCTTTTCTGCATGTAAGTGACTTTCTGCAGGTGCTGTTGAGTGGCTTTTTATTCTGCATAGCTGTCCACTTTCTGATGCATGTGTGATGAGAGCTGTTTTCTGCAGGTGTGAGTTGCTGTCCAAGTGCATGTGTGCGTGATTTTCCTGCAGTGATTGTTGCATGTGTTAAGCTGATGAGTTGCTGTCCAATTATGCATGTGAGCTGGTCTGCTTCTTCCTGTGAACTGCTTTATGTGTGTGACTTTATGCAGGTGCTGTCCGTGGGGTACTTTGCATGTGCTAAAGCCATGAGTTGCTTCTGCTGTGGGACCAAGTGATGTATATGAGTGAGTTGTGTGCTGCTGCCTTGCATTTTCTTTCCAAATTTCTGCACGCCTCTCTTCTTCCAATCAATTAAGCACCAATTCACTTTAATTTCAGCACAACACTCACACGTCTCTATCTAATCATGCACTCACCGACTGCACACTCTCAATTCAACCAATTCATACACGGACTCACTCCAATTAAAAACATCCACCAACTTCCCTTACATTTTAAGACACCTCTCTTGCATGACACCTCACCTTCACTACCAAATTCCTATCAATTTGAGCATGCGCTTTTGATGATCTCGTAAATTTGATTTAAACTGGAAATAAAGAGATAAAACAAATTAAAATTCAGAAGAATAAAATATTAAAAAAAATATATTGTGAGAAAATATTGTCCAAATAAATCATAGTTATAAAATTAAGTATAAACATGATATTAATCAATTTAAAAAATTACAACTCGAATTTATGCTTATTAACTATTTTTCCATTTAAAACCAATAATAATGTCATGAGGAATTTAAAATACATTGATTTTAAATATCTAAAATATGCAATATTTCGGCTCAATCAGCTACAAGAGACATTGTTAAGATAGGAGTAATTCTACATACAATCGTAAAGTATGTAAATGTCGTATAATCACTTTGAGAAAGAGTGGGATCAACTATTAAAAAATTAATTTTTTTTCATGTGGGTCTCATACTTTATTCAATTTTTCAAAGCGATTACGCAAAGATTGTACAATTCACGGTTGCAAATATATTTTTTCTTTAAAGAAAGGTGATGGAAAGATCTTGAGTCTACATGATGATAAATCTTCAACTTCGATCTATTTGTTTTGTTTATAGAACTTCGCTCCTATATAGAAGTTGTAAATATTAGTAAGTTATAAATAAGACACTTAAATAATTCATTTATTTACCTTATATGATAGATCCTTAAACATGTCGCAAAGTTTTTCTCAATCTGAAGGTGAAACATCATTATGCTGGTGTGTATCTTTCTTGTTCCTGTACATCTTGTAATGCTCGTGACACCTCATCTTATACTTACGGAATGCATTACACATCAGTTCATTGACAGTCTTACGCTCCTCTCTCCGACCAAAACTTAGTTCGAAGTTATCATTGAAAAAGTATATGCACAAATTTATTATCATTTAGAATATTAATTAATATCAATATAAATATTTTATTTAAATATTACGTACCAAACAATGCTTCTTTATAAGCTATTTCACATCTTTCGGGACTTTATGCCATGAACTCGTAGCCAAAGGTGCATAAGTCCGTGTAAGAGCACACATCTACGATGCAAGCCAAGCTTCTTGTTGTTCCTCACCTTTGGTATGTTCTATAGGAATGTTAACCTTAATCTTACCCATTTTATGATATTTCTCCAACGTCATGCTTCTAGTAGTGCCTCGTCCATGATGAGATTGTACTATTACCTCTATAAAATAATATTTAGTTATTTACCTTGTATCAATTATCAATTATCAAAATTGAAAAAAATTGAGTATTCGCTATTTACCTTGTTCTGTAGAGTCAGTCTCTAGTGATGAGTTAGATGGAAATCTAAGAACAGGTAGAGATGGGATGCGAACTTCATTCCTCTTTGGTGGCATAATTACGAGATACTATGTAATGTGAATACAAAACTGGTGAACCATATGTGTCAGTTTCATTTGTAGATTCACTCTCATCATCTGTAGATACTTCAGATGACTCAACATTTTGTTCAACTGTCACATCAACTATTTTATCCTCAATATCTTCCCTATGTAATGGGATCATCTCATACTTACTTAAATCCACAAATAAGTTAAAGATAGGTTGACTCTCTTGGTACGCTTCTTGAGTAGAGGGATGATCTTCATCATCTTGTCCCTCCGTCTCTGGGATAACGTCATATATATTTTTTGGAGAAAACTTTTGTACTACTTGCCATTGATTTTCTAATTCAGGATCATCTCAGTAGAATGCTTGAGATGCTTGGGAAACCAAAATAAAATGATCATCTTCATTCCATTTTTTTGATGTATTAATATTCAGAAAATATTCATCTTAGGTTTTTCTCCTTCGAGGATTACTTAAATCCCACCAGTCACACTTAAATATATAAACCACAAGCTCCCCCAAATATCTCATTCCAATTATATCCTTGAGAACTCCATATGTCTCTGTCATGGCTCCCTTCGACAACGACATTACTATTTTGTGTTTTCGTATAGCGTTCTTTATCCATTGTGTGATACCAATTTCCTCAAGAAATACATGTAGAAAATCGAGCAACTCGTCTTGAAGGGCCACGCGCTAGTGCATTCAACTCGTCCGATACATCATTCAAGTTACTCGCATGCATTTGTACAACCTCTATATTAAATAAAGGATAAACATTCAAAAATAAACAATCCAATCTAATTTGTAATTTAGTGCAAACTGGCATTCGTATTAATGTCATTACCCGTTGTTTGAACCATTTCGGGAACTCCTGTTCATGTTTCTAGTCTATATCATTTACTCCCAATTCTTTGAACACGTTAATATGATCACTGAAATTAAAAATTACCAAAAAATTTATATTTGTATAATTTTTGTGTCTTAGTTATAATATTAATTAACAAGTAATTTGAACTTACTTCGAGTGGCTCTCTATCTCATAGCAATTGTTTAAGACGTACCAATGAGCTTTCTCAAACTCCATTCGACACAAGTCATAACCACGCTGAGCACCAAGTGGACGTATTTGTTGGAAAAATACAGAAAACCTGTTCCATTGTCTTGCTTGGTCAACATCAAAGTTTCTTTCAGGCCGATCAAATCTCGTGTCAACGTCCTGGAAGTATTTGGAACAGAATGTATACCACTCATCATCAATATATGTTTCTACAATTGAACCTTTTGGGCGGGCCTAGTTACCCACTGTGTGTTTCAACTTTCAAAGAAATCGTTCAAAGGGATACATCCATTTATAATGGATTGTTTTTGCAAGTCAAGACTCACATGACAAATGAATGGCTAAGTGAACCATGACGTCAAAGAATGACGGTGGGTAAATATTTTCCAGTTGACACAATATTATAGCAATTTCTCATTCCATACCATCCAAAGCTTCTATATTCAATGTTCTAACACAAAAATCTTTTAAAAATGCACCCAACTCAATTAACGCAACCCGCACATCTCTCGTCAAGAACTCACGAATACCAACTGTCAAGATACGTTATAAAAGTACATGACAATCATGGCTTTTTAATCCAGTAAGTTTCCAGCCATTTGTTCTCACACACCTTGTTAGATTCGAGGCATACCTGTCCGGTAATTTAATTTTCATCAGCCACTCACAAAATGTAACTCTTTCGTTCCTTGACAATATATACCACCCAATTGGCATGTAGATAGACGAACCACTTTGTTGCACGTGCATTTCCAGTCTGATTCCCAACCGCTTTAGGTCTTTCCATGAGTTTATATTATCCTTCATTTTGCCTTCAATTGACATCAATGTTCCTAACACGGAGTCGCATATATTTTTCTCAATATATATAACATCGAAACTATGCCATAATTTTAACGTTGACCAATAAGGGAGTTCGAAAAAGATACTCTTCTTTGTCAAATTCAACTCATTTGCATTTCATTTTCTCTTCTATTGTTTTTTTTTACCAAAATCATTACTTTCAACATTCATAAATTATGCAAGCATATCTTTGCCAGATAAGAATGATGGAGGTGCCCCAACTAGACAGTGCCATCAAACATCCTACCATTTCTAGGTCATCTATGGTCACCAGGTAAAGATTGACGATGACCCATGAAGCATAGTTTCCTCACATACATAAGCCATTCAAATTGGGTATTTTTGTTACAAGTGAAACATGTCATTTTTCCCTTAGTGCTCCAACCTGAAAAGTGTCCATAAGCGAAAAAATCATTTTTTGTCCATAACACATGTCAGCATGCATCTTGAAAGGCTTACCTATTGATGAATCAAATGTTAAGACCCCATTCTCCTACAAATCGTTCAATTCTACCATTAGAGGTTATAAGTATATGTCTATATCATTTCCTGGTGATCTCGGACCTGGAATGAATAAACTCATTATGAAATATAGATCTTTCATACACTTCCATGGTGGTAGATTGTACAACATAAGTACAATTGGCCAAGTACTATGACTAGTATTTATGTTCCCAAACAGATTAAATCCATTTGTTGCTAACCCAATGTGACGCCCCCAACTCCCACGGACAGCCACGTGAAATCGAGACTTCGGGATGATGACAACATGGGTCACACATCCCATCGCCAAGTGCCAAGTGTGTGTGTACATGCAATATGTGTACAAATAAAATAACACAGCGGATAATAGAGTCATATAACTAAGTACCAGAATTTTTGTTTAATTACAAACCGGCTTAAAACACGCGTAAATAAAATATTACATGTTCAACACTATCTCAAATCCAAATACATATCATAAAAACAACTACAAATATTATCCATAGATAAGCACTCCAAATCAATACTCAGGCGGGGCCGCCTCCTCGGGCTCAGCCTCCTTCTCCTCAACCTCTGCAAAAATGGTACCGCAGGTAAGTAATAATCCAAACGTTATAAGATAAAAATATATTAAACTCTACAATATGCATGAAAGAATGCCCAATGCACATGTCCCATAAAACATATTTTTCCACACACGCCAAAAGTCTCATTTGGCCCAAAATATTTCCTCGCCATTATCCCAGATAATGGCCCAAAATCCAGGTCTTAAAACCATTTTTCACTTTTCCTTAACCGAATGCACCATGACCTTCCCTAGGGGTCATCCGCAAGCCTTGGCTCCCTTCGTCACACGCATGGTCGTTGGGTAACGACCATGCGTGTGACTTCATAACGAGCGATGCCCCGTTCCGTGCCCCGCGCGTTCGTAGCCAAGCATCCTCTAGCCCCCGCCAGCAGAAGGGCCACGGAGTCGGTACGAGAACGTTGCCATCCCGCCTGCTCCCATTTTCGCCCAGCGACAACTCAGGAGACCTCACTCAATATATTACGCTCCCGAGTGACCAGAGGAGCTCCACCGAGATAATGCCCCATCTCGGCTTGGGGTCGTGATACACACGCACCCAAAAATCAATTTAACTCATGAAAACCCAGTTTTCAATAATTAACACATGCATATGCGTGCACAATACAATGCAAATAATATGACACCAATTAACCAACAATTTCCAAATATCCATAACAACCAAACAAGCAACTCCGTCCTCAAATCCATTTGACCCCCGACTCCTCGGACTCAGTCCGGAATAACCAACCAGTCACAAATAATTATTGTAAAAGCAATAATATATTTAAATCTAACATAAAGTTTGGAAAATACTTACAGCACTATATGATAATTTTTGAAGGATCGGCGAGCAGCAAACGGCGAAAAGAAAGCAACGTAACAGTGTAAAAACACTGTGGCCGTGGGTTGTAAAATACCCACTTTTGAACGGGAACAAACTAAGACTTGGCATTGATAGGGAATGACTTAGAGGTATTTATGAAGCTAGTGGAAGTGAAGGTTGGCTGTGGGTGGCGGCGAAAATGGCGGTAGGAGGCCAAAATACCCAAATCGGAAACTAGCTCGTGGGGGCTGCTCTAGCGATGGATCGAGCCCGGAAATATGTGGTTTGGGACAGCAAGGAGTCGGTGATGAAGTGGTGAAGAGGTGGTGGCCGGAGGTGAAGCGACGGCGGCAAATCGGAGCAAAAGTCGTTCGGCTTGGAGTCACTATTCCGGCTAAACGTCGACTCGGATGGCGGTGAAACTTGGTGAGGATGATCACCGGCCGGAAAGGAAGAAAACTGGGTGGGTGGTGTGCCGCACGGTGGCCGGCGGCGGTGGTTCTGGGCGGAGAGAGAAAAACGAACGGAAATGGGTAAAGAGAGAGAGAGTCGTGAGGGAGGAGAAGGATCAGCCGAAAAAGAAAGGAAAAAAAAAAAGAAAGAAAAGAAGAAGAAAAAAGAGAAAGAAGAAAAGAAAAAGAGAAAAGAAAAGATGGAATGAAAGAAATGAGGTCCAATCCTCACCTCTGGAGTCCAACACCTGATCCAACGAGAACAACTTTAAAAGTAATAAAACCAAGAAAATAATTTAAACACAACGTAAAGCTCAAATATAATAAATAACTAATTAAAACTAACTACTTAAATTTTAAATCCAAAAACAAGCTAAAATAAATTAAACAGCAATTTAAACTCAAAACAATAATTAATATAAGAAAACTCTATAAAATAAATTTCACAACTAAATAAATCCAATTAAAATCCAATAATTTAAAATAAAAGAATCAATATTTTAATTAAATTAAAATACTCCTTTAGTGAAAATACACGTAAAAACGGGGTATCACACCCAAGTCGAACATTACAAGGTTCTTCAGTAAACCATGAATGTTCCAGATCAAATTCCTTCCAAACTTGAGAGTCTGCAGGATGTGACAAAACATTATCATTCTTGACTCTAGATTATGAGTGACATGTCATGTCCACAACCGTTGAATGTTACATAAATAACCATTGTAATATAGGTATCAATGGAAAGTGACGTACGACCTTCCGCAGCACGTTTTGCTTCCACCACATCTAGTTAACTATTATATTACTAGTATACTAGTTACCATACCACTATAGTTATATATAATTACGTGCTATAGAATCACTATTATAGCTACTAGTTATATATAATTACTATAGTTATATGATCTACTATAGTCATAATATATAATATAGGTATACTATAGTTACTATTATAAGTTATGATAACTATATATACTTATATAAGTTAAATAATAATATAACACTAAGTATATATAGTTACTATTAGAAGTATAGTATAAGTATTATATATAGTTACTATATATAAGTATAGTATAGATTGTGTTGGGATATCGTTGAATTAGATATTGTGGAAGTGGTAAGAGATCTTTTTCTTGGGATCCATTTACCACATTTTTATTCGGCTTCTTATATTGTTCTAACCCTGAAAGTGCAACAACCTTCTAGATTGGACAATATTCGCCTTATAAGCATATGCTCAGTGGTTTATAACTTTTCTCTAAAATTCTGGTCATAGGTTGTCACCTATTCAGAGTAAAATCATCTCTCTAGAACAAGATGCCTTCTTACCTGGTAGAAGTATTTATGAAAATATTGCTTTGGCCCAAGAAATGATTCATATGATTAACAAGCAGGTTCGTGGTGGTAATGTTTCTATTAAAGAAGATATGGCAAAAGCTTATGATAGTATTAACTGGGAGTTTCTTTTACACATGATGAGCTCTTTGGGCTTTTCTCTGCGTGTCTATGAGCTAGTCAGATAGTGTATATTGACTCCTTGGTTCTCAATAGTTATGAATGGGATGACGAAATGTTTTTTCCCTAGTGGTCGTGGCTTAAGCCAAAGGGATCCTTTATCCCCATATTTATTCATTTTGGTGGAAGAAATACTTTCTTGGTTGTTGAAGCATAATTTTGCGGCTGGTAAAATTGTTCCTTTTTCTCATCCGTGTGGTGCCCCTCTAATTTCTCATCTATTATATTCTGATGATGTTATTGTCTTTGCAAATGGAGGATGGTCTTCTCTTAAAGTAATTATGGAAATCTTTGCACAATATGAAGATTGGTCAGGTCAAATGATGAGTGAAGAGAAGTCTTCTATCTTTTTCTCTAAGCATACTCCTATTGCTATTAGACAGAATTCTTTGCATTTTATTTCCTTTCAGAAGGTCTTTTTCCTATGAAATATCTGGGGGGGCTCCTCTAATTGCTGTTCGATTAAAGGTATCTCACTTTGATGATTTATTGAGTCAAATTCAAGGAAGATTAGAGGGGTGGCAAACCAAATTATTGTGCACTGGTGCTTGAGTTATCTTACCTAGGCATGTTGTAGCTAGCATCCTAATCAACTTACTTTTTGTGGTTCATGCTCCTAAGGCTATTTTTGGTGCTTTAAATCAGCTCATGAGTAATTTCTTATGGGGGTCGTCGGATGGTAAACCAAAGCATAAATGGGTTGCTTGGCAAAAGCTTTGTACACCGATCTAGGAGGGTGTAGTGGGTTTGAGAAATCTGGAGGAACTTCAAACTTCTCTTTTCATGTTGTATTAATAAATTAACCAAGGAGGTTGTGAATGCAGTGAGGATACTCCTCTACATGAATAGACTCCTCAGAGAGGTCTAGTGAACTCTTGGCCAAGTAGTGAGCCACTGCATTGGTATGTCAAGGGACATGGTTAACTTGACTCCTACTTGTTTCAACAACTTCTTGATGTCTGAGATGATAAGACCAACTAAACTTCAACTTTCCTCCTATCCATTGATGGCATTCACCACGTTCAATGAGTCTCCTTCAAGGACGATAGTTCTGAGGCCTAGTTCAACACCAGAATTTAACTGCTCTCGGTGCGATAATGGCTTCTCCCAACAAAGGGTCAGGGAAGGAGGCACATGTGGATGTTAAGGTGGTAGTGACACAATTATTCCAGTCCCTAATGACCACTCCTATACCTACCCTACAATGAACTCTATCAATGGCTACATCCCAGTTGATTTTGTAGTGATTGGTGGGGGGGGGGTTACACCATTGAGATGGGGGGGAGGTTAGAGTGACCTTTTTCGCCTGGACCCCTTAAACATGTGAAGCTCTGATAAGCTTGTGGAAACTTGCTTAGTGACTTGTAAGGGCCACTGCAGTCTGATCCTCCACAGGCAAAGTCAAAAAAAGCTCATCCAGGATCAAATGAAAAGGTGCCTCATTGATGCTACACTTTTGGAGCCTTCTCAAGTTGCAACTCCAAACATCCTAAGTAGATTCATAGGTCCAAAGAACATGAGAAATAGTCTCGGGATGAAGTAGGCAAATCGGGCACAAGGTGAGTCAAGGCACAAGGTGAGTTAACCTCCTTTCTTTTGTGCAAGTTTACCTTAGTGGAAAGAATGTCCTTTGTAGATTGCCACATAAACATCTTGGTAGAACTTGGGACTTGTAAATGCCAGATATGGTTCTATAAGGCTGGAGAACTTGGAGGACTTGAGGATTGTCCAAGGTTGTCTGTAGAAAGGGATACTTGGAGGTTATATGTAGACTTCACAGAGAATTTTCCATTGGTTGTACATCTCCAAGCCAACTTATCAGGACAATTGTAAGGGCTAATAGGATGTTTTGAGATGGTGGAGGCCTCAGATTTACTGAAGATGTCATAGAGTAAAGGTAGATTCCATTGGACAGTGTTATGTTCAATGGGAGAAGAAACAGTGGCCTCAAGTTCCAGGGTCTTGGGTGGAGATTGGATCTTAAAAGAAGTCGGGGAAGGGATCCATTTGTTATACTCGATTTTGACCTTCTTACCATTACCAATTTTCCAGATTAGGCCTTTGAGGAGGAGAGGTCCAGCTACTGTAATGCTTTTCCATACAGAGGAGTTTTAGGTAATGACTTTTGTAGTAGGCAAGTCCGCAAGAGGGAAGTATTTTGCATGTAGAACTTGTGCAGCTAAAGAGGAGGAGTGAGTGAATAACCTCCAACCTTGTTTGGTCAGTAGAGCTAGGTTCAAATTTTCAAAATCTCTGAAACCAAGACCCACAGCCCGCTTAGAAATGCCTAGGCCATTCCAACTTAGCCAATGCAACTTCAATTTATGCTCTTTTAGCCCCCACCAAAAGGACTACATAAGCTTGTTGATGTTCCTCAAGATACCCGTAGGAATATTGAAGATTCCCATGGAGTAAGTGGGTATAGACTGGATGACAGATTTCAAAAGTATCTCCTTTCCTGCTTGTGAAAGCAGGTTAGTCTTGTGGCTTCCTATTTGGGATTTGATCATGTCTAGGATTGGATTGAAGGCCTTGGATTTCTACTTGCCTGTGTTGACCCGCTTTTAAGTGTATTTTCACTGAATGAGTGTTTTTAATTTAATTAATATATTGGTTTATTTATTTTAGATTAATGTATTTTAATTAGTTTTTATTTTATTTGATGTGGTGTTTAATTTATTTTAGTCGTTTTATGTTTTTAATATCGTTTTCGGCGGAACAGTTTCTGAATCCCGGAAGTGAGGATTGGACCTCATTTCTTTTCTTTTCTCTTTCCTTTTTCCCTTTTCCTTTTTCTTTTCTTCTTTTCCTTCCTTTTTCTTTCTTTTCTTTCTTTTTCTTCTTCTTTTCCATTCGGCCTCTCTCTCCTCGTGCTCTCCCTTCTTTTTCTCCTTACCGTCACCGCCCGTTTCTCCGCCGTCCGGTGGAGGTGTCGTACACCACCCCCGCCATTCTCTTCCCCTCCCACCAGAGATCATCCCCACCAATTTTCAGAGCCATCGGACAAGCCGTTAGCCGCCACGAGCCCCTGGAAGTTGCTGCCCCTGCCCTGTTTTCTCCCTTGTCGCCAGATTCTTTCTCCGCCCAGAACCGCCGCTCGCCGACGGCGTGGCCTACACAACCCACCCAGTTTTCTTCCCGTCTCACCGGTGAACATCCACACCAAGTTTCACCTACATCCGAGCCACCGTTAGCCACCACGAGCTCCTCCAAGCCACACGGTTTTTCACCGTTTCCGGCGCCGTCGCACCACCTCCGGCCACCATCTCTTCACAGCTTCTTCCCCTACCCCTTGCCGTCCTAACCCACCTAATTTCGGCCCCGATCCGTTGCCGGAGTAGCTCCCACGAGCTCAACTCCGATCAGCCCCTTTTTGCACTTCCACTGCCACCCACGGCCAAAGCTCACTTCCTTTAGCTTCATAAATATCTCAAGGCCATTCCCTATCAATTTTGTGCCTTTCCTTGACCTCGTTCGAAAGTGGGTAATTTATTACCCATGGCCACAGTGTGAAATACACTGTTACGTTGCTTTTCCTCCGCCGTTTGCAACGCCGTGAGCTTTCAAAAATTACCTTATAGCGCTGTAAGTATTTTCCAAACACTACTTTTAGATTTAAATATATTTTGCTCTTACAATAAATTATCTGGTTGGTTTGTTGATTCCGGACTGACTCCGAGGAGTTCGAGGGTCGGATGGATTGAGGACGGAATTGATTGTTTGGTTGTTATTGATGTTTGGATCATGTTGGTTAACTTGTGTGATTTTAATTGCACGGCATGGTGCATGCATATTCATGGGTTATTTATTGAAAATGGGATTTTCATGAGTTAAATGGATTTTCGGGTGCGTGTGTACCACGACCCAAGCCGGGATAGGGTATTATCTCGGTGGAGCTCCTCTGGTCACTCGGGAGCGTAATATACTGAGTGATGTCCCCTGAGTCGAAGCTTGGCTACGAACGCGCGGGGCGTGGAACTGAGCGACGACGGGAGCGGGGGCTAGAGGATGCTTGGCTACGAACGCGCCGGACTCGGAACTGGACATCGCTCGTCTTGAGGATGCTTGGCTACGAACGCGCAGGGCGCGGAACTAGGCATCGCTCGTTATGTGTCATACGCGTGGTGGATGCCCGCGGTGTTGCACAGGAGCCAGGGTGTGCGGATGACCCCTAGGGGAGGTCATGGTGCATACGGGTTTTTTGGTTAATGGTTTGAGTTGGATATGGGCCAAATGGACTTTTGGCGTGATATGTGGAAAGGTTATGTTTTGGGCCAAATTGGATTTTTGGCGTGCGTGAAAAAAATACGGTTTTATGAGTTTGTGCATTGGCATTATCTCATGCATATTGTTTGAGTTTTAATATGTTTTTATCTAGTGGTATTTGGATTTTACTTACCTGCAGCACCATTTTTAGTACCGTTGATTTTGGTGTAGAGATCGAGGAGGAGGAGGCTGAGCCCGAGGATGCGGCTCCGCCAGAGTTTTGAGTTGGAGTCTATGCTTTGGAGTTGGCTTTGAAACAATATTTGTATTTGTAATATTTTATTATGTATGATTTGAACAGCTTTGTATTTTAATTATGAAAAAATTCTAGTACTTAGTTATTTGTCTTTGCTATCCGTTGCGTGTCTCTTCGTTCACTTCTGTTACTTATACACACTTGGCACTCGTCGTTAGGATGGGGACCCGTGTAGTCACCATCCGGACGTCTCGATTTCCCCGTGTCCGTGCGTTGGGATTTGGGGGCGTCACAGGTGGTATCAGAGCAGTTTGGCTCTGGGTAAAACCACATGTCCCGTAGGTAGTACCAGAATGTTTTTTTTAAGTTATGTTTTAAAATTTATTTTAAGTAAAATTGTTTTTTTGACGTGTTTATTTGTTTTGAATTTGTTTGAGCTTGTTTGCGTGTTTTATATATTTAGTTATGTTTTTGCATGCTGGTTTCTTTTGTTTCTTGTTATGTGGTGTTGGTTTTGGTTTTTGTTTTTGTTTTCTAAAAGGGGGTCAAAGGTTGTGGTGGCAAGAAAAATGGTGAGACCAAGGAAATCCACTCAAGGGCCACGGGACGATACACAGAGAGATGATTCCATTGCCCAAGCTATACGACAAATAACAGAATTTATGCAACAGAATTTTACGCCACAACAAGGAGGGCCTTGCCCACAACAAGGAGGACCTTGGCCACAACCAGGAGGTCCTTGGCCACAGCAAGGAGGGCCTTGGCAATAAGGAGGGCCATGGCTACTACCTAGAGGGCCTAGTGGAGAGGTGCAAGCTGGGTGCGCCTATGAGCACTTTCTGGCGCATAGAACTCCACACTTCACTGGAGAAGAGGATCCACTTCAAGCTGGAAAGTGGATCAAGGACTTGGAAAGAACTTTTGAGGTGTGTGGTTGCACTGAGGCGCAACAAGTACTCTACGCCAGCTATCTGTTGCAAGGCGCCGCTTTTGAATGGTGGCATACCAAGAGAGTAATGCTGGAATCAGAATTGGGGTCTTTCGCAGCTGTGACCTGGCAGCGCTTCAAGAAAGAGTTCAATGATCGCTTCTTTCCCGCTTTTGTAAGGCGGCAAAAAGCAAGAGAGTTCTTAAGCTTGGTCCAAGGGAGCATGACCGTGGAATAGTATGCCCGAAGATTTTTAGAACTTGGGCGATTTGCTCCCCACCTCATCGCCACAGAGGAAATGCGAACCGAGCGTTTCCAAGATGGTCTACGTCCTGATGTACGCCGTATGGTGGTCAGCCACCGGATATCCTCTTTTCAGGATTTAGTGGAAGTGGCCACTCTTGTGGAGCGAGAGATTAACTTGAGTGTGGGCTCTTCTACAAGTCAGAAAAGGCAGAGCTTTACTAGAGAAGGAAGTAGCTCTGGTTCACCTCAAAAGTTTGTTCAGCGGTCTGAGGCTCGACCACAAGCAACCTCAGGAGTGCGTATGGGAGGCCGGGTGCCAATTTGTGAATTTTGTAATAGAGCTCATGAGGGCGAGTGTAGGCAGAGTGGTGGACTCCAGTGTTACCGATGCGACCAAGTGGGACATATTGCTCGTGAGTGCCCCATTAGAGTTCAAGGAAGTCGTGGAGGTAGAAGAGGTGGAAGGACAAATCCAAGACAAGCAGTGCAAGCCCGGGTTTATGCTGTCACACCCGGAGATGTTGATGATGAGGCGCCAGCGACCCATGATGCCGGAGTAATTACAGGTATGGATCTAATTTAATTTAATGTTGGACTTGATTTTTGGTGTATTTTGGTTTCTCCTTTATTTTTGGATTTCATGGGTTAATGTGTTTGGTTCAAGGAGAGTCCGTTTATATGAGTTTTATGCTTGCACTTTGTTTGATTCCAGTGCATCACAGTTGTTTGTACCTTCCACTTTTGCTCGAATGTGTAATTTGGTCACGGAACCTTTGCCGAAGTCCTTGGTAGTGGCTCTACCCAATGGTGATATGGTATGGTGTTCCAAGGTTGCCTCGGGTTGCCCATTAAATTTTGATGGAAGATTTTTGGATGCTGATTTGGTAGTGTTTAAGCTGTTAGGTTTTGATATCATCCTCGGGATGAATTGGCTATACCGATATTCTGCAAGTATTAATTGCAGAAGTCGGGTAATTAGCTTTCAACTTCCAGATGGTGATTGTCTGGAATTTGCAGGGAGTAAGCTAAAAGAAAAGCCGACAATTATATCGGCAATTCAAGCAAGAAGAGAGATTGCATGGGGAGCGGATGCCTTCTTAGTTCAGATGATGTCTACGCCGTCTGAGAAGAAGTCTTTGGTAAACATTCCCGTTGTGGAGGAATTTCCGGATGTGTTTGTGGAAGACTTGCCTGGGCTACCCCCTGTTCGTGAAATGGAGTTTGTTATAGACTTGGAACCTGGAGCAGCTCCTGTACATAAAGCTCCTTACCGCATGGCACCGGCTGAATTGAAAGAGTTGAAGACTCAGTTGCAAGAACTGGTAGAAAAGGGGTTCATTCAACCAAGTACTTCACCATGGGGTGCGCCAGTGCTATTCGTTAAAAAGAAAGATGGAACCCTCCGTATGTGTATCGATTATCGGGAATTAAATAAGGTGACCATCAAAAATAAATATCCTCTCCCACGGATCGACGATTTATTTGATCAGCTTCAAGGAGCAGCTGTGTTCTCGAAGATTGATCTGAGGTTAGGATACTACCAATTGAGGATAAGAGACAAGGATGTGCCCAAAACTGCTTTCAGGTTGAGATATGGGCATTACGAATTTAAGGTGATGCCGTTTGGGTTAGCCAATGCACCTGCTACTTTCATGGATTTAATGAATCGGGTATTTCGACCTTATCTAGATTCCTTTGTGGTAGTATTCATTGATGATATTCTGATTTATTCCCGAGATGTTGAAGAGCATGTTTACCACCTTTGTCTAGTTCTTGGAAAATTAAGAGAACACCAGTTGTATGCCAAACTCAGCAAATGTGAATTCTGGTTGGAGGAAGTCAGATTTCTTGGGCATGTGATTTCCCGAGACGGAGTGGCTGTTGATCCTAGTAAGGTGGAAGCCATTTTGTCATGGCAACGTCCGACAATAGTGTGCGAGATCCGGAGTTTCTTGGGACTTGCCGGATATTACCGAAGATTTGTAGAGGGATTTGCTCGCCTATCCGGACCTCTCACAGCTTTGACTAGAAAGAATGCAGAATTTGTTTGGTCAGATAAGTGTGAGAGAAGCTTCCAAGAATTGAAAAACAAGTTGACGACTGCACCAGTGTTAGCGCTCCCAGAACCGCATAAGCCATTCGTAGTCTTCAGCGATGCATCTAAATTGGTTTGGGTTGTGTCCTTATGCAGGAAGGACGGGTTCTTGCTTATGCATCCCGTCAGCTAAAGGATCATGAGAAGAATTATCCAACACACGATTTGGAATTGGCTGCAATTGTGTTTGCTCTCAAAATCTGGCGGCACTTCTTGTATGGGGAAGCTTGCGAAGTATACACCGATCACAATAGTTTGAAGCACTTGTTTTCCCAAAAGAATCTGAACATGAGGCAGAGGCGATGGCTAGAGCTAATCAGTGACTACCAGTGCGAGATCAAGTACCATCCGGGGAAGGCAAATATAGTTGCTGATGCTTTGAGCCGAAAATCACATTTGGAAGATGAGGCCGAGTCGTCAGGATTGGATTCTTTGCTTTGTGGGATGAGAAGACTCCTTATTGAAAGTTCACAGCAAGAGGAGATTTTATCTTCAGTTCTTGATATTCGGGTAACTGATTTTGAAGAATTAAAAACTCTTCAAAGGAAAGATCTGAAGCTGCTGGATATCAGAAAAAGAGTCAGAAAATCTCGAGGGCCGTTGCACTATAGTATGGATAAAGATGGAATACTTCAGTTTCGAGATCGCAGAGTGATCCCCAAGGATTCAGAATTCAAGGAGCGGATCATGGCAGAAGCTCATGCAGCCACTTATTCAGTACATCCCGGCAGTACGAAGATGTACCGGGACTTGAAGAAAAATTATTGGTGGGATGGAATGAAGATGGATATTGCCTTGTATGTTGAGAAATGCTACACGTGCCGTCAAGTCAAGGCCGAGCATCAAAGACCCGCTGGTATGCTCCAACCCCTCCCTATTCCTGAGTGGAAGTGGGACGACATCACGATGGATTTTGTAGTGGGTTTGCCGAGGACTCCTAGTGGGAAAAATTCTGTTTGGGTGATTGTTGATCGGTTAACGAAGAGTGCTCACTTCTTGCCTGTTAATAATACTGATTCCTTGGGTAAGTTAACTCGCCTGTATGTGAAAGAGATAGTGCGGTTGCACGGCATACCGAAGAGTATAGTGTCGGATCGAGACCCAAGGTTCACGTCTCAGTTTTGGAAAAGTTTGCAGGCAGCATTGGGTACTAAGCTGAAGTTCAGTACTGCATATCACCCGCAGACGGACGGCCAATCGGAGCACACCATTCAGACCCTTGAAGATATGTTGCGGGCATGTGTCATGGAATTTCAAGGGATTTGGGAAAATCACTTGCCACTCTTAGAGTTTGTGTATAATAATAGCTTCCATGCGACCATTCAGATGGCTCCTTATGAAGCTCTTTATGGGAGGAAGTGCAGATCGCCTTTGTGTTGGGATGAAGTCGGGGAGAGTAGGATAATTGGACCCGAAATAATTCAAGAGATGCAAAGCCAAGTTCGGATCATCAGGGATAAAATGGCGTCAGCTCAAAGTCGTCAGAAAAGCTACACTGATACTAGGAGGAGAGAGTTATCTTTTGAAGAAGGTGATTGGGTTTATCTCAAAGTCTCTCCCATGAGAGGAGTTAAGCGTTTTGGTAAAAAAAGGAAACTGGATCCGAGGTATGTCGGCCCTTTCCAGATTTTGGAGAAGATAGGGTCCGTTGCTTATAGAGTTGCTTTGCCAGATTATTTTGGGGATTTTCATGATGTCTTTCACGTGTCATCCTTGAAGAAGAGTTTTGGTCAACAAGAGCCACGCTTTGTCTACCCAGAGAGTATTTAGTTGCAACCGGACCTTACTTATGAGGTTGTTCTGTCGCAGATCATGGATTGGAAGGAGCAACAGTTGAGGTCCAAGATGATACCTTTGGTTAAGGTGGCCTAGGGAAATCCGTTAGCTCAAGATTTCTCTTGGGAGCGAGTAGCGGACATGAGGGAGCAGTACCCCTACTTGTTTGAGTAATGACGGCACGTTTCTTAATCTTAGTTGCAGGTGGTTTTATGTGGAATTATGTGGCTTGTTTCAAGTTGGTGGTTGATCTTGCAATTTCGAGGACGAAATTTGTTTTTAAGGGGGGGAGGATGTGATGACCCGCTTTTACGTGTATTTCACTGAATGAGTGTTTTTAATTTAATTAATATATTGGTTTATTTATTTTAGATTAATGTATTTTAATTGGTTTTTATTTTATTTGATGTGGTGTTTAATTTATTTTAGTCATTTTCTGTTTTTAATATTGTTTTTGGCGGAACAGTTTTTGAATCCCGAAAAGTGAGGATTGGACTTCATTTCTTTTCTTTTCTCTTTTCTTTTTCCCTTTTCCTTTTTCTTTTCTTCTTTTCCTTCCTTTTTCTTTCTTTTCTTTCTTTTTCTTCTTCTTTTCCGTTCGGCCTCTCTCTCCCCGTGCTCTCCCTTCTTTTTCTCCTTACCGTCGCCGCCCCTTTGACCGCTCGTTTCTCCGCCGTCCGGTGGAGGTGTCGTACACCACCCCTGCCATTCTCTTCCCCTCCCACCAGAGATCATACCCACCAATTTTCAGACCCATCGGACAAGCTGTTAGCCGCCACGAGCCCCTGGAAGTTGCTGCCCCTGGAAGTTGCTACCCCTGCCCTGTTTTCTCCCCTGTCGCCAGATTCTTTCTCCGCCCAGAACAGCCGCTCGCCGGTGGCGTGGCCTACACCACCCACCCAGTTTTCTTCCCCTCTCACCGGTGAACATCCCCACCAAGTTTCACCTTCATCCGAGCCACCGTTAGCCACCACGAGCTCCTCCAAGCCACACGGTTTTTCACCGTTTCCGGCGCCGTCGCACCACCTCCGGCCACCATCTCTTCACAGATTCTTCCCCTACCCCTTGCAGTCCTAACCCACCTAATTTCGGCCCCGATCCGTTGCCGGAGCAGCTCCCACGAGCTCAACTCCGATCAGCCCCTTTTTGCACTTCCACCACCACCCACGGCCAAAGCTCACTTCCTTTAACTTCATAAATATCTCAAGGCTATTCCCTATCAATTTCTTGCCTTGGTTTGACCCCGTTCGAAAGTGGGTAATTTATTACCCACGGCCACAGTGTGAAATACACTGTTACGTTGCTTTTCCTCCGCCGTTTGCAACGCCGCGAGCTTTCAAAAATTACCTTATAGCGCTGTAAGTATTTTCCAAACTCTACTTTTAGATTTAAATATATTTTGCTCTTACAATAAATTATCTGGTTGGTTTGTTGATTCTGGACTGACTCCGAGGAGTTCAGGGGTCGGATGGATTGAGGATGGAGTTGATTGTTTGGTTGTTATTGATGTTTGGATCATGTTGGTTAACTTGTGTGATTTTAATTGCACAGCATGGTGCATGCATATTCATGTGTTATTTATTGAAAATGAGATTTTCATGAGTTAAATGGATTTTCGGGTGCGTGTGTACCACGACCCAAGCCGGGATAGGGTATTATCTCGGTGGAGCTCCTCTGGTCACTCGGGAGCGTAATATACTGAGTGATGTCCCCTGAGTCGAAGCTTCGCTACGAACGCGCGGGGCGCGGAACTGAGTGACGACGGGAGCGGGGGCTAGAGGATGCTTGCCTACGAACACGCCAGGCGCGGAACTAGGCATCGCTCTATGCACCGACTCCGTGGCCCTTCACTGGCGAGGGCTAGAGGATGTTTGGCTACGAACGCGCGGGGCGCGGAACTGGACATCGCTCGTCTGGAGGATGCTTAGCTACGAACGCGCGGGGCGCGGAACTGGGCATCGCTCATTATGTGTCATACGCGTGGTGGATGCCCGCAGTGTTGCACAGGAGCCAGGGTGTGCGGATGACCCCTAGGGGAAGCCATGGTGCATACGGGTTTTTTGGTTAATGGTTTGAGTTGGATATGGGCCAAATGGACTTTTGGCGTGATATTTGGAAATGTTATGTTTTGGGCCAAATGGGATTTTTGGTGTGCGTGAAAAAAATACGGTTTTATGGGTTTGTGCATTGGCATTCTCTCATGCATATTGTTTGAGTTTTAATATGTTTTTATCTAATGGTATTTGGATTTTACTTACCTGCGGCACCATTTTTGGTACCGTAGATTTTGGTGCAGAGATCGAGGAGGAGGAGGCTGAGCCTGAGGATGCGGCTCCGCCGGAGTTTTGAGTTGGAGTCTATGCTTTAGAGTTGGCTTTGAAACAATATTTGTATTTGTAATATTTTATTATGTATGATTTGAACAGCTTTATATTTTAATTATGAAAAAATTATAGTACTTAGTTATATGTCTTTGCTATCCGTTGCGTGTCTCTTCGTGTACTTCTGTTGCTTACACACACTTGGCACTCGTCGTTAGGATGGGGACCCGTGTTGTCACCATCCGGACGTCTCGATTTCCCCGTGTCCGTGCGTTGGGATTTGGGGGCGTCACATTGCCAATATAGGAAGGCAGGCCTAAGTATTTATCAAAAGAACTGACACTTGGATGCCTGCCATGGCCACTATGGAATCTTGGGTAACCTGGTTGGTGTTTTTGCTTAAGAAGATAGAGGTTTTTTCTAGGTTGAGTCTCTTACCAAAGGCTTGTTCATAAGAGCTTAGAATACCTTATAGTCTACACCATTCATTTGAGTGGGCCTTGCAAAAATCAAGATTGTCATCTGTAAAAAAATTGGTGGTTAATAGACAAAGAACCTCGAGCTATAGGAAATCCTAAGATAAGACCCATTTGCTCAACTTGGTTCAAAGCAAAGCTTAATATTTCTGAACATATGATGAAGAGGTAAGAAGAAAGGGGGTCTCATTGTCTAATACCACTTGAAGGTGTGAAGCTGGTTTGAGGGGAGCCATTTAAGAGGATTAAGTAGGAAACTGTGGATACACACTGCATAACAAGATCAATCCAGCCTCATATCAAGTTTGAGAACCATGTACCCCTCTTTTTGTCTTCTCATACTATTTTGCATGGAATGAAGTAGTTCATAGGCCACAACAGTGTTGTCAGATATCAATTTCCCTTGGACAAAGGCACCTCGATTTCCTAAGTGCAAAAAGATGCCACTTGCTTTAGCTAAACCCTAAGTACAATCTATTTTGCCTAGGTCAAAAGGAGTTGTTTCCAAGGCAGGAGCTTCCTTTTGAAATTTGTTGTTCCTGCCATCTTCATGTTGCTTGCCCTCTGAGCTACCTTGTCGTACATCTGAATCCCCCCTCTCTGAGCTGCGAGAGCCAGGACCCATATTGAAGGAGATGCCCATTACGAGTTTTGCCATCAAAGACATTACCTGAGCAGCTTGAGTTAGGGTGTAACAAAACTCCACAATGTAAACAAAATGAAGGCAGACGTTCATATCTGAATGGAATCCAGAGGTGTGAGCCTCCCATTTAATGACTCTCCCACTTACTAGAGGCTTGGTAATATCTAGTAGCACCTTAACATGTAAAAAACTGCCCCAGGCCGTGTCTTTGTCATCCACATCCACGAGCATGACATGCCTTGCACTGCACTTTTCCCCAGCTTCTCTCCCATGTTTTTATTCATGCCAATGAAAGGAACATCATGAAGTTGGATCCAGAAGGGTATTGGGGAGAAATCTTTGTCCTTCAGAGCAACACGACCTTTACACTCTTGCAAGCTAACCAAGTACCTATCAAAAGTCCACGGAAGTCCCAATAACACCCTGTTCTTCATAGCCATGTTATGGAAATCGATGAGGAATTTGTTCATGCCAATGTCCTTGACTTTGTCCATCGTAGCTTGAAGGCTCCTTTGTTCACCTCTTACCTCTTTGTCTACCACCACCAGAGCAACAAGACAAGTTTTGCTTATGTTTTGTGAAAGCTGAATATTCTCCTTAGAGACGTTGATCTCTTATTGCACCTCCTCAGTTAACATGAGGCCCTCACATAAGTTTGCAAGCTCCTCCTCCATTGATGACCTTGAGCAATGCGTACACACCCTCTTTAGATAAGAGATCAACCTCTATCCTCCAAAGGATCATAGAGAGAAAACTCCATCTATCTTAGAGAGAGAGGAGACCCAAAAGATGAAAATAACGTAATAGTATAGTTTTAGACTATAATATAGTGTAGTGTACTATAGTATAGTATAGTGTAGTCCAGTCTAGTATAGTGTTAGTATTAGTTTAGTATATTTGTCATAAAATAAAAGTAATAGTTTAGCATAGTATAGTATAGTATAGTATATTATTATGTGATAGTATTATATAGTATAGTACAGTATAGTTTAATAAAATACATAGTAGTATAGTAGTATACTATAATATTAGTATACTACTATACTATAATATTTAGGGCTATAAAGAATTCTATCCGGACCAACAAACTGAATTCTGGACTAGTTGGTCTCAGTCCTAAATTATGTGAACCAATAAAACTCGGTCCGATCCTAGGGTCCACAAATTTTGGATCAGACCGGACCAAATTGGATTGAACCCCATATATATATTTTTTTAAATGCTTTTAATAATTTAGTATATTATTTTTATATAGTAATTATATAAATTAATGATGTAATTTTTATCTAATTTATTATCATTGATCATATAAAATAATCTATGCTATCTATTAATAATAAATCATAAATCATGTGACAATTTATGTTATTATATGTAAATAGTTAATATATCATACATTCATAGAATCATACATACTTTACTATTTATACTTAATTAAAATAATTTGGTAATTTTTTTTAAATACTTAAGTTGCAAGCAAACATAAATAATCTATATAAAATAAAATTATTTGATATTCATTAACATTGCAAGCGTGGCTAGAGCGAACATTGGGTTTCCATCTCACTCGAGCCCACTGTCGTGCAAGACTTGAGCTAACTCATAGGTTGAGCTTTGCTCGAACCCACTATTAAGCGCATTTCAAGTGAACTCACGGGTTGAGATTCGCTAGAGCGCTAGGTTGAGCGACAATTAAGGGAACTCACAATTTCTTGATTTTTCAGCTCCAAAACCAGTCTTCACCCCCAACAATTAATAATTATGCATATTAAAGAGTAAAGTCTAAGTTAGTAAGTAGTAACTATTAACATCATAAATATAATTATAATAAAATATTTTTATATGTATCAATGATATAAAAATATATACTATATATATACTATAGTGATGATATAGGATAGATACCATAGAAATACTATAAATATATTATAGTATATATTTAATATTATATACTCAGACACTATTTTGCCAAATGGTGATATTTTACTCAGACACTATTTTGGCAAATGGTGGGACAAATTTCTCCACACAAAAGACATTATTTCCTCCATAACCAGAGACTATCCTCAGACTGCTCCAGATATTCTAAGCCTGAAGGATTTCCCTACAGTGAAGACGCTTGATTTGACTGAATATCCACTTGCTCAGGATACTACTTCAAATATGTTGAACTCAAGGTTTCAAGTTTCATATAATTATATATCTACACATGGATTTTGATGATAACAAACGAATTCAAAGAATAAAGGATTCTCAAACTAAAGTTGTCTACATAATGGAGTCAAGCATATCAATGAACCAAGCATGAGCAAGAAGGGGACGATCTCACATTAAAACTCATAGAGTAATGTTGTACATCTCTTGAAAATTTTGAAATTAGGAGTAAGGGTCAAAATTAATATTTTATCATAAAGCATTAAAATTCATTTTTCACATGTGCATGAATATTTTGAAATTTTTGAAAGATTATTGATTGTCATCTTTCACATGTGCATGACATGATTAAAGGTTTGAATTTTGAAAATATAAAAGATGATTGATTGTCATATTTCACATGTGCATGCTTTATTTGAATATTTTCAAAAGTGATTGTCATATTTCACATGTGCATGCTTTATTTGAATATTTTCAAAAGTGATTGACGCTCTTTTTGACTTATGAAAACGGTAGATGATTTTGTTTGAAAATTTTTAAAGTAAATGGTACTCCTTTTGTCATATGTGAAAAGTAAAAAGAATATGTTTAAAATTTTTGAAAAGTGAATAATGTTGTCTTTGACAAATGAAAAGGAAGAAACTTTTATTTAAATTTTTTGAAAAATGAATGATATTGTTTTTAATAATTGAAAAGGAAGAAACTTTTATTTGAATTTTTTGAAAAAGTGAATGATGTTGTCTTTGACATGTAAATCTTTTTAAATTTGAATATGAAATCTCATATGCCTATAAATAGATCATTTGAGAGTTTCAAATTCATAACACCAAGAGCATACAACATTCATTCAAAGCTTTCATTCTCTCTTCTCTAAACATTGAGGCTTAACCCTTGTTCATTTTGAGAGATATATAATTTGCGTTGTATTGTTCTTATTTCATTCATTGATGAGTGTTCTCTGATAATCTACCTACTATCAGCTCTTGTATCAGTAAAAGGGTGTGTATAATCCCTGTGGGTATAGAAAGTGTTCTACATAGGGAATAGTTGAATCACCACGTGTAAGGTGATTGCAAGTATAGAGGGTGTTCTACACGGATCCTTTGTAGCGGTGTTGTTCAAATGCGTAATAGGTTTCTATCTCCACCTGAAAGAAGTGGGAATAGTGAATTTGAGGATTCTCAATGGGTAACTTGAGACGAGGACGTAGGCAGTGGGCCAAATCTCGTTTACATACTAAGTTTGCTTCTCTCTTACCCTTACTCTCTATATTTATTACTGTTTTGTATTTTGTTTATATTTTATATTGTGTATTTGATTTATAATTGTTAATTTTTAAATACAACTCAATTCACCATTCTCTTGTGTTAGTCATCTAGGTGACAAAATCTTTAGAGAAATCATCTTCAAAATCTAAAAAGAAGACCATTCTTGATGGACTACAGAAGAAAGATTTAATTAAAATATTAAAGGCCTCCCTGATGGTGTCAATACTTTGATTTATACCATTATTAAACATTTTGTTGGAACCCCTTCCAACATTAGTGATTGTTTGAATAATTTAAGATGCCATCAAATTTCTGATTATAAATGGTATGAATATGTTTTTATATCCAGTGTTATGCTTAGAGATGACAGTGATAGGCCATACTGGAAAGAAAAATTTATTGATGGTTTACCTCACTTATTTGCTCACAAAGTTAAAAATGAACTTACTGATATCTCGAAACTCCTTAATTATGATAATTACACTTATGGTGATATTATCAGTACAATTAAGAAGTTTGGTATTAATATGTGTAATGATCAAAGAATGCTTCGTCAACAAATGAAGAAAAGTAAGAAAGCCAAATATGAAATGGGAAATTTCTATGAACAATTTGGCCTTCCTCCTATTGTTCCATCAAGACAGAAGAATATTTCAATAAAATATTTCAAAAATCATAGGGAAAAAATGAGAAAGAACCGTGATAGTTTTTATAAAAAACCTTTAAAATTTCACAAGAAAAACCCTTTTATAAAGAAAAGAGTTTTAAAACTCCTTCAAAAGAAAGCGTTTTAACTGTGGCAAAGTGAGGCATTTTGTTGATACCAAGTCTGACGAAAAATTGGTATTCCAAGCCAACTCCCCTTGATTTATAATTTGAAGAAGGATTTTTCAAACCCAGTTTTCTGTTTCAGCAGACAAATTTTACGAATGGAATATTGATGGACTATCTGAACAAGAGATCCTCAATACCATGAGTAAAATGTCTATGGTTGCAAATGCTTATACTAATAATGATCATAAACAACCTAAGATTGTTAATATTTTAACTACTGGTTTTTTTAGTATGCTTTGACGTTGGTGGGACAAACATCTCACCATAGAAGCAAAGGAAACCATTCTGAATGCTATCAAGCATAATGATGAATGGTTACCTATTTTTTATGAAACATATATACTATAATATATTGTATATAGTATATAGTTTATATGATATATATAAATAGTATATATCTTTCGTTCGAACGTTAATTATTGGCATTCGAGACTCAAGTCCTGACGCCACCACTTAGAGAGAGAAGGTCCAACTTCTCTCTAAAACACCCAGATCCCAAACTACTTAGTGGAGGGGGAGCTTCGGCTCCTCCCTCCTCCTCTCTCTTCTCCTTGTCCTTCCCTCTCCTCTTTAGGCTTTCCTTTGTTTTTTTTCATGGTTTTTTTTCTAATTTTTTTAGGCTGAGGAGGACAAAACATAGATCTGCAGCTCTCCACCACTAGATTCCCAAGGCACCGATCTGTAAGACGGGAGAAGAAATTCACCGAAAGAGGCGGTGCAAGAGTCACACACGTGAGTTGATGTTGGTGCATGGAACCCACGTGCCTTCGTCTAGGGAGGTTTTCTACGCATGACAATTTTGTGGCTAGGGTCACTGGCCATTTCAGATCTACTGATCGACATTGTCCCAAGGTGGCGCGTGTTCTACACTCACCTTTAGAGCCTCCTGCTTAGTGTTTTGCATTTATGTTTCTAATGTGTTTACGTTTTTACATTTCATTGTCTATTTTACATTTATGTGTTTCTATTTTAGTGTAGGTTGGTTTTGTTGTTTGTGTTGGATAATAATAAAAAGCAATAGGCTATTCCTTTTTCGTCCCACTCCTCCTTTTAGAGGATTTGGTGTTTTGTCCCTCTCTTCTTTTGGAGGATGGGGTGGTTCGTTCCTCTCCTCATGTGGAGGGTGGGAATGGGTTATCTCTATTTTTATAGAGCGTTATGCTCTCAAACAAACTGGGATTAAAATCCCAATAGGTTTTGTCAATTGAGAGGTTATAGAAGTTAAGGCAATGTCCACCATAAAAAAAATTTGCGTACAGGGGTGCCTCAAACAAATGAATAGTTTGGCTTGTAATATAGAGTTTTCTATATTTATTAGTCACAGTTGTAACTTCACTTTCATGGAATGAAATGAAGTCATTTTCTACTATAAACGAACAATATAACACTATAAACGACGTATGGCTACCTCGATCAATCGATCGTATTCTCTCTCTATAAACCCTCCACGTATGCCGTCGAATTCTCCTCTTGCCTTTGAGCCGCCGTCATCATCGCTGTGTCACTGCCACTGTCAACTACCACTTCTAGTCAAGAGGTGCACAACCTAGGAACATTTATTGGGTTGATTTCATATTATTTTCAATGATTTTTATAGAAAATTCATGGGTTGATTTCTTGTTATTTTCAATGATTTTTTTTATAGAAAATAGAAAAGTCTATAGTTTTCATCAATGGACACCATTGGTGGCTGAAAAACACAAGGCCAAGATGCCTCTATGCACATCCTGGCCTTTTATGTGTATTATTTGTGGAACAAAATGAAAGAAATTGGTGGAATCTTTTCGTGTCAATGGCCATCAAGTTGACTCAGCCATTGCTAAGCTTGATTTATAAACCATTTGAACGATGGTTAATTCGTTAGAACGTTATGGACTCAAGTCTCAGACTCTCAAATGGTTGAGAAACCATTCGACCATCTGTTAATATGATGTTCGAAGACAAATGTTTAACATTTAAAAGATAGTTAATTCATTCGAATGTTATGGACTCAAGTCTCAAACTCTCAAACAGTTGAGAAATCATTCGAACATCTATTAGTATGGCGTTCAAACACAAATTTCACATGTCGCTCATGGGGTGCCTATCAACCTAGCGGATTATATATTCACTAAAATTCGATCAGAGGCTTCTTACATTACGGTGGATATATTGCCCTTTGGGATCTTAATCACACGATTTTTGCTGAATGATAGGGTCTTGCCAGATATTGTTAAGCATGTCTAGGAGCCGTTTGGACCGATCAACTGCTCCACCCTGTCATGAAGCACGAGACACTCGAGACTTCATTTTCGTATTCCTATTCCAAAGCCGGTCGATACTCAAGGAGATGCATACCCGATAGATCATGGACAATCGATAGGTGAGATATCCACACAGGTCGAGGTATCATGCACTGCTACTCGTGACGAGTTTGCATATATAGTATGTGCAGAGATCCACGCACAGACATCAGAGGTGATTGATGCAATGCATACGAAGATCTGTAATGCCATCTATGACTTACGTACAGAGATTGATGTCATATCTGTGACTCAGGTCACGATAAGTACTTGGCTAACACAACTAGAGACACCCTTAGCTGCTGTTGAGGATGTTGTTAGAGAGTTGGATAAGTAGAGACACGCCGATCTCTATATCTTTTGCTTGAGTATTTTTTCTTTATAGAAAATATTTTTTTAATTAATTTCAATTATTAATGATTTTTTATCTAAATTAATTGTTGATTTCTATTATATATATTCTTTAATTGAATTTTTTTTATAAAATTAATGTCACTGTTCGAACAGAATATATACCTTTCGAATGTTTTTCCATTCTCGCCAAATATATTTCTACAATAAATTACTATTCAAACTCTTTTACATTCAAACATTGATTAACCTATTAGTTTGAACACGGTGCATTAATATGTTCGAATGGTAACTAAATTTCCCTATAAATTTAGAGACTTAACCTACAAATTTCTCATTCGATCATATATAATATATGTTCAAACAGTGATGACGTTCAAACGTTGTTATATGTTGTTTGAAAGCTAAGTCAATATCCTACTAAATTATCATTCGATGATATATAATATCCGTTCGAATGTTTATTTTATTTTGTTCAAATATTTTTTTTATGTTCGAATGCTTATTTTATTGGGGATGAGATTTTTCATCCCTACATATACTGTTCGAAACTGTTCAAATGGTAAAATACATTCCGCCATTTTTTTGAAATGAAATATGAATTTCTTCTCTACATCTCATTTTTTGAGATTGCTTTCATTTCATTTCAAAAAAAATTGTCCCAAAAATGAATTTATTGTGTAGTGTAATTAAAATGCCAGGCCTCGATCCAAACCAAATATTATAATCGCATTTTATATTTCTAGAAATAATTCATGCCTGTTTGAATATCCCACATCTCCCATCTTTTTGCTAGCATTCCAGTAGTCGGTCCCCGGCCCATTTATTATATAACTGCATCCAGCCCAATTCGAACTCAAGTAACTGCTAAATGAGACAGGAACCTCGTGTTTCCTAATAATTATTCAGTTTTACCCAACTTCTATAATTACTCCTTCGCTTTAAATCTTTATCAATTAACGAGAATTTAATATAATATTATATATATTATTATTATAATAAGTATTTATCCCACATGAATAGTAATAAACAGTAATTTTTTTTTATTATATAATTACAATTTTATCCCTAAATTGCTTTTACTTTTAAACTAATAAAAAACTGTACTTTTACTTTTACATTTTTACCCCTTGATCTCCTAGAGAGAGTGAGAGAGAGAGCTTTCACTAGAGCAACTGTCATAAAATTTAAAAAAAAAAAACAAATTACAAAATTTTTCTTTAGAAACATATTTTTAATTGATAAATTTAATATATATACAAAAAAAAATTTTAGTTTTAAATATATTTTTAATAATTCCCTTCGTTTTCGCATATAAAAATCCATCTTTAGAAATTTTCAAACAAAATAAATTAAGTGACATCCACATACACACACATACACAAAGTGTAGGAATTAATTTATAAGCACAAAAATCGTATGATCAAGATGTGCTAGCTGATATTTTTATTTTTCTATATATGTGAGTCAATCGGAACATATATATATATATTGCAATCACATTAATTACTAATTACTTTGTGATATAAAACATGCATTAACAAAAGCAGCTTTAAAATGCTTACTAAAATAGTTCTCATATCCCAAAAGAAAATTAAAAAAAAAAAAGGAAAAGAAAAGCTACTTATAAGTTAGTAAATAATTTTCCTGCTTTGTTACTTTTCATCTCTATACAATATCCATTTACATTTGTAAAAAGAAGAAAAAAAAAAAACAACAAACAAACAGGTCAAAGAAAGAAGACGAGAGGAAAAAAAAAATAATCCAAGCGTATATAGTACCGACAGGTATATATATAATGTTGTATATTTGATTTTAAACTAAAATATAATTTAACTACAGGCGTAAATTAACCATTGTGACATCCTATTATAATATACATATTGAAAGATATTATACTTCATTAACCTATCATTATCTAAAAATATTTCCTAAAATTTACTTTTTTATACATTAATTATTATTTTTTTATTTTTTGTAAAAAATCATATTTTTTTTATTAAAAACCTTATCTCACCCAATTAGGCAAACGTGTTATATACTTTGCTCCGATCTAGTATGTATATATATATATAGCTCTTCTAAATCATCATCCCTAATTTTTCGATCTCCTACAGCCCGATCTAGGAATGGGAAACAATCACCAACAATATGCGTTTTGGGACCTAAACTTGTATGAGCACAGCAAGAAAAAACTTCTACTGAGAAAACTTGGAATTAAACGACAAATAAAGGAGGATTTAAAACTTTGACATTAGTTATTTTCGGAGGGCAAAACTCGCCACTGGAATATTTAATATGGCAACCTTTTACTTACCACAAACATTCTTATTTGGGTGGAACGAAATTATTTAGAATATGTGCTTATAATATGAAATAAATATTGAAATTCTCCACGTATCCCTATAAAACTATAAAATTATCTATCAATTTCTTTAAACAAATTGATTAGATCTTAATATCCATAATTATTAAACGAATCAGAATACTCAAAGATAATAAACAAATTTGTAAGACACAACGATTGGTTACGAAGGGAAACCTTTTAAAGAACTTTTTAAAAGAAAAACCCTACGGGGCAGCCAAACCCAGGAAAGTCAATCTTATTGTTTAAAAATCAATTACAAGTAATTCTCAATTACAAAACCTTTGTAACTTGACTCTCTTACTTGTCCAGACAAATGACACATTTGTCTTCTACCGCAGTAGCAGTCAGAACGTCTGGCGATTTTCAAACTATTGACTTCACTCTTGGAACTCTAGTGGCTGAAATCTAATCAACGATCCTTCACACTTGAAGTACGATCACACACAATAAGAGATCACAAATATGAAAATTCACTAAGGAATTTTCTCACAAAAATATGCACTAGAAAGTATTCTAAAAAATATATAGATATGAATCTCTACAAATCATAACCAATAAGATCTCTTAAATAAACAAGTTAGAAAGAGTTTCAGTTGAACTAGGATTCTACTAACAGATAGAATTTGTCGCGAGAATGTCTCCTGACGAATTGCTGACATTTCGTGATAACTCTCTTTTACAGTGATTTATCTGTATTCAGTTTCGGGTCTTGATAATTGCAGACTCTTATGGATTTGAAATTCATGTAACTGACTTATCTAAACAACCTTATAAACTTCTAGAGAAACTCAATGTTGTTAAAGATAAAGTCATCTCTTATTTTACATTCATCCAAATTTAATCAAATAATGATAAGATAAACTTTATCATTTAGTTATCCAATCCTAGCCAATTTTTGCCTCTACAATCTCCCCCTTTGGCGGATTTGTGACAAAACCAACTTGATGAATTTCTTGCATCTACAATCTTCCCCTTTGGTGGATTGGTACAAAACCAACTTGATGAATGTAGTGTGTACCTAAGACAAAAACAACCAGTAGACCAAGATCTCGTGAAGAAAATCTTAATACAGTAATGAGATGAAATGACATAAAACACTCTTTCAAATCAATCTCAATAATAATCAAAGATTAGACGTAATGTAATCCTACAAAAATAGTGTTCTAGTCATAATCAATAACTATCTTCAGTACTTAGTTCTTCCCCGCAATATTCTACCACTCCCTCTTTTTATTTTCAGCAAATTTATTAAACTCTCACTTACTCAAACTCTCCCTAAATTTCACAATATCAAAATATTCCAATTTGCTCTTCCAATACTCTCCTTTTTTGTCACTAATCTGACAATACACAAAATATGTTAAATATCACTTATGTGTGCCAAGATGAAGACACTAAAAAAAATGATGAACAACTCCCATGTGTCTCAATTTTTCATGGATTAAATACACATGATGCATGAGCATGAATGTATGGTAAATAATGAGCAAATGATTGAGACAACTTGAATACATGCAAACAAGACTCAAAAGGAGCAATCCAACCATTATCAAGTCAATCCAAAGTCAAATCCAAGCCAACATGCCGCATAATCAAACTTTCCATAGAATATTTCAAAAAAAAAAAATCAATCCGAGCCCTAGAGAATGAAAATTTCGAACACCATAGAAGACTTACCTTGATTAAGAAGTGGAAAATAATAGGATATGATTTGCTTCTGAATCTAAAAGTTTAGGAAGAGATAGAGGTGTGAAGGAGTGTGCGGCTGGGCTCAAGAGAAACAGAGATAGAGGGAGGTGGGTGAGGTCCTGTGTAGATAGCTAGCAGAAAATAAGAGATGGGGGAAGGGGGGGTCTAGACGTGGGTTTGGTAAAAACCAAAAGAAACTTTAAGTCACATAAGTGACTTGCGCCTATGTGCGTGCCATAAGTCATAGAGTCTCACTGGGATTTTAGCTAATATTTCAGAGACCAATTCTCAGACTTAGGCAAATACCCATATTGACAAAAAATATATATATTTATATTTTTGTATTTAGTTTATATAAACCAAAATAAATAGATATTAGAAAAAAATAAAAATAACAAAAATTTGAACTTTTCTTATTTTTATTTTTATATAAATAAGCAATAGGGCAAGTAACATGTCTAGATGCATCTTAGTTCAAACATAGTGTAACTCACAAAACAAATTCAATAGAGTATACCCTCTTATTTGCAATAATCACTATGGATGTTCACTCCTCATAAGATCATTAATGTCAAAGTTCATGTAAGTATATGGGTGAGTATACTTATACCATAGCATTTTTATTAACTCATTTCTTCAATATATTTTTGATACATTTATTCATGAATGATTGCTTCTTATAGATGCTCACTAGAGTTTTTTGTTTCATCTTAAAAGTCAAACTTTATGCTAGGGCCTAGATACATGAGCATCTCCTCCAAACACTAGTTTGTACATCCCCTTTTTGTGTTCAACTTTGTTGCTCATCTTTTTCTATAATAATTAGAGCAAAGATGTTTTCTGTAAGAACTTAAGGTGGTAGATTCGTGTAGGTTGTTTGTCTTTTTTTGCAATGAATTAACACCGACTTTTTCTCTATGGATCAACTCTTTGTGTTTGGCAAGAGGAGAGCTCTTTATACATGTACTAGGTTCAATTAGTATTAGTCAATTTAAAACATGAACTTCCTCTTTGATGAGCATCTCATTAAATAATGTGAACTTTAATTATAAAATGTATACATATAAGTTCCTTACTGTGCATTGAAAATGAACTTTGCAAAGATAATCCATAGGATTAGTATGCACAAAGTAAATCGCACAAAATAGAGAGATGCATAGGTTCAAGAATTTATTAAGTGATAACACAAGTTCTTAAACTTTGACATATCAAGCATGTACTTTCCTTAAAGAAAAGTTTTGAACCAAACCAGAAAAAAATTTTATATCATATTTTTTTATTTTAAACTGAAAAATAGAAACATAAAAGCAAAATAGAAAAATAAAATGCATGTCCTAAACTAATGCAATAATATAAAGAATGCAAAAACATACAAGTAGTCCTATCAATTAATGTGACATGCATCTTCTTTGACCTCCCATTTTGTTTTAAATTTTGGCATATTCTTTTTATCAACATCAATTTGTATGATCTTTTCTTTATTTTGAAAGTAAAAATCTGCTGGTTTACCAAGTTTGAGACTTAAAAAATTGATTTGTTGACTCATATCACAAACTTGATTCTCTAGACTCTTTCCTTTCCTTTTTGGATATTTTTCACCTTCATTTTTCTTCACTTTATTCAAGTTAAAGAAATTTGGTCTTATATGACCAACAACACCACAATAATGACAAGTATGAATAAATTTTGTTTCGGACTTACCTTGGTTGGGCTTATTTGTCATTGATATATCATGTGAGGCTCTTGGAATATAAGTTTTAGACTCGGCCTTCTTTGGAGCTTCCTCATCTTGATTTTTCTTAACAAAAATGATACCTTTTGATGAAGTGGCAACAGATGATGAGGCTTGTTTTTCTTTCCCTTTGGAAGTCGTATACCTTAAACCAGTTCTATCACTACTCATCTTCTGAAAACTCAACATTTCATCTAATTTATGTGTTGCTGTTTTTTCTTGAACCTTTTCCAATTCCTTTTCTAGTGCAATTTTTTTATTCCTTAATCTTGCTATTTCAATATTAGAAATTTTTAATGCCTCAGACATGTTATTTTTCTCACTCTCTATTTCAGTGAAATTCTTGTACATCTTCTTGTTAAGTTTCTTTAATTTGATCACTTCTTCACACACATAATTGTAAGCTTCCTGTAAACTCAGTTCTTGATCAGCATCAACAAGTGATACATGTGAATCACTGTAATCACAACTACTTTCAGATTTTGTTAGTGTAATTTCAGGAAAATCATTCACAATAGTAGGAAAAGCTATAAAAGATTTTTCATCATTAGATGATGAGGTTAAACATTTAGAATCTGAACTGTCACTAAGTGTGATATTCATTACTTTTCCTTTATTTTTCTTAAAGTTTGGACATTCAACTCTTATGTGATCATATCCTAAGCATTTATGACACTTAATTTTGTCATTTTTCTCAAATTTATCTTTATTCAAATTTTTAGATATATTTATCTTTGTAGAAAATTCCTTACCTCGCTTTTGTTTTCCATTAACTTTCTTGTAAAACAAGAATTTTCTGAATTTCCTTACAATGAGATCTATATCATCATTGAAGTGTGGCGGGACATACAATGACGTTGACATGATCTACAAGGGCACGGATCACACTCGAATGAATGAACCACGCTCTAATGCCAATTGAAATTTCCAACGCACCCCTATAAAACAACGAAATTGTCTACCAATTTCCTTGAACAAATTGATTAGATCTCAATATCTATAATTATTAAACGAATCAAACTACTCAAAGATAATAAACAAATTTGTATGACACAATGATTGGTTACGAAGGGAAACCCTTTAAAGAACTCTTTAAAGGTAAAACCGTACGGGGCAGCCAAATCTAGGAAAGTCAATCTTATTGTTTAAAAATCAATTACAAGTAATTCTCAATTACAAAACCTTTGTAACTTGACTCTCTTACTTGTCCAGACAAATGACCCATTTGTCTTCTACTGCAGTAGCAGCCAGAACCTATGGCGATCTTCAAACTATTGGCTTCCCTCCTGGAACTCCAGTGGCTGAAATCCAATCAACGATTATTCACACTTGAAGCACAATCACACAAAATGAGATATCACAAATATGAAAATTCACTAAGGAATTTTCTCACTAAAATATGCACCAGAAAGTGCTCTAGAAAATATGTAGATATGAATCTCTACAGATCTTAACCAATTGGATCTCTTAAACAAACAAGTTAGAAAGAGTTCCAGTTGAATTAGGATTTTGCTGACGGATAGAATCTGTCGCGAGAACGTCTCCTGATGAATTGCTAACATTTCGTGATAACTCTCTTGTGCAGTGATTTATTTGTGTTCAGCTTCGGTTCTTGATAATTGCAGATTCTTATGGATTCGAAATTCATGTAACTGACTTATCTAAACAACCTTATAAACCTCTAGATAAACTCAATATTGTTAAAAATAAAGTCATCTCTTATTTTACATTCATCCAAATTTAATCAAATAATTATAAGATAAACCTTATCATTTAGTCATCTAATTCTAACCAATTTTTACCTCTACAAATATTAAGGTTAAAGATCAGGTGCGTGTAGGGTTAGATTACTTACATATATATTTTATTTATTGTGCGAGTATTGCCGTCTTCATGTATTTATAGAATATCCATCCATGCATACCTCTCGCTATATATGTATCCAAAAGAATCGAAGATACGTTAATGTAGTGATGAAATGAAGTAATTAAGCCTTGATTCTGTGGATACATTATTGTATAGTAATATGTATGAGTAATATATCTACGATGTAAAAATTTTGCCCTTTTTTTTTTAAAAGAAATACAATATTTTATCATTAAATTTATCTATTTTTTAAAATAAATACACGAAAATATCTCTTTTAATATAAATTTATCGAATAATGTTATACAACACATTTTCATTTTATTTTTATCTTATTAATTAAGATATGTCTTATTTATCATCATTAAATAAAATAAAAATATATAATAAATAATCATTTAATGATAATAAATATAATACATTATATTTAATAAAATAATAATATAAAATATAATATTTTTAAAATCTGTCATATCTCTCAAATATCTAAGGTAAACTCCTACTAGATTGTTGGGGAGCAGGTGAGAAGCAGTTCAGAGAAGCGACTCAAGTGGCTGGTAGGTAAGCTCATGAATGCATGCCGTTCTTAGTCATTGAGTGGTAGATGAAAATTTACAATGAATGATTGCGACGTTTGCGGTGCTCTTTCTCTCCCGTCAGAATCAATGCCGGAACAAACGAATAGGCCTAAAAACAATAAAAATACAATTAAATGAACACGCCCTGCACCAGCAGCAGAGAAGCAGCGGAGCGACTATAGTACTGGTAATTTTTATATTTTTGGAAGGGCTATAGTACTGGTAATTGATTGGCCATCTAAGATGAGGATTTTTAATTTTAAATGAAATTTTAAAATATTATTTTTTAAATTATTATTATTTAAAAACTTAAAAACATTAAGTTAAGATTTAAAATAATTATATTTTTTATTATATTTTATATAAAAATTTTATATAACCTGATATGAGAATTTTATTTCTCATTCCATATTCCGAATCTGCCCTAATACTCAAACTAACATTTGAGTGTATAAATAATATCTAATTTCATTTTAAAAATTAATAATTTTATACATATTTAAAAAATACAATAAATATCCTTTCACATTTAATAAAATGGAATCCAAATGGTCCAAATCATTTCAAGAAAATTGAGCCAAAATTTTAAAATTTCCACGTGAACCATAAGATCACATCGTGCATCGTGTACCCTGCCATCACTCTTAGCTCATCATAAATGTCGTGTTATTATTTGTTTATTTATTTCGTGAACTTGTCATAGTTCTAGACAGTAGTACTAGCTTTGCAGCAGGCCAACGAACAAGACAATCATTTAGGGTACTTTTTCGATGTGAGAGCTACGAATCATGACGACTTGGATCACGACGAATGATATACCCATGCCTTTTTTTATTTTTTTTTAACAATTTGAAAAGTTCAAACACACGATAATTTTTATATCATTTTACGTAATTATATTTTAAAATAAGGAATATATATAGATTCTATTTTTTATCTCATATTATACATTTTATATATTATAATAATATTTTTTATAGTATTTTATTTTTTATAATTTTTTATTTTATTTTTATTAAACTAATTAAATTATATATTTAACTTATCATTCATATATCATATATTTATTATTAAAAAAATTAAAATAAATATAATGTATAATGTATAAAAATGATAAGTAGAATTATTTGTATAAATATATATATATATATACGCACACATTCAGGAGGACACAACTTGCACTACACGTGTGCTCAATTGAAAAAAAAGTAGTAATAAATTGTAAATGAGAAGGTAAATATAAAAATTATGGAAAGAAATTTAGACGTATTAAGATAAAAAATTTAAAAATAAATAATATTTTATTCCAATAATTGTACAGAAACTATTTAATAATTGTCTCTATATATTTTTAACTTGCCACTTGAACTCTCCTCGTGTCGTATATTTTTGACTTGTCATTTCGACCCTTATTGTCTCGTGTATAAAATAAAAGAAGGCCCGCGCATGTGAGCGGCTAAAAAAATTGTTTGGCACTTTGGCTCAACAGCCCAATTATCATTTTTTTTTTCTAAAAAAAATTTAAAAGCCTTTTATTAAGGAAAATACTTCAGTCACCGAGAGGTGGTCTTGAGACATTTTTTCGATTTTACTTATTTATTTTTACTTAAGTGATTAACAAAATATTTTTTTATGATGTTGTGAAATTATTTTTGAAAGTTTAAGGATATGAAATAAGAGTAATTTTAAATAAAGTCGTGGAGTGCGCAAACGTCATAAAATCACTTTGAAAAAAATAAGGTTCACTATTAAAAAATTAATTAATTTTTCATGTGAATCCAGTATTTATTGACTTTTTTTTTAAGTGATTGCTTCGCGCTAATAACTGCAATTAATAAATTATTGGCAGTAATATCGTCTTTAAAAAATATTACTTTTGGAAAAAAATAGTGTTCTACACTTTTACGGTTTTCTCTTCAACGCAGTGGAGATCAGTCGTCGGTTTCTCTTCAATGCGGTGGTTCTCTAAACGTTGTGGTTTCTCTTCTATCCCAACCCACCGACTCAATTAAACTACATTTTCACTCCAGGCAAGACTTGACTTCGACTTCATCACTAAAGTCTTCTTCCCTTGTCTTCTCGTAGCTTTAGATTTGAGCTTCATCCCAACAATTTTTGCATCCCAAAGTATAGCAACTACAGCACCATTATTAACTTAGTCAACCAACAACACCAGATGTGAAGCGAGGTTTGCATTCTTTTGTGAAATTTCACAAGTAGGACGGATTTGAACTTTAATGAAAAGATGTTGGCTCTTCTTGCTTCTTCCGCACCACACAAACCAACGCCACCCCCATTACAACCACCACAAAAAAATGCCTGAGTATCTCACTCCGGGATGAACTACCCGACTACAGTGAACAAGATATTCACAAGAATCAAGACCGAGACTCCCATGCATCCTTCACCTCCAATGATAGCGTTCTGGCTTCCATCACCTCCAGTACTACCCCTCTTGCCTAGCCTCACCCTTCCAGATCGATTACGTCAATGTCATCTAGTCTATGAGAGGGGTGGGTGGAGAGGGGGGTGGGTTTCATGCGAGAGGATGAGAGATAGGAGAGTTTCTCTCTCACAACAAAATGGCCTCGTTGAGAGGAAATATCGTCATATTATGGACATGGGACTCACTCTTCTCGCCCAATCTGGCTCACCTAAGAAATTTTGGGTTGATGCTTTCCTAACCTCTATTTTCATCATTAATCGTTTACCTACCAAGGTTCTTGAAATCACCCTATGAACGTCTCTTTCATCTTCCACCTGACTTTACATATTCTTGAGCATTTGGCTATCAATGTTTTCCCTCTCTTCGTCCTTACGCAAATGATAAATTGTCTTATCGTAGCACACCATGTATTTTCATAGGTTATTGCTCTAATCATAAAGGCTTTCGGTGCTTTGACCCCTCCTCCCGGCATGTTTATATCTCTCGAAACGTGATTTTTGATGAAGGCAAATTTCTTGCTCATGTGCAATCCATATTCACCAACCCAGCCATATTCACAGTTTGCTGTTATCTCCTCCCTCACATATATTCACTTCTTCCCCTATTTCTTCTACTAATCCTAAGCCTTCTTCACCTATCATTTCTCAAGGTGCTACCTCACTGAACCTTCCCTCCACTCCTCTTTACCATCTCTCAATTCTGGCCAATTCGAGATCCTTTCAGCCTCTCCCTCTTCCACTACGCCTTCTCTTAGCCATCTCCTCGCTCACCAAGATGGTGCACCTCCTGACCACTGAGACGGTGCACCTTCAACTCATGTCCCTTCTTCTCATATGATCACTAGATCCCAAACTGGTCATCTTAAGCCTTGTAGCTTTCCCGATTTTCAGTTATATTTCTCTACCCGTTGCTCTCTTCAAGCTTTGCACGCAGGTGTGGTCATTTCTAAGCCTTGTATGAAAGCTAAAGCGGTATCTATACCCAAGTGGCATGCAGCAATGGACAATGAGTTTTAGGCGTTATTGAAGAATGAAACCTAGTCTCTATGTTCCTGTCCTCCTGGTAAAATGTGGTGCCATGTAAATGGGTATTTAAGCTCAAACGCGGACATGACGGTAGTGTTGAATGTCACAAGGCGAGACTAGTAGCTGTTGGTTATCTCCAGAGAAGTGGTATTGATTTTCATGACATGTTTTGCCCAGTCATCAAGCTTTCTACTATCCGTATGGTTCATGTGCTTGCTATTTCTTTCAACTGGGATATTCTCCATGGCATTTTAGAAGAGGAGGTCTATATGACACAACTGAAAGGCTTTGAAGATCCTGTGCACCCTAGTTTGTTTGTAAGCTTCATAAATCTCTATATATATTGAAGCAAGCTCCTCGGGCTTGGTTTAATCGAGTATCCATTGCTCTTTTGTCTCTTGGTTTTCACAGTTCACAAGTTGACCCCTCATTGTTTACTTATCACCATGACTCAGTTCATGTGTTTTTATTAGTGTATCTGAATGCTTTTCTTGTCACCTCCAATGATCAGGACTTCATTACACCTCTTATTTCCAACCTGAAACTTGGATTTGCCATGAAGGATCTCAGCCAGTTGAAGTATTTCCTGGGTATTAAAGCGACACACAACTCTTTCGGATTGCATCTTCGGCAAACATGGTACATTATTGATCTCTTGGATCATGTAAAACTCCTTGGTATCCAACCTTATCGTGCTCCTTGTGTCTCGAGCTCCAAACTGTCCAAATTTGATGGAAACTTCTTCATGATCCATCTGAATATCGGCAAACGTTGGGTGCCTTGCAATATGTCACCCTCACACACCCCAACATAGCATACTCAGTGAATCAGCTCTGTTAATACATGCAAGCTCCAATCACTACTCATTGGATAGCAGCCAAACATGTGCTACGATATTTTAAGCATACACTCGATTATGGCCTCTTCTACAAACTCGGTTCCTTCTCTGTTAATGCCTACTGTGACTCTAATTGGGCCAATGACCCTGACGACCGATGATCAATGTGTGGCTATGGTGTTTATGTTGATCCCAACCTCATCTCTTGGTCGGCCAAGAAACAACCTATGGTTTCCAAATCTAGTATTGAAGCTGAATACCGATGTTTAGCTCTTGTTACGGCTAAGGTGTATTAGCTGTGCATGCTCGTGTGTGAGCTGAAGGTTTCACTCGATTCTGCTCCTGTTGCTTGGTGTGACAATGTCAGTGCTTTAGCTCTTGTCTCCAATTCGATTTTCCATGCACGATTTAAACACATCAAAGTGAATTACTACTTTGTCCATGAAAAGGTGGCAAATCGAGACATAATCCTACAACATGTCCCCACTTCACCGCAACCTACGGATATCTTTACCAAGGGACACACGGCTGATTGGTTATGTTTCTTCCGGGACAAACTATCTGTGTCGGATTTCCATGCTAGTTTGCAAGGAATGTTAGGGATAAGGATCACTTTGTTACAAACGAAACTCAAACTAGATAGATTGCAAAAGATGTTGCGACTTGGCATGATCTTTCTGTTGCTGTTTAGCAGTTATCATTTGAACTTGTATTTAATCTTTTGTAAATCTTATCTCTTGTAACAACACATAGATCTTCCTCTTATCTCTATATTACAAGGTAGAAATCTTAATTTTTTTTTAAAATTTTGGTGATATTTACTCAAACTGAATGTCGTGCATGCATCGAGAGCCAAATCGAGAGATTATTGAACGAACTTCTGTCTGGGTTTCGCTTGAGCCCACTGTCGAGCAAGACTTGAGAAAACTTTCTGTCTGATCTTTACTCGAGTTGAATGTCTAGTAAACGTCGAGCAAACTTTTTATTAGCTTGATGCTTCTTGAGTAAAAAACTATGCCAAAATTTTTTTGAGTCAAATCATGAAAAACCACAACGAATCATTAGTGAGTCGGATTATCAAGTCGGGTCGCCTCAACAATAAACTAGGCTCCATAAACCCAACAAGCATATGCATACATATACACTCAACCCAATTATTGTTTCCAATTAAAGTACTACTGTATGACACGATCATTAGCTGGAGAGAGAAACAGTAGATGATCAAAGTATATTTGCGACCATCAAGAAAACCAAACGGCCCGAAATTAAGCTCAGAGTTTGAATTAATTAGCTAGGACACTTTTTTTTATGGTACGTATGTTACGAAAACTGATGACAATGAAGTGAAAAATATATGAAATGGGAGAGAAAACAATTACACACAACACAAGATTTACGTGGTTCGGCAAATTGCCTACGTCCACGGGACTTGCAAAGGATTTATATATATGAGGGATCACAATATAATGGAGGAGGAGAAATATTGTTCTTCACAGAGTTCTTGAGGCACACACACGGCCAAATGAAGTATAAATGGCCTATTTATACTTCTCACAGCGGAAAACCCTAATTCTGGACAAAACACAGAACATTCGCTCGAGCGGAGTGTCGAGCGCTCGTCTAGCGAACTTCCCTTCCGCATTCGCTCGAGCTCACTGTCGAGCGCACATCGAGCGTTCGACTCTGCCTGATTTCGCTCGAGCGGCCAATGCCTTCGCTTTAGCGAACTTCCCTTCCTGGAGGCACCGCTCGAGCTCACTATCGAGCGGCCTTCGAGCGTTTGAATCTGCTTGGTTTCGTTCGAGCGGCAAAAGGCTGTCGCTCGAGCGAAGTGGACCAGACTCCACTAATCAACAATTCTCCCACTTGGAGACTGGTACACTCGCTGCATCGTCCTCTTCCTCAAACGTGATATCCCCCACTTCTACAACTCACTGCCCCTGTCTTCATGCCAGAAGACCAACTGAAGTTGCACACAACTTCAGTTTCTCAAGTGTAACACCCTTTGTCAACATATCAGCCGGGTTCTTGCTATCACAAATTTTCTCAAGTTACAACTGTCCATCATCTAACAATGATCGTATGAAGTGATACCTGATTTGAATGTGCTTTGTCCTGGAATGAAATGCTAGATTCTTGGCAAGGAATATGACACTCTGACTATCACTATAGAGAGTGCCTTTCTGATTCTTTTTACCTAATTCCTCCAAGAAGCCCTGTAGCCATATCATCTCCTTTGCAGCTTCTGACACTGCAACATACTCAGCTTCCGTAGTAGACAAAGAAACTGTTTTCTGCAGATTAGAACCCCATGACACTGCAGTACCACCAAGAGTATAAACAAAACCTGTGGTACTCTTTCTGCTATCAATATCACCAGCTAAATCAGCATCAACATAGCCCTGCACCTCTAAACTCTTTCCTGAGAAACACAAGCATGTTTCTGAGGAGCCCTTTAGGTACCTCAAAATCCACTTCACTGCTTCCCAATGTTCTTTTCCTGATTTACTCATGTATCTACTCACAACTCCCACTGCATGGGCAATATCCGGTCTTGTGCAGACCATAGCATACATAAGTGAACCAATAGCTGAGGCATAAGGAACCTTACTCATGTAGTCTTGTTCCTCCTCTGACTCGGGTGATTGATTCTTGCTGAGTCTGAAGTGACTTCCCAAGGGTGTGCCAACTGATTTGGCCTTATCCATATTGAACCTGCTGAGTACCTTCTTCACATACTCAGCCTGTGAGAGCCTCAACGTACCTCTGGCTCTATCTCTGACAATTCTCATGCCAAGGATTTGCTTTGCAGCTCCCAAATCCTTCATTGCAAAGTGCTCTGACATCTGCTTCTTCAGATTATTGATCTCATCAATACTAGCCCCTGCAATAAGCATGTCATCCACATACAACAGCAGAATAATGTATGAATTGTCAAAATGCTTGACATAACAACAGTGATCTGCTTGACATCTAATGTACCCTGCACTGCACATGAAGTTGTCAAATTTCTTGTACCACTGTCTAGGAGCTTGTTTCAGGCCATACAAGCTCTTCTTCAGTCTACAAACTGAACCTTCCTTTTCCTGTACTACAAACCCCTCAGGTTGGTGCATGTAGATGTCTTCTTCAAGATCTCCATGAAGAAATGCTGTCTTCACATCTAGCTGCTCAAGAAATAGATCTTCAGTAGCAACTATAGACAGTACCGTCCTGATGGTTGTGATCTTCACTACAGGAGAAAAAATCTCAGAGTAATCAATACCCTGCTTCTGCTGAAAGCCTTTTACAACAAGTCTAGCCTTGTACCTCTTACTGCCATCAAGCTCAGTTTTCACCCAGTACACCCACTTGTTGTGTAATGCCTTCTTCCCTGATGGAAGTTCTTTCAACTCCCATGTCTGATTCTCTAGCAGAGAATCCATCTCACCTTTCACGGCCAGCTCCCACTTGCTAGAATTTTCATCTTGCAAGGTTTCTTCATAACTCTGCGGTTCTCCACCATCTGTCAGCAGAATGTAGTTCAAGGTTGGTGAGAGACTTTGTGGAGGATGGCTAGTCCTAGCTGACCATCGAACTGCAACTGTAGGAGTGGACGATTCTGAAGCTGACTGCGGAATAATAGGAATGGGTACACTGGACCCACTCTCCCCGTCACTCACATCTCTACTCTGCACTGTGACCTCTGGTAGGTCATCCAAGCTTACAAACTCGGACTCCTGAGGAGTTGTTTCAGAAGTTGTACTAGACTTGTCCTTGTACATAGTCTTCTCATTCAAAATTACATTTCTGCTTCTTATGATCTTCCGACCCTGATCATCCTAGAAACGATAGCCAAATGCCTCATCTCCATAGCCAATGAAATAACATTTCTTTGACTTCGCCTCAAGTTTACTTCGAGCATCATAATCAATATGAACATAAGAAAGACAACCAAATGTTCTAAGGTGAGAAAATTTAACCTCTTTCTCACTCCAAACCTCCTCAGACAATTCATGATTTAATGGAACTGATGGCCCTCTGTTTATCAAGTAGACTGCAGTGCTGGCTGCATCTGTCCAGAAAGTAGGTGGTAGTCCGGCGTGCAGCCTCATGCTTCTAGCACGCTCATTTATGGTTCTGTTCATACGTTCAGCAACTCCATTTTGCTGTGGTGTCCCAGGAATGATCTTCTCCATTCTGACACCCAGAGCTGCACAATACTCCTTGAACCCACCATCAATGTACTCACCACCATTGTCAGACCTCAAACATTTCAGTTTTAGGCCTGTTTCTGTCTCTACCATGGCCTTCCAAGTTTTGAAGACATTAAATACATTGGATTTATGCTTCAGAAAATAAATCCACACCTTCCTACTATGATCATCAATGAATGTGACATAGTAACGAGAACCTCCAAGAGATGCCACTGGGGAAGGTCCCCACACATCTGTGTGGACTAGGTCCAGTTTTCTTGTCTTAGGCGTCCTGCCACTTCTCAAGAAACTGACCTTCTTCTGTTTCCCCATAATACAGCTCTCACACATACTGAGATCAACTGTCTTCAGTTCTGGTAGCTTGCCTCTAGACAGAAGTTCTTTCAAACCCTTCTGACTCATATGGCCAAGCCTGCAATGCCACAAATCTGTTGTGTTCTCTGCAACGGTAGTAGCAATAGTGTTAACCAAACCGGTAGTCATGTATAGTGTACCAGTTTTTCTACCCCGAGCCAGTACCAATGCCCCTTTTGTGACCTTCCAGGTACTATCTGAGAACACTACTGAGTGCCCACACTCATCCAGCTGCCCAACAGAAATGAGGTTCTTCTTCAACTCAGGAATGTGTCTGACCTTTTGCAAGGTCCATTTGTTCTTGTGAGGGAGTGCAATGTCAATGTCTCCCATCCCTACCACGTTCAAAGCTTCTCCATCAGCCAGATACACCTTCCCAAAATCACCTGCGACATAATTTCGCATTAGCTCCCGGTGGGAAGTTGTATGGAAGGAAGCCCCTGAGTCCAGTATCCAATCATCAACTGGACTATGAACTGCAAGCAATAGTGCATCATGTACTTCTTCAGTTACAACATTAGCACTATCATTCTCGGTCTTTCTAGGATTTTTGCAGTTCTTCCTTATGTGGCCAGCTTTGCCACAATTCCAGCAAGTAACCTGCTGACCAGGCCTCAACTTGCTCTTGCCTCTGTGGTTTGATTTTGACCTTCCTCTATTCGAGTTCCTATCATGTGATCTCCCTCGAGAATCAACATTCAGTGCTGAACTCGAACACGAGGTCTCGCCTGAATCTCTCCTACGCACCTCCTCAGTCAAAATCAAGTCGCGAATATCATCATATTTCAACTTATTTTTACCAGCAGAATTACTAACAGCCATTCTCATGGCTTCCCAACTATTTGGCAATGAAGCCAATAATATCAGTGCACGTATCTCATCATCAAATTCAATTTCAACAGACGACAATTGATTTGTGATAGTATTAAAATCATTCAGATGTTGTGCAACAAACGTACCATCTGCCATCTTTAAGTTGAACAACTTTTTCATTAAATGTACCTTGTTATTCGCTGACGGCTTTTCATACATGCCTGACAAAGCCGCCATGAGATCCGCCGTCGTCTTCTCCTTGATGACGTTGTGTGCAACGGATCTCGACAGGGTTAGTCGAATAACCCCCAAAACTTGTCGATCCAACAATTTCCATTCATCCTCATCCATCTTCTCCGGTTGTTTTCCCAACAATGGAAGATGCAGCTTCTTCACATAGAGGTAATCCTCTATTTGCATCCTCCAATAACCAAAATCCTTGCCGTTGAACTTCTCGATTCCCGATACCTTCACTTCATCTCCAACCATCGTCTTCCTTCAGATCCGAACCACGGCTCTGATACCAACTGTTACGAAAACTGATGACAATGAAGTGAAAAATATATGAAATGGGAGAGACAACAATCACACACAACATAAGATTTACGTGGTTCGGCAAATTGCCTACGTCCACGGGAGTTGCAAAGGATTTATATATATGAGGGATCACGATACAATGGAGGAGGAGAAATATTGTTCTTCACAGAGTTATTGAGGCACACACACGGCCAAATGAAGTATAAATGGCCTATTTATACTTCTCACGGCGGAAAACCCTAATTCTGGGCAAAACACAGAACATTCGCTCGAGCGGCGCGTCGAGCGAACTTCCCTTCCGTATTCGCTTGAGCTCACTGTCGAGCGCACGTCGAGCGTTCGACTCTGCCTGATTTCGCTCGAGCGGCCAATTCCTTCGCTCGAGCGAACTTCCCTTCCTGGAGGCACCGCTCGAGCTCACTATCGAGCGGCCTTCGAGCGTTTAAATCTGCCTGGTTTCGCTCGAGCGGCGGCCTTTTGCCGCTCGAGCGAAGTGGACCAGACTCCACTACTCAACAACGTAATTAATTAGCTAATTTCTTTTGACAAGTTTCGTGGCGTAAAAATCTTGATCTATACTGGTGACGTTCCTCACGACTTCTCGTTTGCATAACTCAAATAACGCAGACATTTTAAAAAACCATATTTTTTTTCCCACTTCATTATGATTAAGCTTACAATGATGGAATTAAAACCCCAAATTATTGAAAAATCCAGATATCATCAATCCTAAACAATATGTAATATAGCAAATCGGAGGCCTGATCCTCAAGACATGACGACTAATTGGGGTCACCCAGCTAACATGGAGTACTCCACCATTCATCTCACATTTGAGAATGACACCCTAACATTTACATGGTTTTGCCCCCTCATTTTGATTGCTTATGTATTTATTTTATTTAATTTTTTTAATATTTAAAAAGTGACTATTAGTGAATTGTGATATTTTTAAAAATGTTTATCTTTAAAAAATAATTGAAAAAAAGGAAAAAGAAATTGAAATTTGCACTAGGGCCACGCCTTGTAGCACGATCTATATATATTATAGGAGAAAGAGAAGTCGTAGTTAAACGGGAGACCAAGGTGGTGGGTTGCTGTTCTAGTCTTCCTGGGAGTTTAGGTTCCATAAGTCCTAAGAGCTCTACCGGAGAAGTTCCCGTCATTATAAAAAATAAAAATAAGAAGTTCTAGTTAGTATAGCATGTAATTGGAGTGGATATTGTATACAAGTGTGCATACATTTTGGGATTTATATGTATATGTGTGTGTATTTATATTTTTATGTTAATTAAATACTTTTACTAAATTTACAACAATAGATCGATCATTTGCGTATTTAAGCCAATGAGTTCCCATGTGTGGGTTTTCATGAAAGCACATCGTTGTCGTCATCCAAATCTGTGGTAAGCTTTTGTATCACGAGTATATAATTCGAAGGTTTTGACAGCTATACGTATCCAGAGTAGAGTATAAAGCAAAACCAGGTTGGAAAAAGTCCCCCAAGTCTTTGAACTGCAGCGTCAGAAAGAGTGAGAGATCCGCAAGTGAGCCTACAATACAGAGAGAGAGAGAGAGAGGGAACAGAAATGGGAAGGAGGCCATGCTGCATCAAAGAAGGTCTAAACAGGGGAGCATGGTCTGCTCGGGAAGATAACATCCTTATCAACTATATTAAAGCCCATGGCGAAGGAAAATGGAGAGACGTTCCTGAAAGAGCTGGTGCGTAATTATCTTGAAAAATACTCTTTTTTCATAGAATTGAATGCTTTCCACCTGATCACTCTCGTGCATTCTTCATTTTTGTTTTCACTTGTGTAGTTTATTCACGTTGATAAATCATGTTAAACCTTGTAGGGCTGAAGCGATGCGGGAAGAGTTGCCGGCTGCGATGGTTGAATTATCTAAGGCCAGATATCAAGAGAGGCAACATTTCTGTGGAAGAAGAAGAGCTCATTATCAGACTGCATAAGCTCCTGGGTAACAGGCCAGTATCGGAAGTCTTCTTCTCCTAGTCCCAGTACTCTTCCTTTTTAACTTCTGCTGCAAAAAGTGTTTAATTATTTCCCAGATGACAAAATAATATTTTCCTCTCCAGAATTAAACGGACCGTGAATGCTATATAGTATATTAATTAATGCGTAATAAATTAAGAGCCTGGTCTTAATATTAAAGAATGTCGTTTTTTTCGCCAAAAGTACATTTTTACTCATTTATTCTCCTTAACGTGAGAAGAAAATAATTTTAACGGATGAATTATTCAATCTGTTCGTAGAAAAGTAATTACCAGTTTTTGTGGCTGAGAGAGACAATTGGTTAAAAGTGATGATCGAAAGAGTGTAATTTGACACATGGAATGTGATCATGAATCATCTTCTAGAGAGTGAAAAGGAAATATATACGACTTAACAACACAATTATTTGAGAAAGAAACCAATCCCAAATATTATATCAATACCGATAATTAATATATTATTATTATTATTATTAAGGTGGTTGTTGCTGCTATCTTTTGCTCTCGAGTTTTATTTTCTTTAAAACTTCCAATTTATACTCTCAATAAATTGATCAATGTGCTTACAAAATAAATAATGCTGAATTATATATGGCTGGGTGCTGCAGGTGGTCATTGATCGCCGGGAGAATACCCGGGCGAACTGACAATGAAATAAAGAATTATTGGAACACGCATTTAAGCAGGAGAATAATGCAAGATGGTTACAAGATTCTGCAAGATTCCTACAAGCAAGATGGCGAAATGATCACAGATGATGATGAGGGAAGTAACTGGTCGGAATTCACTCAAGGAACAGGACAGGAAACTCATGATCACTCGGCGATTCGGACAAAAGCAAAGAGGTGCTCAAATGCTTTTATCCCAAAGCAACTTGACATTGCAATGGAGAAAAATGCTAGTACTGTCCTCCCTGATTGGGGTAGTGATCAAAGCGGAAGTTCTTTAGCCCAGCAAGAAGATAATTCCGATGAGAATTTTCTCATGGATTATGTTGTGAATGATCTTTTGATATCTGATCACAAACTCTCATGTTTAGATAGCCACCAAGATAGAGAGTTAAATGAGTGTGAGAATATGGTGGATGGAGAAATGGACCACGCCAAGAACAATATCATGTCTAGTTGTTGTGAAGATTTTCTTGTTTCTGGACATGATCAAGCCATGCATGAGAATTGGAGGCCGCAGACTGAACCTAATTCCCAACCAAATGAAGATTTGGATCTCAAGACATTGACATCTCTTCTAAATTTAGAAGATGACTGGATTATAAGCTGAACAAAACAAACAAGTTCGCTCAAGTAGTACTACTGCGACGTACACGGACCACTGGGTTCTACGAATAAGTTGTCAACGATTTTGGCAACATGTGGCTAAAATTCTGCTTAATTTCCAATAAAAGATCGAATGTGCATGGGTTAGTTTTTAGGTAATTTTTAGCCCATTATAAATTACTGTAGCATGCATGGAATTAGTAGTGTGTCATGTATTTCTGTAATTTTATGAGTATAAATTAATAAGACTGTACGTCGTGGCTCAGATCACACATGCACTAGACTCGCTCCGTGTTGGTATAGGTTTCCATACTGTTCTCAAACCATATAAGTAGTACTTGCAAGCTTCACTAGAAGACAGGAACATTAAAAAAAAAAACAGTGCAGTACACTAGTATTCCATAAATAGCATGCAATGTGACAATGTACGTCCAATATAGGTAATATATACATATATCGTACTTATGCGTATATATCCCTGCCATTGTGCATCTATCTTATGCAAATCTGTGGCAAATAATGCAGGGTGGCAGAGCATGCCACCCCCTTGTCAGTTGTGGCCGGCTCTCATGGCATGGCAAAAGGAGATCATGTGCTTTCTAACATGATCTAGCAGTGATCTAGTTGCCCCCCCTCCTTCAAAGAGTACTCTGGGCGCCTTACATGCATGAAAGGTGCTCAGAATTTAAGTAAACGAACATATAATTAATGATCATTTAGATAGAAAAAAACCGAACAAGAAAAATTCAGAAAGAAAAAAAAAATTAGCGAGAACAATTAAAGAACATCATTATTTAGAGAGGAATATATATATATATATATATATATATATATCCTTCTGAGCAACATCGTCCTATAATATTAAATTTGATCAAATAATTTATAATATCTCGTTTACCATTAATTGTAAATAGACCTTAATATATCTCAAGTTGCTCTATTGATTAGGATGTTCAAAAGTGTACGTAAACTATTAGCAACTAGATTTTCTTTTATTTTTCGAAACCAAGATCAAGACGACATTATAAACTAATAAAACATATACAAAAAAGGAGGTAGAGAAAAGAATAATTTGGCAAATGAAATATAAAAGTTGGTAAAGTCAACTGATCTCCAGACTAGTTGAGAAGATTGGTAGGTACCATTTATATATGAAGGGTAGGCCGGGCCGGTGACAATGCTGGAATCAAGGATTAGGAGTTCGACTGCTGTCATGAAGGGTGGCATGTGAGTCTCACGTACATGCGCTTGTGGTGGTGTAGGGCCGTCCCACATGCTTGTTTAATTCAGGTTTGGAGGACGACGTTACGTGTATTGGCCATTGCATAAGTTGCTAGTCGGGCACGTACGTTACTACGGTACTGTTTGTGAATGGATGGTACTATTTAACTAGCTCTCCAAACATCGATCGGACACGCCAAAAGCGTATGGCCTGATGGCATAACAGCCGAGTCACTAAAATGGAGGTTTTGGATTCAACCCCTTCTCCAATATATTAAAAATAAAAACACATTGATCGGACATCAAAGACATGATATATAAGGGCTCGTTTTGATTAGTATCACATGATATATTGAAATATGTAATGGAATAAAAAAATAAAAAAATAAATTATAAATAATAATGAATTATTTATGTTTAAGAAGTTTTTCGTTTGCCGAACAGCTGAGATGTTTATTAGGACAAGATTGGAGATTGAGATGATATGAGAATTTTATGAATAATAAAAAGATAATTTGTTAATAGTAGTGAGATAGTTTGAGTTGAGCACAGTTTTTAGATTTTGAGAAATGAGAGAGAAAAAGTTAAATAAAAAATATTATAAAATGAAAATAATATTGTAACAATATAGTTTTGTAAAAATAATTTTATTTTTGTTTGCAGATTTAAAAAAGTTGAATTTTTTTTTAAGTTTTTATTTTAAAGTTTAAAAAAGTTGTAATGATTAGTTTGAAAATTTTGTATTTAAATTATGTAATAAATTTACATACCTAAATTACAACTAGATTCCCTATCCCCTTATATAATCGCTCTAATCCAATCAAGAAATGTCAATAAATTTGTACTATTTCTGACCTCTTTGATTGACATTCATGACCACCAAACCCATATATCATTGGATATATAAAATTAAGGGTTGGTGATCATAAATTATCTCCTTAATGGTTTAGACATGACATACTGTTTTTAAGGCAAACACATCGATCTGCGTCACTGTTGACTAAACATCAGAGACAACAAACTAAAGTAATTAGAACCAGCACGTTACGTATAATTAACCTTTTGATTCTTACATACTTCATGTGCACGTACGTATATACGTACGTAGCTCCCAGTTCCGGCCCTGGCCTCTTCATCTTCGGCCTGCTTCATCCTTGATGAAATCGGGCGTCCCTTGGAAAGTTAGCAGGAAACTTAATGATAAAAAAAACACTTTGAAACAGATATTGACTCCCCCTCAACCTAGCTGAAAATTGTTCCTTGTAAATTTAGCAGGAAACTTATCGACTTGTCGCTTCAACGGCTATGATCATGCGTCAAGTTATAATTGCACTGCAACGAGCTAAATACTTTCTAATAATTGGAACCGTACATATGGCTATCCCATTTAAAACAAAGTTTGTTCTGAAATGTCCAAGAAGATAAGTCCTATATATCTAATGTAGAGAGAGAGAGAGTGGTGGACCGGATACCAAACCATATATTATGTGCATCAAACTTTCAACAGCAAGAGAATGGAAGCTGAGAGCAGAGAGAGAGAGAGAGAGAGAATAAAGTAGATATATATGTTTTTTTAGCTATTTCAACGTCGTATATAAGACTTAAGCTGTCGTGAGTCCGATGAATCGAAAAAACTAGCGCTAATTGTGGACCAAAGAAAGCACGTTTCCCATAGTCTGCATGTCTATATATATATATATATATATATATATTATATATATATATATATATATATAAATGTATGACTTCATCACGTGGTTCGCTTTTTCTCTATGGGGCTCCACAGAAATTAGAATAAGCTAGAATGGAGCAATCCCGCTAGCTAGCTAGCTCCTGGCTGAATTTCCTTCCACGTTACGCAAAATATATATTATATATATATATATAGATGATCATTAAACGCATAGTACAGCTAAATATGAAGTAATTAATTTTTACTGCCCAAGATTGAGGGTCAATATAATAATAAATTAAGAAACGAATATATAATAAATTTTTACTGTCCTGTGGTGACCAGGTACTTCTAATTTTGAATATCCAAAATGTATCATGTATCCATGCATGACTTGCATTAATAAATCAAGATAAACGTATAGTTTAACTTTCATTATATACTTTGTATTATAGGCCTTCCGTACGTGCCAACCATTACAATCTTGGGTATTTTATTACTGATTTGCATATTAATATAGCACGAGACATTAATTAATGAGAAGCGCTGCGGAGAAGCACACCGCACACCAACTTACTTGTATTAAAAAACCAAAACACATAAAACAGAACGCATTCTCTTGGGTTCAGCAATTTTCCTCCCTCAATAGCACAGTTCGCATTTTGCCCACAAACACAGCACTGAACTTCGTGGAAGGAAATCACCTCTCTCTCTCTCTTCCATCTTGAATCTGCGCACACCAAATCACAGAACAAAAAATTTGTCATCAACGACAAAAAAATTTCATGATCTCATCACAGTTCCGAAGCTACAAATGATCTCAATAATATTCTCATTTCACTATTCTTCATCGCTATCTCATCACAGTTATCACAGACCAAAAATCGAAGCTTAAAAAAATCACAAATACGATTTCATCATTAATGGGCAAAAAAATCGCAGACCAATATTTCATCCTTACTGTCCATAGGGAGGGCAAAAAGTGTAACCCCCTGCCAAGGAAAAATTGAAGGAAAAAAGTGTAATCCGCGATTCCTGCATCGAACGGCTGTTGAGATGGGAGAAAGGATCTGAATCCGTCGTGGACACTTCTACTGGAAAAAGAAGATGGGAGAATGATCAGAAAGGTAATCCGTGGTGGGTGAGCAGCAATTAGCAAGAGAGAGGAAGGTTGTGATTTAAATAAGGGTAAAAGAGATATTTCACATTGAGAAAATATTAGCATCAGCCTCTGTATAAATCACACACTCCACACCTTACGTGTCAACTGATTTTATCGTTTGAATTTTTTTCTCCTCGTTGAAACCGACGATTTGATGTGAGAGAGAGCACTTGAAGAGAGAGAACTGAGAGACGTTGAGGAGAGTCTGAGAGTGAGAGCTTGATGAGAGAGACTATATGAGGAGAGAGAGAGGTCGGATGGAGAGAGAGGATTTGATGAGAGAGAAAGTTTGATGAGAGAGAGGTCAAAGAGATCATCTTGAGGAGAGAGAGAGGTCAGAGAGATCTCGATGAGAGAGAGGTTGAAGAGAGAGAAAGCTTGATGAGAGAGAGAGACGTAGATGAGAGAGAGGTCAAAGAGAGATCATCTTGAGGAGAGAGAAAGCTTGTTGAGAGAGAGAGCTTGAGGAGAGATCCTGAGGAGAGAGAGGTCGAAGAGAGAGAGAACTGATGAGAGAGAGACGTAGATGAGAAAGAGCTGATGAGAGAGGCGTCTGACATTTAAAAATATAAAAAATTAAAAGTGTGTGCAGTGTGCTTCTAAACAGAGGCGGATGCATAGCAACTCTCTTTCGCATTACTGATTTTGATGGTGTGCGGTGTGCTTCATTAAAAGGGGCTTCTGTGTATTTATATGGTACCAACATTAATGAATGAGGAATGATTCGAAGATAACAAAATTAAAGAAAATGCTTGTATGTATTCTCTCTATGTCCCATCAAAATGATTGATGGTCATAAAAAATTTTTATTTTTTTATTTAATAATTAAAAAAATAATTTTAAATATATTGATAATTTTTTTTATTTTTATAAATATTTAAATATATTAAAAAAATATAAAAAAATATACATGTGATTAAAATGAGGGATACACTTAAACGGCATAATAGCACCGCTCCAAAATTAATTAACTCAGGAGGTGGACACTTTTCTGGAGGGTTGTGCATGTGCATGCATGATATAAATTGCCACGAAATTGGGGATCTCTTGGGGTTCGTGTAACTCGTTTGAAGGTATATTAGTCAAGCTATAACCCTAATTCACTCCGTGATCAACGAGGTATTTGAATCATGTCAAGCCCAAAAGTCCACGTATATAATATATATATATATATAAATATTCAGAAAAGAAAATTTTTAAGTTCAAATGAGCTGTAAATTAGACGAAGTAGCAAGGTCATCTAGTAATAATAGTTAACACAAGGATAATATGATCAGTCGGATATTCAGCATGCATGAAGGAAATATTAATTTATATATATTCATTTAGAAGAAATTAGTACTACTCGTACTAGCCGTTTACGTATGAAAATGATAGATTTCTGGTGAACAACTATGAGTACTACTACTTCCAGCATTAATTGTTGTAGTATATATATATATTATATATATATATATATATATTTATATAACTTCATTCCGTAAAGGAATAATAATTAATAAGGCTATATACGTGTGTATATATATATATATATTATATTGGAATAACGCGTAAAACATGTTTATCTAATTAGATGAGATAAAGTTTTTAATAAAAATAATATGATTTTTTACAAAAAAAATTAATTAATGCATTAAAAAGAAGAAGCAGATTTTAGGAAATATTTTTGGATAAATATAAGTTAGTGAAGTATAATAATTACATGTTTAGATATATTAGAAAACGAAAAAGATTTGTTCAAAATAGACCATATTTTAAAACAATTTGTAGAGTCGAGTAACATAGACAAATTAAAGTCCTAGTTTTTTCCAAAAGTAGAATAGACAATGCAATATTTTTTCAGCACATGAAATACTGTTTGGCTTGTTTGGGGGATAATTGATCATTCTGTATCTTCTTCTATGGGATTCATTGAGAGCACATTTAATTTTTTGTGACGTTGTTGCTTGATCAAGGTCTGCACCAAGTTGAATCATCTATTATCTTTGTGAAGTTTATATTGCAATGTTCTTCAAATATGACAAATGCTCCTACATGATATAAATTTAATGTTATATATGATCAATATAAAAGTAAAAAATTTGTACTCAATAATAATGTGATTACAATAACTTTTGTTAAATAATTGTTACTTATAACAAACAAAAAGTGTATTCAATTATGAGTATAAGTTTTGAAATGCTATTTATTGATTGATATATCAAATATAGGAATCCATCACAACGCTTTCAATTATAGAGTCAATTCGAAGTGATGTTTGTTATTTTACAAGTTTTTTAATAATATAGATCTAATAAGAATTAAAAACATAAATGCTGATATTTTCATCATATTTTTATCTGCTTTAATAATTTACAAACTAATAATAGACCCTCATTAATCAATATAATAAAGGTAAAAGTTGATATGCATAAATATTTTCTGAACTCCATAAAGAAGATGGTCATGCATGTGTTTTGAGAGAAGAAAAAAAAAGGTTCATTTTTTTATTCCCCTACGTCCATTTTTGACCGGTTCATTCCGGAATTAGTTCTTTCATTTTAAAAACCAGTCAAATTCAGTCTGGAATCAGTTTTACATTTTCAACACCGGATTGGCCAATTCACATATTATATATATTATTAATTTTTAATATTATATAAAATATATTTTATATTATATATAATGTTTTGTATATAATATATATAATTATGTATGAAATAATATATTATAACTTATAACATAACATTTTAATCTTAAACATGAATATTTATTTGATCATATGTTTTAAATATAATATGTATATATATTAAATACATTTTATTGCCTAATAAATTCTCAACATATTTCTTTTGATAAATATATTAATAATACTAATATACTTAATATATTAAAATTGAAAAACTGGACTAGAACCGGTAAAACTGAAAGTACCGATTTAAGAGGGTAACCGATGCATAATCGGTTTTATAAAATGCAAAACCGGTATTACCGGTTCGGTCTTAGATTTTGTTCAAAACCGGACAGGTCCAATTACACCCCTAAGCATTAATTCTACTCCCTATTTTATACTATTTAATATTTTAAAGCATTTAACTTTTGTTAACAAATTGGATGGTGAGTTAAACAAATTAATAAAATTACATGGGTTAAATGAATTAATAAAATTTTACATTCACATAACAAAATATTTAACTAATTATAATAAATTGAGCATGATTTCTTATGTATCACATTTTGTTGATGTGTAGCTTGAAATACCAGAATGTATATTTGTAATGTTAAATGATGTTTTGCACGTGCTTACCCTTGTAACATTACTTATTAACATTTATTGATTTAATACACGAAAAGTAAAAAACAATTCATGCCAATAATTCGAAGATGAAATACTGTTTATAATCATTTTCGAGAAAAAGCAATATCCACGCTTTTCATTAAGGCTGTGAAAAAAAAAAAAAAAAAACACGACAACAACACTGTTTATTAATGAAGAGTTACTGTTCATTGAAGATGTTAAAATTATTATTCATTATTGTAACTGCTGAATACTCTCTTATTATAATTAATATATATATTCACCTCTCTTGTGTATGTCCCTCCAAATACCAGCAAAAATGGTCCAAGCTTCCCCACAACTGGATGCACAATCTGGGGATAAATAGAGCGCGTATCTCGCATCATGTGTGTGGATCTATAACCAGTACTAGTACTGCACTCATGTCAGCTTCCTTGTTCCCCACTAGTAGCTTTTGTCCCCGCTGGTTTCCCCGAGTCCACTAAACTTCTTAAAATCGACAAGGCCAGTACGTACATGTACTAGGTAGCCAGAATATTATTGTAGAGTAGTAGCTGTCTTGGATATGTATTTTATTATTAATATATATATAATTAATATTTATGACAGTTATTTATGATAAGAATGGATTTATTTTAATAAAAAATAATTATTTTTAAAGTAAATAACTAATTAAAAAAATATTTTAATTTCTTATATTTATATTTGATAAAAGGAAGTTGTCTTGTTTTTACTAAAACATGCATATGGTTGGGTCTATGCTAATCCAGTTCTAAGTACAAGCAATTTTGTGTATCGATCGGAGTACCAATATTGATATGGCAAGATCATTTTGAAAAGAAAAAATGAAAAAAGACTAAGAAGGAAATGAAATATAGAATAAGAAAGACTGAATCGATGAGCTTTGCCATTTTCATCTCTCCCCTCAGTCTCCCCTCCGTGGCTTCTGCTCCTCCTCCACAAGTGGCTTCTCCTCCACATGTGGCTCCTCCTCCACGAACGATTACTAAATTTGTGTATTCATAGCTTGAAGCTTGTAGTTTACAAGGGCTCCTTTATATAGGAGAATTACAGGATAGTTTGGACATTTAATCCAGCACATGGTGTGAGTGTTGCCTAGAGCTATTTACATGCCTATTGTTGTAACCATAAGATGCCATTTACAAAGGAAAACAGAAAACAAATCAAAGAATTACAGTAAATATATTCTAGGAAATTCTGGAAGAGTCTTCTGGAAGAGTCTTCATGCTAAGATGACTTGACTATTGCATGTACTGCTGATGTGGATTTTGTGAGATTTTGCTGAGATGATTTGGAGTCAGATCCTTGTTTGGCTGAGTTGTTAATACCCTCCCAGGAGTCCATGATGGGAACCATTGTGAGACTCATTCTTAATTGAAGAAACCGAGATGATTGTAGGGGCTTGATGAATATATCAACAACTTGATCTCGAGAAGCAGTGAAAGCTACTTGTAGAGACTTGGAAGTTACATGGTCACGTACAAAGTAAAAGTCAATCTCCATGTGCTTTGTGCATGAGTGAAGAATAGGGTTAGCTGAGAGATACGTAGCCCTCAAATTGTCTCACCAGAGGGTAGGGGGCTAAGAGAGAAAAATACCAAGTTCTTTGAGCAAAGATTGAAGCCAAAGTAATTCTATAGTGGTGTTTTCCAATGCTTTGTATTCAGCTTCCATACTGGATCTGGCAACTGTGGGCTGCTTCTTGGAACTCCAAAAGATTAAATTTGAACCAAGAAAAACACAAAAACTGCCAGTGGAGCGATGGTCATTAGGGCATCCCGCCTAGTCCGCATCAGAGAATGCATGTAATTTATAAGAAGAGGAGGGACGGATGAGGAGACCGTAATGAGCAATGTGCTTGAGGTATCTAAGGATCCTCTTTACCGCTCGCCAGTGAGGTAGTTTTGGACAATGCATAAATTGACAAATTTTATTGACAGCAAATGCAATGTTAGGTCTAGTAAGAAAAAGATATTGGAGACTACCTACTATACTATGGTAAAGGGTTGGGTCAGAAAAATCAAGACCATCTGTGAGTGAAAGTCAAGCAGAGGAGGCCATTGGAGTCTGGACAAGTTTGGCAAGGTCCATTTTGGTCCGTTTGAGCAAGTCACATACATACTTTGTTTGTGATAACTATGAGCGATGTTGGATCTTGAGACCTAGAAAAAGTCTAAGTCCTTAATTAACTAGGAAAACGGAGTTGAGGGAGTGTAACACAGAGGTGATAACAGCCATACTAGAACAAGTAAGGATGATATCATCTAGTTACACTAAGAAAAAGAGAGTGACAAAGGAGTGTTTGTACAAAAATAAAGAGGAATCAAATAGAGACTGTGTGAAGCCAAACTCAAGGAGCTTGGTAATCAACTTGGAAAACCAAGCACGTGGCGATTGTTTAAGACCATAAATGTCTTTATTCAAGCGGCAAACATGGGTTGGGTGATCAAGATGGATGAAACCGATGGGTTGGGTCATGAAAACTTGTTCTTGGAGGTCCTTATGCAAAAATGCATTGTTGATGTCTAATTGCTATAGGGACCATCCCTCGGTGACAACAATGGAAAGTATAGTGTGGATTGTGGTTGGCTTCACAACTGGACTAAAAGTTTTAGAGAAATCAAGACCTGCTTATTGATGAAAGCCTTTGGCAACAAGACGAGCTTTGTGTCTGTCGATGGTGCCATCCAAGCGTCTCTTGGTGCGAAAGACCCATTTGCATCCTACTAGGTTGTTGATACTTGAAGAAGGTACTAGAGTCCATGTTTTAGTATTCATCAGCGCTTCAAACTCTTTTGCCATGGCTAACTGCCATACATGGTGTTTTGAAGGTTCAGTAAAAGATGTAGGATCATCAGGGATTGGGGAAGAGATTGTGATAAAGCTTCGGGGAGGTAGCCAGAGGGAATTTGTTTTTGATATGATGATGATCAGATTTGGAGGGGAGGCACAACAGGTGTTAGGGTTTGGAGAGAAGATTCAAGTGCTTGAGGAAGGAGATGAGTTTTGAGGATTATCAGGTTGAGTAGGAGAGGATGTTGGGCTTTGGAGCATGATGGGCTCACTTGTTGGGGTAGTTGGGCTTGTAGGAGGTGGAGAGGAGTGGTGGGTTGTGTCAAGTTTTATGTGGGTATGAGTGAGCTGGGCAAGGGAGATGTGGGTTGATGACTCACTCAAAAATGAGTAGCATTAATGCTATCCCAAGTGCAGGAGGATGTCGTGTAATAATAAGGAATAAATTCCTAGATCGTCTCCTCAGGGAAAATTTACTCAAAATTTAAACTCGTTGAAAAATTGTGAAAAACTTCACAAAGAAAAAAAAAATAAATGGTATGTGCAATGGATGGAAATTTTACTAGTCATGGACTAGATTCATGTTTTTAGATTTGTTTGTCGGATTTGAATGCAGCGATGAAAAGTAAGGAATGAAAATGCATGAAACTAAATTAAAATTGCTGAAATTAATAGACTGAAATTTAAAAGAACAAGAAAAATAAATGACATTAATTTAAATAATAGGAATTAATGATGCAAGAAAATAAATGACATTAACCTAAATAGAGGAATTAGAAGTGCGAGAAAAATAAATGATAGTAGTTTAAATAAACAGAAATTAAAGGTGCAAAAAAAATAAATGACAGTAATTTAAATAGACAGGAATTAAATGTGCACGGAAAATATAAGACATTAAACTGAAATTAAATAAAAACAGGAATTGTAAGGAATAAACTTGATGTTTGGAAATGGAGACTGCGTTCTCCAATCCAAAAATCTGAACTTCCAGATAAAATGATTTCTCAAACAAAATAAACGCTCTAAATAAAATGCATCCTAAAAGAAATTGAACTCTCAATTAAATTAAAATTTCAAATAAATTACACACTCAAATTGAAGTTGAGCTCTAAATAAAATAAACACTAAAAGAAATTATTTCCTAGATGAATACAAAGAAAGCTTGCTTTAACATGGAAAGAAAACTTGCTTCCTTAAGTTTCAAATTAAAGCTGTAAAATAAACTGATGCTGAATGAAAACTAAAACAGAAGCATGAAACTGAAAAATGAATTAAAATGAACAACAACTGCCGAATGAAATGAGAATGAAACTGAAAAATGAAAGCTAAGTTTTAAAGTTCTGTCTTCTCTCCTTCGTCTCCACTGCCTTGATGCCCTTTCTCTTCTGAGCTCTCTCCTATTTATAGGAGAGAGCATCCTACCATTTCTCAAGAGTGGGTGGCCTAACTTGGGAGTGGGTGGCCTAACTTTGAAGTGGGTGGCCTAACTTTGAAGAATGGTGGAGTGGGTGGCCTAACTTGGGAGTGGGTGGCCTAACTTTGAAGAATGGTGGAGTGGGTGGCCTAACTTGGGAGTGGGTGGCCTAACTTTGAAGAATGGTGGAGTGGGTGGCCTAACTTGGGAGTGGGTGGCCTATCTTTGGAGTGGGTGGCCTTTCTATCTTTCTGCATGTGCTGATTTTCTGCTTGCTCCCTTGAGTTCCAGCCGTGAGTTCCATTCTCTTTTAGTATTTTCATAAATGCCCTGCAGTACATAAAAAATATATTTCTTTCAAAGGCAAATATAGAACTTTATGTATATAAAATATTGACATCAATTAATTTGCATTCAATATTAGAATTTGATGCATAATTAAGTGTTCAATCTTTATTTGATAAAATAAATCACCCATTTAAACAACTTAATTATGCAATTCTAACCTTTTATCAGTTGAGTTCTTTGATTGGGCCTTGCTCGGTTGTTTGTAGATTGTGGACGTTGGGTTGGTATGGATATAAGGTGAGTGGGAATAGGACCAAGAATGGAGGGGAGAGGCGTTGGGGATGGCCTTGTAGCCGAGGTGTTGGTGTGATTTAAAGGGAATAGTTGCTCATCAAACACAATTTCTCTTGAGATATAGAGGCGTCCTGCAGGAAGATGCAGACAACGATAGCCATAGTGAGAGTCAATGTACCCAATAAAGAGACTTTGTGAGGAACAAAAATCAAGTTTATGGCCGTAAGTGAGGCGGCCAACAAGCAGTGCCGAATACTTTTAGGAATGTGTAATTAGGAGGTTTTGAGAATAATTTTTCAAAAGGACTAAGCTGCTTAAGTAAGGGAGTAGGAAGACGATCTATTAAACATACAACAGTGTGAAAGAAATCTGCCCAAAAATGTTGAGGCAATGAGGCGTATCCCATGAGTGCTAAGCCGATTTCAACAATGTGTCGATGTTTGTATTCAACTACACTATTTTGTTGGTGAGTATAAGGGTAAGAGATTCGATGTGAAATTCCTTTGGATTTAAGAATATGGCTGAGAGAATGAAATCTGCCTCCCCAATCACTTTGGATGGATTTTATTTTTGAATTAAAAATTAATTCAACTGAGATTTGAAAATTAATGAGAATCGAGACAACATCAAATTTTTGTATTAGTGGAAACCACCAAGTAAAACGAGATAGTCATCTAGAAAAGTAACATAATAACGATATCCTTCACGAGAAAGAACAGGGCCAAGACCCCATACATCTGTGTAAAGAAGTTTTAAGGGCTGGGTAGCCCATTGATGATAAGAAACAAAAGGTAATTGGTGGCTCTTTGCTTGACAACAAGCTGGACATGGAGAATGAAGTATTGGGTTGAAATTGGAAGTGAGTGGTGAGACAGGACATGTTGCACAACTTGAAGAGAGGGATGCCCAAGTCTAGAGTGCCACAAAAGGATGTGGTGCGTTCGCCAACAAGAGCCTGAAAAGGTGATGAAGTTGCTGGAAAAGTGTATAAACAGTCGTGCATGGGGCCACAAAGGAGGAGGGTCCTCATTTTGGAATCCTGCCCAATAAAATGAGAGGCATGAAACTCAAAATAAACTTGATTATCAAGACAAAATTGCCTCACAAAAACCAACTTTTTTGTTATGTGAGGAACATGTAAAATATGCTTGCGATGAAAAGAACGAGAAGCAGAGTTTAAGAGAGAGTCACCGATGTTGGAAATAGATAAGGCAATACCATTGCCTACTTGAATTTGATCGAAGCCATTGTAAGGGGTGGAAATAAGGTTCAAGTGGGAGAGGTCAGATGTGAGGTGGTTTGTTGCTGCGGTGTTTGGGTACTAGTTGTTGTCTAAGGTGGAGTTGGTCGAGGTGTAGTTGGCTGTAAGGGACCAAGGTGGGGCCATTTTCATAGGCATGGTCGTAACGATAGTAACATTGCAGTGCAAGGTGACCAACCTTGCCATAGACTTGGCAAGTTGGCTTGGAGTGCGGCAGGGGAGACTAATTTTGAGTTGGTGAGGTGGGGGAAAATTTTGGAGGTGAGGGATTGGGAGTTCGACCTTTTCCACGACTACGATAACCACCCCGGTAGGATCCCCGAGTGTTACCACGACCACGAGAGGAGTTGGTAGAGGTGAAATTAGTAGATAGTTCAGTGGAGGAGGGAAGATGAGTTGAATGAGCAAGACGGCTTTCATGGGTGAGAAGGAGGCTGAAGAGTTCTTCAGAGGTTATGGGTTAGATGAGAGCAATAATTGAGGTAACCAAGGCATTGAAATCACTATTTAATCCAGCAAGAAGGAAAGAAATAAATTCGGCAAATGATAGGGGAGTGCTAGCGGCAGCCATGGTGTCGGAAAGGTGCTTGACCTTTCGGAAATAATTAGAAATAGAAGAGGAACCTTTTGACACAGTAGCAAGTTGATATCAAAGCTGAATAATTCGAGCATGAGATTGGGATGTAAAAAGCTTTCCCAAGGCAGTCCACACTTGATGAGCAATGGTGTAACCGACGACTTGGGCAACGAGATTTTCAGAGGGGAAGGAGATAATGGCACTGAGGATGAGCTGGTCAGTGTATGACCATTCGAGATATTCTATGTTGGGAGTTTTAGAGTTAGGGTGGAAGTGTGGAGGAGGAGGATTTGTGCCATCGATGAAGTGAAAAAGACGCTGGCCTCTCAGATATGGAACCATCTGAGCTCACTAGAGAATAAAATTATCATTGTTCAATTTGATTGAGACAAGATGGGAGAGGTGGGGAAGAGACAAAGGGCTAGGAGAAGGTGGGTTCAGGTTGTGAGGTTTTTTAGCATTAGCTTTAGCCAGGGAGACGTTTGTCAATTTTGGCTTTGATGCCATGAAAGATTACTGAATTTTTGTATTCATAGCTTGAAGTTTGCTATTTTAAAGGGCTCCTTTATATAGGAGAATTACAGGGTAGTTTGGACATTTAATCAAGCACATGGTGTGTGTGTTGCCTAGAGGTATTTACAGGCCTATTGATGTAATTGTAAGATGCCATTTACAAAGAAAAGCAGAAAACCAATCAAAGAATTACAGTAAAGATATTCTAGGAAATTCTGGAAGAGTCTTCATGCTAAGAGGGCTTGACTATTGCATGTACTGTTGAGGTGGATATTGTGAGATTTTGCTGAGGTGATTTGGAGTCAGATCCTTATTTGGCTAAGCTGTTAATACTCCATAGGCTTCTCCTCTGTAGCTTTTGCTCCTCCTCCAAAGGACCAGACCTAGTTGGATAATGTAAACTCGGTTCTTGGGTAAGCACTAATGGGCCACCCATTGGCACCCCAAACAGCATCAAAACACTGGATATACACATCCATGGAAAATATGCAAGGCACTGCTCAATAACTCATTCCTTTATGCTCAAAAACATGCAGAAGATTTTTCTTTACCACGAGGCATCACCATTTACAAAGAAATTGCTTATTCTTTGCCCAAAGGTCTCTGCATGTTTGTGTGTGTGGTTGGTAGCTTTTCTATTACATTTGTTATATTGGCTGTTGGGGTTACTTTTGAAAAAGTAGTGGTTCTACCAATCACTAAACCTAGAGGGGGGTGAATAGGTGTAATGCAATTTTTATGGTCTTTTGAAAAAACAGTCAAATAAGCAGTTAATAAATAATACAAATAATTAACACATGATCTTGATCACGGAGTGAAAACTCATTTGAAGAACATCTTCAAAATCTAAAATCACTTTAGGTGTAAGACACTACCTCAAATCTACTATAGAAAATAAGTTTGTTACAACCAATTTAGAGACACCCACAAAACCTTTATAGTAGCTAAACTTGGCTTGCAACATCACAAGTGACCCACTTGATATCAACACGCATATAGTGTCGGAACTCCGACCTTTCTATAACTTCCCATGAGAACCTCTTGATCTCTGCATCAACAGCAGTTCCAGACTCTTTCGGCCAACGAATATGTCCACTTCAATGGACTCATGTAAAGGTTGATTTTGAGGGTGGTGTGGTGGAGATGTGTTTATCCAAAAGAGAATCAACCAAGTGGGGCAGAGGTTGCTCTAAAAAGTTTTTGGAGGCCCTCAGGGGTTTTGCTCTGATTCTCCACCCCTCAAACAGAAGAGAAGTTGTTCTATTTATAATCTCAAGTAAAGGAGGTGCTCAAAACCCTAAAGTTTAAGTGATCTGGAACATTGGCTCGAACGAAGTGTCGAACTATGGTTAAGCGAAGTATCGAGCTATGGTCGAGCAACACAATCTGTCTGAGTTCGCTCGAGCGCCGTGTTGAGCGTACCTCTCTGTCTGAGTTTACTCGAGCGCCATGTTGAGCAAGGGTCGAGCGACCCAATTTGCCTGACTTCGCTTGAGTGCCATGTTGAGCGAGGGTCGAGCGGCCCAATCTGCCTGACTTTGCTCAAGCTCCATATTGAGCGAGGGTTGAGCGACCCAATCTGTTTGAGTTCTGCTTGACCAATCATGAGCACAGTTCAATCATTTTCAAGGTATATCGCTTCAACACTTGTTACAACACTATTTTACACAGGGTTTCACAAGAATATGCCAATCAACTCATTTTTCCCTCAACAACTTTGAAAGCATTTCTTTCCCTAGTTGTTTTGTTTCTATATTGGCTTTTGGGGTATCTGAACCTTTTGGCTTCTGGGCCCGTCCAGATTTGAGCTATAAATTGGATGTAAAGCCATAAGATTTTAGCATTAAACATGTTTATGTGACATGGGGAATCGAAGGGGTAATTGCAAAATGGAATATGTTGGTTAAGTTGTAGTTTTTCCTTTTGGTCATAAAAATGCCTGCCAGATTCTTTTAGCGAAAGAGCAATGGCTCACTTTTCCTTTGAGTCCAACACTATGACTGGGATAATTCTGAAGACAATTACCAAAAAATAGCAGAATGGGAACGACGGGAAAGGAGAATAGAATTGTAGAGAATGGGAACGACGGGAGAAGAGAGAGAGAGAGAGAGGAACCTGTCAAAGCATTAGTGTTTTTCTATCGTTTAAAATTTATTCCTGCTTTTATTAAAACCCAACATTTAAATAAACAGTACACATAAGATATATATGGGTGCGCATCAACACGCCTGAAAGAAGAGTTTTCGTGTAACATATAGCAGTTTTTGTCTTAACTCTTTTACTTTTATGTTACCACGTTTTGTCTTCATGATTTAAAGATTCTGTCCATTTTTAGATCGATGCATGTGTTAATTAATTATTGGAACTTTGTTATTGGCTTTTGCAAAATATATACATGCATATATATATATATATATACGTACGTAGATAGCTAAAGTTTCAAGAATATCGATCAAATTTCACCTATATTTTTAGTTTTGTAAAAGTTGGCTAAAACAATTTTCAGCTAAAATATCTAACAAACATAATTGGTACTCTAACACAAGTAAATAATAGATTAGTAGTTGTCCTCTTCTAATTTATATGCAGATAAATAAATAAATTAAGAAGTGAAAAAAAAAATTGTAACGTAAACTAAAGATAGCTAATTCAATATAGAGTATTACAATAAGAGTAATGATTTGTACAAGTCTCAAATATACAAGTTTCGTTTAGGTCTTTGTAAAAAATGAAAAGATATTTGCAGTAGTAAATTATACAACCGCTGCGTAATCGTTTTGAAAAAAGTGAATAAGACATAAGACCGGCCCACATGATAAAAAATTAATTTTTTAATAGTGAATCTCACTCTTTTTCAAAGCGATTATGCTACGTTTATGTACTTCACGATTGTATGTAGAATTACTCATTTGTGCATGACTTGTCTATTTGAAACTTGTATCATTACTTAGTGCTTAAATAGTCTTAAAATCTCTCTAATGAAAAAATTAAGATGTTTGGGTATTACATATTATAGTGCTTTTTAAGAGCAAATAAGCTAAAAACTACGTTTGAATCCCAAAAGTATTGTCAATGTGCAAAAATAGTCATACAATTTTTAAGTAATTACAACTTTCAAACTTTCAAGAATATAATCATAATTTTTAAAAAATCAAATAATCCTCTATGTCATTTTTACTTCAAAAATTATTTTTTTAAATATGTTTGAGAATAAATGTAATATATATATATGTTTGAAAGTACTTTAAATATATGGTTATTAAGGACCTGTTTGGTGTTGTGTTAGGAGTCTTAAAAAGTGCTTAAATATTCTTAAAAACTCTTTAATAAAAAAAATATTACGTCGTTTGGGTGTTACATATTAAAGCACTTTTAATTTCAAATAAGTGAAAAAGTACGTTTGAGGAAAAACATCATTTTGAAACGTGCTTTTGTGGATAATGCGGAACATAATTCAAATTTAAAAAGACCGTCAATGGACAAAAATATCCATACAACTTTAAGATAATTACAACTTGCAAACTTTCAAGGATATGATTATAATTTTTAAAAATTCAAATAATCGTCATTTCTACCTTAGAAAGTACTTTTTTAATTTGTTTCCAAATAAACGTAACATGTTTGAAAGTGCTTTAAACATGTGGTTACTAAACAGTAAATAACTTTTTAATAGTAGAACTTATTACTCAAGTTATAAGTTATAAGTTTTAAACTTATAAGTTATATTTCCCACCGCAATTCCAAAGATACACTAAATAGTAAATAATTTTGTAATAATAGAAGTTATTACTTAAGTTATAAGCTATAAGTCCTCAAGATATAAGTTATATTTTCCAGCGCAATCCCAAACATGCATATAAATTTATAAAAAGTGATTTTCAATACTTTAAAACAAAAGTTGAAAGTCCATTTTTTTAAATTGTGCCAAACTGAAAGATAATGTTACAATTTTAAAACCACATATTTACTAAATAGTAAATAGTTTTTTAATGGCAGATTTTATAATAAAACTCTACAATTAAAAGCTCTACTATAAAAATCTAAATTTCCTTGCTAATACAATCTTAAAAGACACAAAATTTAGTTAGATTTTACTAGGTTTATGTGTGTGTGTGTATTATAATAACAAGCACAACTAATCTATATTTTAGAATTGGAAAAATTCTATTCATCATCCCCATATACCATTTTTTTTTAACAATTGTTTGGTATATAGATAATGGGTAGAATAATTCAATTAGTTTTAAAAAATAAATTAAAATAAATTAACTATAATGAAAATAATAAAAAAAGTGTGGTGTGGTGTGTAAATATGATAAATATATAGCATAGCCTTAGAATTAATATCGTAATAACAACCATGCACCTAAAGGACAAAAAGAAAAAAAAAAGTTTTGAAAATGAGAACATTAAATAATCGAAAGATTCTTCGATCCACCCTAATGTTTCCTCCACCTAATCGAAACCAATCTGTTGATTGTATTAAAATATTAATTCCATGATCATATTTGAACACTATTAACTAATTTGGGAATCTATACATAGTGATAATAGCACCTCTTAATTTTCATATATATTCAAAACAGTACTACTTATATGTTTTCAATCGTCATTATTTTACTAACAAAATTCAGTCCATAACGGTAGATGCAAGAGTTTGGCTAGAACTAGGTGACTAAGATGATAGATTTTATCTTATTTTTAGTTTTGTAATTTGGATGAATGTTAAACACTTTGACTTTATTTGTAGCTATTTTGAGTTTATCTAGAAGTTGTTAGGGAGGGTTTTTGACAAGTCAAAAGAGTAAAAATCGAGTTCCAAGAGTTTTGTAATTATCCAAATAAGAGTTTGAATGAGAAACTGTTATTGTAGAGAAGATAAAGTGTCAGGTGTCAGCATCATATTAGAAGAGTCTGTCGTGACAAAGTTACTCCGTCAGCAAAATCCAACTGCAATTCAAACTGCTTTCAGATTGTTTATTTAAGTGATCCTATTAATTTGAATCCACAATGATTTCGATTTGGAGATAGTGGAGAGTATATTTCGAGTACAGATGCATGAGAAAATTCTACTTATTTTTCTCTCATGAAATGTGATCATGCTCCATGTTGTACATTGAATGATCGCAATTCAGCCACTAGAGTTCCAAGAGAAAGTCAATATTTGAAAATCGTCAGAGGTTCTAACTGCTACTTCGATGTCAAGTAAGAGAGTCAATTGACAAAAGTTTTGTAATTGAAAACCTACTTGTAATTAATTTTCAAATAATAAAATTGACTTTTTTGAATTTGGCTGCCCCGTAATGTTTTACCTTTAAATAGTTCTTTAAAGGGTTTCTCTTCGTTACCAATTTTGGTATTATGCAATTTATTTACTTTATGTTATTGCTTATTTATTAAATAATTACATAATTGACGACTAACCAATTTGTCTAATGAATTGATAGATATTTCCGTTATAACATAGGGACATTTGGATAATTTTAATTGACATCAGAGCGTGGTTCACTCATTCGAGTATGATCCGTGCCCCTGTAGATCATGTTGTCATTGTTGACAGTCCTGCAACACTTTGATGGCGAAAACTATGCTTATTGGAAAATTCATATAAGAGCTTTCCTCAAGTCATTGGATGAACTTGTGTGGTATGTAGTTGAACGAGGATGGACTAAACCAGAGACAACTCTTGATGCTTGAATGAGAAATGAGATTAACAACTGCAATTGGAATAGCAAAAGTTTTAACGCTATCTTCATAATTGTATCTCCTAAAGAATTTGAAAGAATCTCCATGTATGAGGTTGCTAGAGAGACGTGAGATATTTTGAAGGTTACACATGAGGGGATAAAAATTGTAAAAAATTCAAAATTATAGTTACTAACCTCAAAATTTAAAGAGATTAAGATGCTAGAAGATGATAGTTTTAATGATATTGTAAATTCCAGTTTAATCTCGGTGAAAAGATGGAAGGACTCAAGAGTTATGAGAAAGATTTTAAGTTCCCTACCTGAAATATTTTTTCCAAAAGTTATTGTTATCGAGGAAAGCAAGGATTTGATGCTATTAAAGTTGAAGAACTAGTCAGTTTTTTGCAAACATATGAGTCATCACTTCCTCAATTAAGAAAATGTAAATCTATTGCTTTTAAAACTATGAAAGAAGATCGAGAAGATTTTTCAGATTCTGACAATTCTGGGAAGGTTTATTACATATAATATTATTATGGCTTTTAAGGCAATGCATACCATGCAAACCCAACTGAGAGGAAGGGAAGGCTACATGGCTTTGAAGCTGGATATAAGTAAGGCATATGACATGATTGAATGAGCCTTTTTGGAAGCAGTCATGAGGACAGTGGGGTTTGATCATAAATGGATTGAAGTTATAATGAGACGTGTCTCTTATGTCTCTCATGCTTTTATTATAAATGGAATTCCTCAGCAATCTTTTGTTCCCTCTCGTGGTAATAGGCAATTCTATGTGCTAAAGCTCGCAGTAGCCTCCTCCTATCAGCTAAATCTTCAGGTGCTCTCACAAGGGTTCCTTTAGCTTGAGACTAGCTGCACATAAGCCACATTTTCATTGCTGATGATAGCCTCATGTTCTTTAAGGCCAACCCTCTAGATTGGAGCAGATTAATTCACTTACTTGACACTTATGAGCTTGCCTTAGGCCAAAGATTAAACAAGGATAAGACTTCCATCTTTTTTAGCAAAAACACCAATATAAAATTTAGGGAGATTATTGTTTAGGCTGTTGGCATTCAATCTGCTCAGCCTTATGAAAAATATTTAGGTTTGCCAGCTCTAATTGGCATATCTAGATCAAAGGGATTCAAAATTTTGGGAGTTTTTAAAATTTTGAAGAATATTTTGAGGGAGCTCAATAGTATCATGATGCAATTTTGGTGGGGACAAGAATTTGAAGAGAAGAAGATTCATTGGCGTGCTTGGGACAAAATGGGAACGACCAAAGCTGCTAGAGGGCTTGCGTTTCGAGACTTTGAAAAAGTCAATATTGCAATGTTGGCAAAACAAGACTGGAGGTTGATTCAGAATCCCCAATCATTGGCAGCCAGAGTTCTTTGTGCTATGTACTTTTCAGATGGAGCGTAAAAATCCTTCTCTCATATGGAGAAGCATCATGGCAAGCAAGCCCTTACTTGAAGAATGGTTTCTTTGGTGAATTGGGAATGGTATGACTACCAAAATCTGGCATGATAAATGGCTGCCACTACCTTCTTCCTTTAGAGTACAAACCAAAGACTTGAAGTTGAAGCAAGAATGGTTGAGCTTATTGATGAAGACACAAAAGCATGGGATATGCAATTGATAAAGGAAATTTTCTCTAAAGATGAAGCAGCAACTATACAACAAATTCCACTTAGCATTTGCAACACTCAGCTTACATGGAGATGTACAACTTATGGCATATTTTTTTGTAAAAAGTGCCTATCGTTTGCAAATTGAAATTAAACAGCGGGCTATGGGGCTAGCTGTTCCAAGGAGAAGGAGAAATGGGGGAAAATGTGGAAGTTAGGTGTTCCAAATGTTGAGAAGTTATTTCTGTGGAAGGCCTGTAATGATAGTTTACCAACAAAAAAAATCTTTTTCAGAAAGAAGGTTGTTGATGAGCCTTACTATCCAATATGTTTATAGCATGAAGAAAGTATTGAACATGCAATCTGGGAATGTGAGTCAGTGAGAGAGATTTGGGGCCTTTGTTCTATGCAGCTATAGAAGAAAGTATTCGGTACCAAACTTTCAGAGAACTACTGCTCAATTTTCTGAATGAGTTTAATGAAGATGTGCTGGTAGAGATGGCTGTGGTGGCATGAAGATTGTGGAAGAGAAAAAATGAGGTGATTTTTCAAAAAGAATTTACCATCCCACAATCCTTTTGAAGCAGACTAATAAAAAACTACAAGATCTCAGATTGATACATTGCAATTCCTTAGCATCTTCAGGAATGCCTAGTTTGTTTTCACAAACCATCTCAACTTATCTAATCTAATTATTATAACTTTACCAAATCCCCACACAAAATAAAATAAACAATTCAAAATTTTCAAATTTCAAAACAAATATAATATTAAAAAATATATTTTAACAATATTTTATTTAATTTTTAACTTTAATCTCAACTAATCTAATCTCATTTGTGAAAACAAACAAGTCCAGGACACAATTCCAATTGATTATTATAAGATCAATTGGGATGCTATTATTGATAAGAAGAAATGCAAGGATGGTATTGGAACAATTATCATCAATTAGGAAGGGCAAGTCATGGGCACTGTGAGGATGAACAAGTCCCTATTTTTTGATCCATATCTTGTAGAAGCATACGCTGCTCTTCATTCTCTTTTACTGGGGATTGACATTGGTTTGAAGAAGATTATTCTTGAGGGTAATGCACTTAATGTTGTTAAAGAGATTAATGGAGTTAGTGAGCAATGGGGTCAAGCTGGCATTGGTGGTGTAAATTGGCCGGTCTGGTTCGATCCGGTTGATGATTTTTTCTGGATCAGACCGGATCGAATATCCATAGGGATCAAATTGGTAGCTATCGGTCTATTCGGTTCAATCCAATTTTTTTTTAAATAAAATAAATTAATAAAACAATAATTTAAATTACTCAATTAAAATTAAGTGAATTATTAATGTGGATTATATAACTAACTCATTAAAAAACTATTTTTATATATTCAATGATAATAAATTAAATAAAAATTACATAACTAATGATACAATTATTATATAAAATAATATATATAATATATTTAAAAATTAAAAATATATATTTTCTCAATTCAGTCGGTCCAGTCTGATAGGGCTGTACACCAATGGGTTCGGCGTCGGTTTCGGCGCCAAACCGAGACACCATTGACCTCTGCCATAGCTATTAAACCGGCCAAAACTGAGGGTTTGTGGAGAGAAAATCGATCATATCGATCTCGATTTGTGTCGGTGCGGTGGTCCGTCGGCATCTTCTGTGAAGGAGGAGAAATTGAGGAAGAATGATGAAGACTCGTGTCGTCGTTTGCCATGGAAGAAGGAGGTTGCAGAGAGGAAGAACTGAAGAAGATGACGCAGAGAAGAAGAAGAGTGGTGGTGGGGGGGGTGGGTTATTAACTCATTTTGAAATGGCGCCGTTTAAGCCAAATGACATCATTCTATTATATATATTTTTTAACATTCATGCCCTAAATGACGCCGTTTCACTTATTTAAGTGAAATGGTGCCGTTTTATATACATATATTTCAAAAAAAAAATATAAATAGACTGGATTGATCGATTCAGCGGTTTCTCAGGGGTTCAAACCGGCGCCAAACTGCCGATGTCAGTTTTCCTTCAATTCCTCTCGCCTGCCGATTAGTTCTTTGCCAGTTCCAGCTGGTTCCATACTCCGACCATCGGTCTGCTTGGTTCACAGCTGGTTTGGTCAGTTCTTGTACATCCCTACAATCTGAGGAAATCCTCCCTCAGGACTGGATTATAGACCAAAAGTGAGAAATCTTTAGATCGAGATTGACCGGTCCAAACTTTGATATGGTCTAGGGTCTGTACCGATCGCCTTTCAAGCCTAGTTGACATGATTATCTTTGATGTGAAGATGAGTCTTAACAAGTTTGAAAACTGGACAATGATTCACACCAACAGATCTAATAATCAGATGGCACATTCTTTAGCTAAGAAGGCTCTTGATATTGAGGTTTTAATTGTTGAGCTTGAGGATATCTCAAGTTGCTACTCTACTTTAAACTATTATGATGAATAAAGTTAATGATTTCTTAAAAAATAAGGTATTACATATTAATATATAATTTATTTAAATATACATAATTATATATTAGTATATCTATATATATATTTAAATAGTAAAATAAAAATAATAAACTAAATATTGATGCGTGATATAGGAATAAATAAAAAATTTCCATAGAAAGTATTGTACTTGTTGCGAATAAGGCCACTGATCAGCTAATAAAAATAAGGACAAAAATACGGAAAGCAAATTATGCAGATTTGACCCACCGGTGGGCCTCTGCTAGGACAATTTTTTTAAAAAAATTTTTTACATCATTTTTTAATATTTATAAAAAAATAAAATTTATAATATTATTAAATAATATTTTCTTAATCAGTGAAAAAAAAAAATTAAAAAAAAAAAACTGGGAGCAAATCCTAGCTTTATTCTTATGCAGAGACGATAACCAATGTCGGTTCAGGTTTGCAGTCACGATAGTCACGACGTATATACAATGCTACTTTTTCGAAGGAGTGGCTCTACATGCGGGATCCCGCCGTAAGGCAAAAACTATTTTTGGTTTTCGTTTTTTTTTAATGTTTTTAAATATTTTTAAAAATAAAAAAAAATTTACAACATTATTAAAAAAACTTTCTTAATCATTAAATAAAAATAAATATTAAAAAAAATAATTGAAATTTTCAATTGAAAAAAATCATGTGTAGCTTTAGTATTTCTGGTTTTGGAGTACAAGAACGGCATAGAAGACAGCTAGGCACATTTTGAAGTAGCCCTTGTATTTTTTTTTCTCTTTTTATCTTTCTATAGTTTTGCACTCAAACTACATGGTAATGAAATATTGGAATATAAACTAAAACATTAAATCTTTTTTTTTTCTCAATTTAAATTATTATTATAAGTGATATGGTAACAAAATTTTGAATTTTAAATCTTGACTCTATAGTTGAAATAACGGTGATCGTCTTTTAGTTAGCTTGAAAAATTCAGTATAATTTATTGAATAAAACTAGCAAAACATCAAATGCCAAACACAATAAGTACAAGATCACATGGTTGGCATAGCTAAGAGTCTGATGGCTTACTGACATATGATCCAGTTCTCTAAATAAAAAAATTGAATTGGAAATCCTCATCCCTCTTGTATTATAAAAAAAAAAGGGGTCGTAGTTGACATATGTACCTTTTGATCTCATGGTATATATAAAATTAGAGAAATTAATACTCTAGTCATAAAGTAATTTCATAAATTGATATGACTTACCATGGTATATCATATTAGCTAGCAAATTTATTTTTATTAGATGTATTTGTGATTGTAATACTTTTCAAGCAATTTTATATATCCATGGTACTGCTAGCAGCAACATCATGACTAGCTCTCCACTTTTTCACAAAGATAGCTAGGCAAGCCAAACTTTTGGGTTAGATGATTGCCTTTGGCTACTCGAATTATTTGATCCCGATTGACGCAATATTTGATAGACACTTAACCTTTTTGAAGCTGCCAAAATCCTCTCGTGCTTTATTATAACGCTTCAATGGAAGGTCTAAATTACATGACGTATACTATAAAAGGACTAGTCAATAATATAATTGGAGTCTAATTGACACCTTATAAAGAGCAAAAACTTCTCATTTCTAAGCAATGTGAGATCTCATGCACCACCTACCCTCAATCTTATCAAATGGGGGTATCATAATCTACATCCCTTAAAATTCCCAACGTCCTCATCGGGTCTGTCTGTTGTAGGTGACACAGCTCAAGTCTCACATTTCTGGTTGTGATAGGCTATGATGCCATTTGCAACGTCCTAATAGAATGCCCAAACCATATGACCTATACTCCAAAAGGACTAATATGATACAATTGGAACCCCATTGAAACCATATAAAGAGCAAGAACTTCTTATTTCTAAACAATGTGAGATTTTATACACCACCTACCCTTAATCTTATCATATGGGAGTATCACATTTATTGATATTGACTTTGCCTTTCTCCAAGCTCAAATCTTCATTAGTATAAATTACGTACTATTCAAGTATTGTTTAAAATGTTTAGGGTTAGTCCCTGAGATTATAATCATATTTTGAAAGGATATACTACCCCTCACTCTGTCCCTAGTACAAATTTTAAAAGTTTGTTTTTTAAAAGAAAACAAATTTTCGAAGTGAGGACTTTTAAGAGGATAAACTAACATTTTCTATTTATTTTGTTGGCACTGGGGGTGTAAATTGGTCGATCCGGGTTGGATGACATCATTTTTTCCGGATCAGACCAAACATCCGGGTTGGATGGGACTGGTAGAAGGTCCGGTCCAATTAGCTTTTTTATTTTATTTTCAAATAAATTAATAAAAAAATTAATTTGAATTATTATAGTAAAATAAGTGAATTATTAATATGGATTCTTATATAACTAGCTCATTAAAAAAATATTTTATATATTCAATGAATTATTTAAAATTTATATTGTTAATGGTGATAAGTTAGATTAAAATTACATAATTAATTATATAAAATAATATATTAAAAATATATTTAAAACTTAAAAATATACATTTTCCTATTTAGTGGGTTCGGTCTAAGAAAACCCCACACCTAGATTGGACCGAAAACTGAAAATTGAAAAATCCTTAAATCGAGATCGACTGGTCCTAAGAATGGCCCAGACCAAAATGATCGATTTTTCTGATCCAGACCAACCAACTTTTACCCCTAGTTGGAACTCTTCCAATTTATTTACTAAAAAAGTTGATTTGACATAAAAATGTTAGATAAAATACAAAATAGAACTTTTAATGAATCAACTAAAAAAACTTACATTAAAAAAATTAATACAAAGAAATTTAGAAATTTGAAGACCTGAATTTATGAAATTAATTTATTTTCTATAAACAGAGGATAGTGGGGAACAACTACCCCCTCATGAATGGTCACCAAAGTCATGGAAATTGGCCGGTGATTTCATGCAGATTTTCCATCTCGATCATTTGTATCATATCCCTAAGTTCCTGACGGATAAGGCATTTTGAAAGAGTAGTTTTACACTTACCGAAACTTTTTTTCCGAATAACCACTGAATCAGGCTTTGTTTATTTTCTTTTTAATTTTTTAATTTATTTTTTAATATTCTTAAATACTTTTTTAAAGATAAAAAAATTCTCAAAATCTTTAAAAATATTTACTTAATCATTAAATTAAAAAAAGTCCAATTCGGTAAACACTTTAAGCGTTTCTCATTTTGAAATGTGAGCCTAACATGTACCAACCATATGTCAGTGGGACTTATCCAAGCTTAGATCTCTCTTCAATCCAATGTTAGTGGCTGATATTATGAAGGTCATGGTTTTTCCTCAATATACTGTTGATAAATTGATTTGGAGTCAAGAAAGAAGTGGTCTTTTTCTGTAAAATGTTGCTATAAACTTATTATGACTAAGTCTGGTTTTAGTACAGCTGAATGCTCTTCAATGGGACAATATACAAGATTATGGAAAGCTCTGTGGAGACTACCAGTTCCTAATAAAATTAAAGTGTTTGTATGGCAGGCATGTAAGGATAGTCTTCCCTCAAAGGTTCCATTGGTGCAAAAACATGTGATATCAGACGCTACATGTCGTTTCTGTGTACATTTTGCTGAAGATCTCTTACATGCATTATTTGGTTATGGCCAGATTCGGGCTTCATGGAGTCAGTATTTCCCTTCCTTGGTTAATCTTTCACCCACCAGTTTTGCAAATTTGGCTATGAATGTTGTTGCTGCTAAGAATACTTCTCAGCTGGCTGTTTTTTTCTGTCTTGCCTAGGGTTTATGGTTTAGGAGAAACAAAATGGAGTTTGATGATATTTGCTTAAGTCCCTATCATGTTATATCTCATTCTTTGGGTTTGTTGCAGAATTATAAATCTGTTTCTATTAAACCCCAGCATCAGATTCAAAATCATTTCTGTTGGCAGCCTCCTCCTATCGGGATCCTTAAACTCAACACAGATGGTACCATGTTTTCAGATCTTCAAAAGGCTGGTATTGGGGTTATATTACGTGATTCAGCTGGAAAAGTTATTATGGTTGCCTCTAAACTTGAACTAGCGGTGACTGAACCAGAAGCTATGGAATTGCTGGCTATTTTCAGAGGGATGCAACTGTGTTTGACTATGGGAATTTCACATATAGAAGTTGAAAGTGATTGCTTGCTATTAGTCCAAGCTTTACAACGAAAAAACATGCTTAATTCTATGCTTGGTAATCTGTTTGCCGAAGTGCTGAGATTATGTAGTTGCTTTCAAAATATTTCCTTTACTCATGTGTATCGAGAGGGAAATATGGCTGCTCATAAACTTGCTAGAAATGCTTGGAGAGTGGAGGATATTGAGATGTGGTGGGATAGCATTCCAGACTTTCTTTCTCAAGCCTTATGGTTTGATCATTATCTGTAATTATGTCTATTCAATGAAGTTGGTTGTTCCTATAAAAAAAAAAAACAAATACTCAGTCTGCATGTATGGAAATTTATGAAAAATTTTATTAATAGTATTAAGAAAAGTTTTTAGTATTAATAAATTAATTTGAGTTGAATGCTTTATAAATTTTAATAAATAAGAGAGAAAAAGTTAAATAAAAAATATTATAAAATTAAAATATTATTGGAATATATTTTTATAATATTATTTGTGTTTGGAGGTTTGAAAAAGTTGAATTATTTTTTATTTTTTGTTTTGAAGTTTGACAAAGTTGTAATAGTTAGTTTAAAAATATTTGTATTTAAGTGATGCCTGATAATAAGATAAAATGAAATGAGATGAAATAAAAATTTAAAGATGAAATTTTTTTCTAAACAAGCCCTTAATATGTGAGTAATTCGTCAAATTCTTGGCATAATTGGATTTTGGTCATCTTAAATAAATTCAAATCTTGTGAATATTTGAGTTTATATATATAACTATAACGAAAGCCATGGAAAACAAGCACTTCCAAAGGATTCTTCATCCTATTTTTTAAAATATATTATCAAAATTCATTTTTTTTTAATTTTACATACTGATTTTCATAATATACCATATATCAGCTTGTCTATTTTTTCTTCGTATAATTTAAATATTATATTTTTTAATTTGTTTTATTTATTTCAAATATTTTCTCTCACTACCAGTGATATCCTCATATCTTTTGATATTTACAATATCTTCCGATATGCAATGTCATGTAATTATGTACTATTTTAAATTAATCCAAATTTATGAGCTAAACCAAAATATAAATTAATTTAAAAAATAAAAAGAAGAGATTATATAATGAAAATATTTTCAAAATATATTATAAGAATATCCCTTCTTGATAATTGTCATTTTATTAAATAAGTGATATGTGAGACTCAATTTTATTAAAATATCACCACTATATCACCATTCCAACACTTGCCTAGATGATGGCACTCTGACGACATATCAGCTTCCTCCAGGTTCCTCCAGATATATGAGAAATTAAGTAAAAACATTTACAAGCATGAACAGGCTCCTCCCGATGTAGCAGCTTCCCTGCAGCAAAATGTAAAATCTCTTTATAATTGAAAATCCAATATGGAAGGCAACTTTAGGAGTAGTTCTTTATATTTTAAAGAAAAATGCATTATAGAACATCCATTCCCATTGGGAGTGCTCTAAGGTAAGCTTGGATTTTGTAGCCATGCACCCTATTACCACCTTCTTCTAAGTCCAATTCTCAACCATGCGTTGACATACATTCCGGTCTTGTAATCTTGCTCCAATATTATAGACAATATAAATGTAGTATCGTCCAGAATGAAGTCATACATATAGCCATAATATCCATGCATGGCAATGTGGGTTACTTTTTGTATAAGTTATTATTATTTTTTATTTTTTAAAAATGATTTATATAAGTTATTATCATTTTGATAGTTTTTCTCAATTTGTTTTAGATAATGTGGAATATTGCTTCAATTTTTAAAAAATATTATCAATTATCGAAAAGACTCGTACAACTTTCAGATAATTCTAGTGTTGCCCTTTGATCTTATCACAAGCACAACACAACTTTCAAATGACCTTTTATGTCACCTCAAAAAGTAATTTTTTTTATATTGTTCCCAAACAAATGTAACATATGTTATCAAACAGTAAATAACATTATAACTTTTTAATAGTAGAACTTATTATTACTTAAGCTCAATAACTAAAAGTTCTAAACTTAAAGCTATATCAACCAGTGCAATTTCAAACATGCACTTATTAATGGAATGTAAACGAGCTTTGAATGACTTGCAGGCTTTCCCGAGCCTATATAATTTATTCATTTGTTACAAGATGCATGCTAAGTATCATAGCTTTACAACTTTACTACATCGTTGTTCTTGATCTCTCTTCATCTTGATTGGTTTGCGTTATTGCTATGAACAATGATATTCATGCAATGATTTTATAACTCATTACACGTACAGCCAACCCAAGTGATAGTAGTAACACTTTATTAAAAATAATGCTGATATATATATATATATATTCAACTTTTAAATTTGCATATATAACTACCATTCGATTGAAACAGAATTGTAGAAAAAATTGTAAAAAGAGTCATAAGTACATATATAATACTCCGTTGCTATCCTCTTCGATCTTTGTATCTTCTCCTTTATCTAGAGCTGTTTGAAGTCATTCAACTTCTACCTCTTGTGTTTGAACCGATGTTGGCGTCTTAGCTTTGTTCATATTTGATCGTTTGTCGGTGAGTGTCTCAATATGCTCCCTTGCATTTGCTAGGGTACTTCTTACACATTGAGAGTACCATGGTTCAACAATGGAGATTAGGCAATAGGAAGAGGTTTTGTGAAGATCATGCCGACTACTTGGTCTTGGGAAGAAATAAATTGAACAACCAAAGATTCATAAGCGTGCAATTGGTTCACATGACATAGAGTGAACATCGATCTAGCTCAATATGTTTTGTTCATTCGTGAAAGAGAAGATTGGATGTAAGGCATTTAACACAAATGACATCACACCAAAGTATCAGTGAAGGTGGAGAAGAGATGCATAGTTCACTGAGTAAAGAGTAAAGCCGGATCAGGGTCTTAGAAGGATTGGTCATGAATTTAGAGATGGTATGTTGCCTGAGGGAGCTACTTAAAAAAAATATGCTTGAAAGAGGCAGCATCCACCAACTAATGATCAGTGTCAGTCAAAAATTAAAAAAATCTTGGATGGCAAAGGATGAAATTTAATGAGAAAAAGGCCATGGTTCATTTTGGTTTTTGTGTAATGCAAAATGTGTTCACAACACTCCAATGATTGACAGTGGTCTTATTGTGAGGTGTTAAGAAACAATTCAAAAGATATTAAGAAACTTTGCTTACAACAAATTATCTATCAATGCGAATAAATGTTGGATATTGTAGATCAGAGCTTACAACATTTTGGTAAAGTGTTGGATCCTAAAATGCATCACTAGAAAATTGAAAGTAGGAGGTGGTGAATGTCATAAGAGAAAAGACTGTTGGTTTTGTTTAGTTCATATTGGAATTTAGTAATAATTGTCAAGTGTATCAATTTTAAGAAAGAAAAAGTCCAACCAAATCATATAAAGCCTCAACACCAAGGAAAAAAACTAAAGCACCCAAGGTCTTTATGTGAGAGTTGCGTTTGTTGAAATAGAAGAGGACTTGCACTATGACAAGGATGTCACCAAAATGAATTACGAGAAAAATGAAGTTGGATCATTGTTGAATATAAAAATAGAAGTGTTAGGGTCTGTTTGGATGCCCAACTCACTCGAGTGCATCTCACTTTTAGATTGAGTTCAAAGTCCAAACGTATAGTTCGAGCCATTTTTAGTAGAGTTCAGATGTGAACTCAATATGGGCCCCACACATGTGCTGCTTTCTTCCACTACACTGATGCAATTCTTGCATCGATGGCTAGGCCCCACCTGAAGGCTGACACCGCATTGGGATTTTGGACTGCAAGCAGTCCGTTACAAACATTTTACAATTTTTCTCTTTTTTGTTGCAAGTCTGGCACTAGTTTTGTGGGGAACATGTCTGACATATGAACAATAATAGAATGGTGGGATTTAATATTTTAATTTCTTTCATAAATATATCTAAACTCATCTTAACATTTAAGTATATCTAAACTTATTTTAAATGGGTCTCACATAACTCAATCTATCTATTCAATTTAATATTATTTATAAAGAACTCAACTCAGATTAACATCCAAACACAGTCTTACTCTCATCGCCTTTAGGCCAGCTAAGTGCAAGGAGTCTACTGGCGGGTTTATTTAAGACCACATAGAACTTTATGGAGATGCCAATTAAACATGTTTGGGATAGGATGGGTGCACAAATCTTGAGTGTTCGACCATGTAGACATCTTCATTGAAAACTCCATGTAAGAATGCATACCGTACAATTAGTGGACAAATTTCCCTACTAGAAGAAACTACAAGAGAAAGTGACGAGCAAATGTTGATAGGCTTCACTAAAGGACTGTAAGTATCACCATGGTTCACATTATATATGTCGTTGATGAAAAGTCCCTTGGACCATTCAATAGAGTGATTAGCGCGCCATCTAATTCTAGAGTCTCACTTACAACTCACTATCATGTCTACTCCCGCCCAGTACTGCCGGCATTCAGCAACGTCAAAAATAAGGAATAACAAGTTCTAAATCACTTCTAAACAGCCATTTTACCATTCAATAAAGAAATTCTAGATATTTCTTTACACAAGATCGTGGAGCAATTGGTTGGAAAAGCGGAAATCTAGCATTAATTCTGAGTACATCATAAATGATATTTGTAATCTTAGAGTGTGTAAATCTTCACGTATTCCTTAAAAAAAACGTAAATATAAGACAAAAAAAAATTTATTTCTTAAATAGTAGACCCTACTTTTCTTTAAAAAAAAATATACAAGACTTTCATATCATAAAACTATATCTAATATTGTTGAATAGGTTGTTTCCTAAAAGTAATAAAGGATCGTGTTTATTTATCTCCAAAAGTCAATGTCACTACAACAAATATAGCTTTTAGTGACAGATTATAAATAGTGACGGTTTTCAAATTGTGACTAAAACGTATTTACCGTGACGGTTTGTGGGAACTGTCACTAAAAGTTGGGCAAGAATTTGGAAACGTTCGAACGTTTCACATAATACGTTCGCACTTCACAATAACGTTCGAATGTTATGAATATTTATGTGCGAACGTAAAATTTTTAGCGCAAACGTTCGAACGTTTTGTCTAATTACGTGCGAACGTTAATATATTTGCGCAATGTTAGAACGTTAAAGTGATAAGGTTCGAACGTAATGTGTTAATTTGCATAAATTTACCATAATATATATTTTTTTATTAGTAAGGTTGGTAACGTTATATTAAAAAAAAATTAAGAATTTAAAATTTAAGCTACACAATACATACATTAAATATTTGTGTCCATTACATATGTCGAAAATAAAAAATAAAATATGATAATTTACAAACTTTTCAGAATTGCTGGTTTACAAAAGATCGAAACTCCTCAGTCAATGTCTCAACCTTATTGTTTAGCACATCTACATGATGTGCAAGATGTGCGACAGCCTGATCTATATGCGCAATCTGTCTATCAATCTGTCGGTCTATATGCGCCTTCATATCTGTCATCACTGCATCAACCCAAGCAGGTTGCACATCCCCAGCAGATGTAACTCCCGGCTGCTGACTAGTACTCGCCGACGGGCGATCAACAACGGCCCCAGACTAGGTGGGGGGAACAAGATCTGGCGTAGGACTAGACTGACGCCTAGCTGAGCCTCTCCCCTGTCCAATGCTCCGGCGGTGTGTGGTCATGTCGATGGGGCTCATCTGGTTTATCATCATCTCCTCCGCCTGGCGTGGCACTCCCCAGGCTAGTAATAAGCGGCTGATAATGACTACGTACGGGAGATTATCCGTGGTAACGATGCTGGTCTCGTAACGAATCCGCTCAAATATAACGAGGGGCAAGTCAATGGGCTCACCACGTGCCAAGCAAATCAGGAACTGTGCACGAGCCCGACTGAATGTGCTCTTATGTGCCACCGGGTCTACATTTGTTGCAACAAAAATGTGCAACATGCGAAAGAAAGGCAGCAGCTGATTCTGGCTGAAGGAGTTCAGCCTATCGAGCTTCGTGCGGTCCGTGCCAATGAGGATGTAGAAATCCTGGTCCCGCTCCGCATCACCAACCTCAGTAGCAATAGGATCGTCCTCGGGTCGATCTTCTTCTTCCTCGAATATGCTCGGGGAAAATGCAGCTGCTGTGTCAGCAGCCTGAGTAGCTGTCGACTCAGGTAGTATACGCGGAATATGGAGTAAGTCAGCGATAACATCCACCGAGAAGTGAAACTGTATACCGCGTACTTCGAGAGTATGGGATGATGCATCGTTAGGCATGGTGGCCATCCCAATGTAAAACTCTCGAACCATTGAGGGGTAAATCGTTCCCCTCAATGTGCATATGGGGCCCCAGCCTCTAGTGACGAAGACGTCTCTCAGCGTCTTCTGCTCCCAGCTCATCAAACTCATTAATGAGGATTTCTCGTTCCCCCATAACAGTTCGTGCCCCCAGTCGAGCAATGTCCGGGTTGCCTCCATCCCTCCCTCGCTTCCTTGTCGTCATATACTGAAAAAAAAAAAAAAAGGTATATTGGATTTCAAAAAAATGATTAGAATCACAGATACATACGTATTATGACATATATGAATAATTCAGAAAATTAAAATAGCATCCTTATAAATTCACATAATTTTGACAGTAAAATAACTAATTAATTTCATGATTGCAATATCTAAAATAATAATAATAAAAAGAAACAATATTAAAAAATTTATACATGAAACGTTCGAACGTTATTGAAATAACGTTCGCACGTTAATGCAAAAATGTTACGTGCGAATTTAGAAAGAAAATACGTTTGGACGTTGTGTCGAACGTTACATACAAACGTTCAACACAAACGTAGGAATGAGTCCATGACGTCCGAACGTTTGAAGTTAACGTTCGGACGTTTTGAATTTGAACCGCCATACGTTCGGACGTTTTTACTAGTCGAGGAATATCAACGGATTACGTTCGAACGTTTAATCCAACGTTCTTTTAAAACGTTGGATTAAACGTTCGCACGTAAAAAATAACATTCGCACGTTAAAATTTAACGTGCGAACGTAAAGAATACTAAACGTCATACGTTCGGACGTTGTGTGGTAATGTCCGAACGTTACGACACGGAATCGCTGAGTCGACTCAGCCATTACCGAAAGCTTCGAAACGCATGTTTCGAAGCCACAAACAACCAAAATAATCATATACTAATAATGAGAAATGTTTCTACGGTCCTATTGTATCAATTTACAGTGAATGGTGGCCCGAAATCCAACTACAATAACCGGCCTATGGTGGGTTTCAAATTTTTGAAACCCACCGATTAAAATGGTACTAAATAGATGAGGGAGGGGCACATTACCTTTTAGTGACGGTTGTGGTGGCGTTTGGCGACGGTTGCGGCGGCGTGCGTGGCGGAGAGGAAGAGAGAGTGAGCGTTGTAGTGCGAGAAATGGCCTGGAAACCGTCGGGCCTGGCTTTATATATAGTTAACGTCCGAACGTTTATTAAGTAACGTTCGAACATTATTTCATACGTGCGAACGTTACCATGTAACGTTCGGACGTTGTGTCAACATGCGAACGTATAACGTATACGTTCGGACGTTATGTTAACATGCGAACATATAGCGTATACGTTCGGACGTTTCATTATAACATTCAAACGTTTTTACGCTATAGTTATTACATAATAAATAGTAATATATTATATTATATTTATTATATAATATATTAAGATAATATATATTATATTATCTATATATTACTATAATGTTATAAAATATAGTCTAATAGTTTAAATAGTATTTTAACTAACATATAGTAAAATATTTATAATATATTATATAACTATAGTTATAATATAGTTATACTATATATATTATAACTATAGTTATAATATATTATACTATATATTATACAACATATTATACTATATTATACTATATATTATACTATAGTTATTGAATATATTATACTATATTATACTATATATTAGACTATAGTTATAATATATTATACTATATTATACTAAATTATACTATATATTAGACTATAGTTATAATATATTAGACTATATTATACTATAGTTATATACTATATAACTATATATAGTATATTTTCCTATATATTATAGTATTAACATTAATATATATATGCAATATACTATAGTTACTATATATTAACATAAATACATTATAAATATTATTTAGAATATATAGTAGTATACATTATATAGTAGTATATATAAATATACTACTATATACCTTATTATATACTACTATAGTATATAATGTTATTATAAGTAGTATATATACTATATTATATACAAGTAGTATATATTTCCCATTGTACTAGTAGTATTAATATAGACTATATTATATAGTTATTATACATATAAAACATACTATATTTTCCTATATACTATATTATAGACTATAATATAGATAATACTTTATATAATACTTATACTATATTATCTAATAACTATATTACTTTAATATAGTTATTAGATATACTATATATGTACTATAGTACTAGTATAATATACTACTTTTCCTATACAATGACATTATAATATACTTGTTATAACTATAATAACTAATATTATATATTTTATATTATTAGTTAATACAAAGTTATCATATAATATATATAGTACGTCCTTATTAGAATAATATAACGTGATATATATATTATATAATTGGTACATTACTATATATATTAATTAATATTGTATAATATTGTAATATGTAATATTATACAATAACGTTCGAACCTTCATGTGTAACGTTCGGACGTTAGAATAAATTCAGAGGGAAATTTACCGCCTAAACCAAATTTAAACAGTACGTTCGAACATTTATATTAACGTTCAAACTTTATAGTACAATACGTAGGCTGGAGTACAGTACGTTCGAATGTACTGTATAATTGGTGGGCGGGAGAATTATACGTGCGAACGTTCATTAATAAACGTTCGCACGTACAATAAAACGTTCGGACGTTACTTAATGAACGTTCGAACGTTAATTGCATAACAAGCAGAATATAAAACTTTCACGCACGGAAAAGCAGATTCATATCTGCTTTTCTCCGTGCGTGTTAGAGTGAGAGAGTGAGTGAGTTTTAGAGAGAGGGAGCTGAAGAAGAGAATGTGACGGAGAGAGAGAGAGTTTTAGAGAGAGGGAGAGAGGAAGTTGAAGGATATAGTGAGAGAATCTTGGTGAAGGTTTTAAACTCAAGAGGTAAAAAAAATTTCTCATTTTGTTTTTGTAATTTACATGATAATTATCAATGTGTTTTTTTTATATATAACTAACTACTATTGTGTATTTTTTGAAGGACCATTTGTTGTGAATTGTTGAAAAATTGTGATTTTTGAAGAGGAATTTCTTTAAAGCACAAGGTATATATACTAAACTCTATTGTTACATTTTATTGTGGATATAATTTGTGATATGAATTGTGTTGTTTGGATGAATTAATTAATGAAAAAATATTGTTATTGAATAATATGTTTATTCTTAATGCCATAATATACTATAGTATAGTGTATGTTTTTGATTATATGTCTAATTTAGTATTATATAAGTGTTTAAAGAATATATATAACAATATCGATAAAAATAAATAATAATATTTGTGTATATATAAAAATAAATAGTATAAAATTTATAATAATGATAATTATAAATTATAATATTACGATTAAAACTATTATCTAATATAACTAAATTGTTATATTAGATATATTACTAAGTGTCAATTATAAGGTATAACTATATAGTATATATTAAAATTCTTATTACTAAAATTATAATATAAATAAGTAAATTTAGAATTCCTAAAAATCTAATAGCTCAATAATAATAAATATTGCATCTATATAATAACTAGTATAGTGTTATTAGTATCAATCCCTAATAATTCTAAAGACTTGTAATGTATAGTATTAACGAAGGATTAATAAGAAATAGATGAGTAAGTATAATAATAATAACTTATTTAATTATAAAAAATAATTAATAAATTTTAAATTATAATATAACGAAGAATAATTATATAATAACTCATAACAATTAGGTGTTATCAATATAACGTATAACTAGTAATTATTATCTAATTATACTATATATTATATTAAATACGAAATAAATAAGTAAAAACAGTTATTTTATTATATATAATAACAAATAAAATTTAAGTGTTATCAGTAACTTATATTTGTAATTACTAAGATATTTTATAGAAGTGTTATATATTATATAGCTGATAATAAGTATAATGACTCATTAGGAATTATATAAGTCTACAAAAAAATAGTAAGTGTTATCAATCAAAAATAAGTATATATATATATATATATATAGTACATCCGGATAATTCAAACAATGTGCGCTAATTTATTTGTAGACTTTTTTTTATAGATATTGTATTATGTTGCATAAATAACCTTAGACCCGTTTGGGAATTAGTGTACATTTAGGTGTACATTAATTCCTGAATTGTCCAATGTGGACAGTTTGAGATTATATTATCTGTATTGCACATAAACGTTATTCCTACTTTAAACGTTTAGTATGAAATTTCGGTGTCTTCCTCATTTGTTCTTCGGGTATACTGTTTTTAGGGTCAGAATCCCTATATGTGAACATGTATACTTGGAGAACTAGGAGGAAGTGCTGCCGAAATTTTTACTAATGTTCAAAGTAGTAGAATGACGTATATTGTGCAATATGGAGAATATAATCTCGAATGGGATAGGACCAACTACCTTGAGAAAGAGTACTGAGAACATGATGTATCATGACGTGCATGTGTATTTAACTCTTATATGTGTTACTAAAAAAATTAGATGTTTTTAGAAATGGATAAAAGTTGGATGCATCTACGCGATAGACTTGGAAAAGATTACATACCCTATGTGCGTGGATTCATTGATTTTGCAAAGGCATCTGCTGATAGTCGTGGTTACATTAAGTGTCCATGTCGAGGTTGTAAAAATTTGTGTGCGATAGGATTGGATGAAACTGAAAGGCATATATTTGTGAATGGTATGGATTTGGGGTATACTCGATGGGTACTGCATGGTGAGCCGTATGCAGAATCAGCAGATGACTTATTTAGCCAGCGGGAAAATTTACGGCACGTGGATGATGATTATGAGTGAGATGAGATGGCGGAGATGTTGAGTGACATTGGAGCTGGGATGTTTATGGATGAATGTGACGACAATGGCTCGAGTGGACGACCGAATGATTCAGATATTTTTCCAGAAATGTGGGAAGATGCAAAGCGCGAGCTTTATCCAGGCTGTACAAAACATTCTAAAATGTCATTTATTGTGCGGTTGCTTCACATAAAGTCATTGTGTGGAATGTCAACGAAAGCAATTAACATGGTATTAGACTTATTTAACGAAGTACTTCTCGAAGGATCTGCATTGCCGAAGAACTTTTATGAAGCGAAACAGTTGAGAAAGGGAATAGGGTTTGAGTATAAGTCCATACATGCGTGCAAGAATGATTGTGTTTTATTTTGGAATGAGAACGAGGAGAAATCCGCATGTCCTGTATGCGTAGAGTCGAGGTGGAAGGATAAGAAAAGCGTGCCGGTTAAAGTATTGCGATATTTCCCATTGAAGCTTCGGTTGCAAAGATTATACATGTGTAAGAAAATAGCTCACGATATGAAGTGGCACAAAGAGAAAAGAGTCCAAAATGATGGATTTATGAGGCACCCTGCTGACTCACTTGCGTGGCAATCTTTCGATAATCAGTATCTAGAGTTTGGGATAGAAGTAAGGAACGTGCGCCTCGGACTCACAACTGATGGATTCAACCCTTTTGGAAATATGAGTACAAGTTATAACACTTGGCCTGTAGTGTTGATTCCGTACAATCTTCCACCATGGAGGTGCATGAAGGCGCCCAACTTTTTGTTAACTTTGCTTATCCCCGGCCCGAGATCACCTGGGAATGACATTGACGTATATTTGCAGCCGTTGATTGAAGAGTTGAAAGAGTTATGGTATGTAGGCGTTAGAACTTATGATGCATCCACATCAACAACTTTTCAGATGCATGCTGCGGTAATGTGGACGATAAATGACTTTCCGGCATATGGGAATCTTTTTGGCTGGAGTACTAAAGGAAAGTTAGCGTGTCCGACGTGTAATAAAGAAACTACTAGTGAGTGGTTAAAATATTCTCAAAAGTTGTGTTTCATGGGTCATCGACGTTATCTACCAACGAATCATGCATGGAGAACAGAATCTGCTAAGTTTGATGGACGAGTAGAAGATAGAATTGCGCCAAATGAGTTGCCTGGGGAAGAGATCTTGGAACAATTGGTACATGTCACACCGAACAATTTTGGCAAACGTTGGGGAAAGAACAAAAGAAAACGAGGCGTAGTAGAATTGAATTGGACAAAGCATAGTATTTTTTTTGAGTTTCCGTATTGGTCGTCCTGCATGTTGCAACATAGTTTGGATGTAATGCATATTGAGAAGAATATTTGTGATAATATACTGGGTACATTGATGAGCATCAATAAAAAAATGAAAGATACGATTAAGACAAGGAAAGATTTTGAGAGAATGAGAATTAAACATAATTTGCATTTACGAGTGGAAGGTGAGAGGGTGGTCATGCCGCATGCATGTTTTACAATGACAAAGGAGGAGAGGATGGACTTTTGCAAATGGTTGCAAGGTGTGAAGATGCCAGATGGTTATGCTTCAAATATCAGTAGATGCGTAAGCCATGATGACTGGAAAATTGGCGGATTGAAAAGTCATGACTGTCACGTATTTTTGCAGAAGTTATTACCGGTGGGAATTCGTGGGAAGCTAACATCTGCTGTACGTGTTGCCATAACTGAACTGTGTAAGTTTTTTAACGATTTGTGTGCTCGGGTAGTGAATCGAGATATGCTGCAGAAATTGGAAGAAGACATTGCTACTATATTATGTAAATTTGAGCAAATCTTTCCACCGTCATTTTTTGATGTCATGGTCCATTTAGCAATACATTTACCCCGGGAGATCATGTTGGGTGGACCGGTGCAGTTTTGTTGGATGTATCCAATTGAAAGATATTTAGGTTGACTGAAACGCACTGTTGGGAATAAAGCCAGAGCTGAGGGTTCAATAGCAGAGGACTATATACATGATGAATGGTTAACATTTTGCTCGTTATATCTTCGTGGTGTTGAGACACAATTTAATCGTAGTGAACGAATTGCTGATCTTGCTGCTCCGCCTCCTCGTGAGCTATCAGTGTTTTCTCAGAATGTACGACCTTTGGGTGCAGAAACGGGTTACGATTTACTTGATACAGAGTTGGGTAAAGTTCGGTGGTACGTGCTAAATAATTATCAGGAGATTGATCACTATCTCAGGTATGTCGTTGTACAAGGTTTAAATAATTCTAAAGATAATGAGGTTAACTTTAACTTTTGTTATGTAAAATAATATGATAAATTATACTATACAGTGAGCACATGGACAAACTTAGGATGGAAGGCGTCGAGGATATAGTGGCAAGACACGAGTCAGAATTTTCTGGATGGTTTGAACAACGTGTATAAACTAAACTCTATAATATATGTTACATGATGAAAGTTTTAACTTTAGTAACTTTAATAGACTTGTATGACATTATTTGTATTTTTAGATATTGGAACAACGTGCTCGTGATCCTGGATCAGTCTCTTTTGAATTGTATGCATTGGCCCGTGGTCCATCAAACAGAGCACTTCGATACACTGCATGCACAGTTCGAGGTTATAGATTCCATACTCTGGACCGTGAACGTAATAGAAAAACTCAAAACTGTGGTGTCTTGGTCGAGAGGAGTTATGGAACAGATGATATTGATTATTATGGTGTCATTCGTGATATTATCGGATTGAAATATCTGGGTGGGTCTATTATATATGTCTTTAAATGTGATTGGTGGGATCTAGGCGGTGGTCGGGATTCGATATATAGGGATAATCATTTTACGAGTGTCAATACTGCATCTAAATGGTACGAAGATGATCCATTCGTACTGACTTGTCAAGCTACTCAAATCTATTACTTGATTGATCCAATGAAAAGTGCTGATGAAGATAGTGGAGAGATAACTTGGCGAGTTGTACAAAAATTTGTCCCTCGAAATATATATGAAATAGGAACGAGTGCAGATTACGATAATAGTGGAGATGAAGATGACACTCAAAATGTAGAGGCCTTCCAGGAAGATGGAGGAGGGGGTATTCACTGGAGTTGCTCCCCTTATGTAGAGATGACGTCCCACTCATCCATCTCGACCCGTCTTCATTAAATTATCATTCGGTTGCAGAAAATGAGAAAAGTACAGAAGAAGAGTCAGAAGAAGAAGACGAACAAGAATCAGGGGGGGAAGTGGATAAGGATGACGAAGAAGAGCTTGATGATGATGACGAAGATGTTATACAGAGAGAATCTTAAACAAACATGGAAAATACATCTGAAGAATTATAGAATTTTATAATAAATATAAATTTATTCTAAATATATATATCTTTTTATATATAATCATTTCCAAGTATGCTGCCAAAAAGACAACGGAGAAATGTGCCTCCTCCACCTAGTCCAAGTCCTGAACCCATTGATGACTCCCCACCTGAGGAGTCCGTTCCCGAAAATGAAGTTGACATTATAGAGAACGATGCACAGTTGACACCTACTGGTAAGGAATGTTTACGTTAATACACTATATAATTAATACTTTTGTTTCAAGAAATAATATATATAACCATCAAAATTATATTATCATCTATTAGTTGAAGCATCTGCTCGTCGTGGTCGTGGCTATACACGCGGCATCTCACTTGAGAAAAATCGAAGGCATGGTAAACTGAAAATAACAATTTCTGATAATTCCACTGGAGGAGTGAATGATAGTGCAGTAGCGCTTTCATCCTATATTGGCACAGTAGTTCGAGCTTACGCTCCATTTTATGTGCGCTCCTGGAGAGATGTGCCGAATGAGATTAAGGAACACATTCGAAGTCGTGTGCTGGTGAGTTTACTTATTATACCATTTATTTCACCTACATAAGTTTATCATATTTTTAACGTAATTAATTTATAATTAGGATGAATTTGACCTCGACTTTGGTCGTAGCGAGAATTTGAGAACTGTGAATGAGTTAATGGCTACACTATTCCGACGTCACAAGGGACGATGTCACGATCATTTCAAGAAATTTGAGACGTTTGAAGAGGCTGCACAGTGCCCTTTCCAGCAGATGAAATTAGACGACTAGATAAAGTGTTGTGATCTTTTTGTCTCTCCAGAATATCAGGTATTCTACATTTATTTTCTATAATTATTTACATTTATATTTGTTGTTTATATTATATGTATGTACATATATTACAATTAACGGTGGGAATTATTTTTGTAGCACTTAAGTTCTACAAATGCAAATAATAGATCTGCTCTGACTATTCACCATCGTGCTGGTTCAAGATCATTCCATCGTCTTGCTGAAAAAATGGTAATTAATAAACGCAATAATTCATATTTTTTTTTTTAATATTTTTTTAAAGTACTAACACTGTCTTTTTCAAATTGCTAATGTCGTTTTCTTAGAAACGTGATGATCCTGAAAACTTTTCCCTCGTTCATGTCTATGCTGCTGCTCACACTAATGAGCATAGTGAGTGGATGGATCCTGCAGCTGCAATTAATTATGTAAGCGGTGTTCCTTTTGTTAACTAAATTATGTAACATGTGATTAAATTATTTTTTATTTGTATTTCTTTTAATATGTTACTTATTGTGTGTTTTGATCTTTCAAACTACAGGGAAAAATGATGGAGATGCAGTCAGCTTCTGGGGACTCCTCTCCTAGTGACTTGGACATTTTTACACAAGTGCTTGGGCCCAACTCTAGTATGACAAGAGGTTTGGGACGATCTTTCAAGCATTCCGGTTCATCTTCCTCAACCTCATCGACATCACAAATTAATAATCTTACTAAAGATTTAGAAGCTGCACGACGCGAGAATGAGTATATGAGGTCTAGACAGCAAGAGTTGGAGTCTCTCTTAGAGCGACAGTCTCATTTAGAGACGCGTTTGCAGGACCAACAAAGAGATCAGGAGGAAAGAATCCGTACTGAGGTCCAAGAGCAAGTGCAGCGGGAGATGATGCTGCAAATGGAGCGTGTTATGTCATTGCAACAGGATCGTGCTGGGCGAGGAAAGAAAAAGAAATGAATTTTATTTCTGTATTACGTTTTTAACATCTAATTTGAAAACAGTTCCAAACAATGCTGGTTGTGAAATATGTACTGTAATATGAAACAAATTGGTTTGTTTATTAAGTGGATGAGTTTAGCATTTCTGATATGTACGTTCGAATGTACATAATTTACGTTTCAACAGTATCACACGTTCTAAAATACGTTCGAACGTAACTGTACAAAATAGTAATAAAACGTTCGAACGTTTAAACCAACATAAAAAAGCGTTCGAATGTCAAAAAATTTTAACGTTCCAAACATCCGAACGTACAATTTACGTTCGAACTCTACTCTCTTAACATTCGAATTAACGTCCGAACGTTATGACACAAACGTTCGGACATTATTCCATTTTCGTTCGATTCGAATTTCGAACGTAGCGTTCGCACGTATTAACGTTTGAACGTTTACATTATTCGTCCGAACTATAATCAACAAACATTGCTTTTTATCGTTCGGATGTCAGCTCGTCTTCTTTACGTTCGAACTTAATATTTTACGTTCGAACGTTATTTTCTGTGACAGATTCTAACCGTCACAAAAAATTCTACGTTCGAACGTTATTTCAAACAGCACATCCCCAACCGTCACTAAAAATATTTTTTGTGACGCTTGTACAGTAAACTGTCACCAAATGTAATCGGTGACGCACATTACGTGACAGTGGTGGTGACAGTCAGGAACCATCACCAAATGTATTTCGTGACGTTTTTCTCATTTCTTGTGACAGTTTCATCTGTCACTAAAACCTATTTTTGTTGTAGTGTGTGGGTCTTGGTGTTATCACGATGGGCTAGTGGAAGATCTTTAAAGAATTGCTCTGAAAAGCAATTGAATCAGTTTGTTTCTTACATCATGTTTTACTTTATGTCATGAGCTTAGTTCATGCATAGAAGATCTAAATTGAAATCTCTGGCGACTTGTAAATTTAACTAGCTATTCGTTAATATCGTGTATGAAATTTGATTATATTTCATCTTCTAAGATTCTAAAAATTTATATTTGCTTAATCATGGAAGTATATATAATATCAAGTATATATGTATATATACTATATATATAATCTTCCTACGCATTATATATATAGTTACTAAAATACATACTATAGATATATAATACTTGATATACATAGTGCTATAAATTAGTTAGATATATCATATATATACTACGTATATTATATATAGTCACATATATGTAGCATACCTTTAAAAAAAAAAATCACATTTACATTAATCACGTTGTACGTGGTATGTTTGAATATAGATAAATTAGTTGGAACATATATTCGAACAGTACTTTTGTTCATTGAAAAGAATTTTCAAAGAATATTCCTTTTATATTTTTCGAACATAAAAAATATTGATGCTATTTTGTTCAAATGGAAAACCATATAAAGCAATTATGTTATAACCTTAGTCACCTTTGTTTGAACAGTTGTGCCTTGAGGTAAAGCACGCATAGGAATGTGGAATAAATGAAAATTTTGGTGTTCAAACAATTCAACAGATTTTCGGACTATGTAAAATATATGTTCGAACAAATTTACAAATTTTAGCTACCATACTCGAATGTAATATCTTGTTTGGTGATGCGTTCGAATGTTAACATACAGTCCAAACGGAAATTTCCATGTCATGAAACGCGGGCAAACTTGCTCTCTAAACCAAATCGCTCTCTCTCTCTTTAAAAGAGATGATTCAATCTCACTGAGCTGTGCAGGTAGCTCTTGAGCAATTTCCACAAACTTGGGCATTCTCTATCGGGAGAGGTGGTGAAATTACCCCGACATAAGTTGTGGATTTATTAATTTTTATTTAATATTGCGTGTTGGGATCTAATCCATGATGGGAGCTAAATAATTGTTGTTGGAATTAGCATGCATGTTGGGATTTATGGTATATAATGATATGATATTGTATATATGTCACTAGAGATTTATTATATTATTTTTTAGAATAATTCTCATAATTAAGTGTGTAAGGAATAAAAATTGTAGTATTTATGTTTCCACATTACATTAAAGTTAAAAGGAGAACATTAACTATAATAAGTTAAGTAATTAAAATACTAGTTATATCTCGCACAATTATGATAAAATTAAAAAAAAATATATATAAACGTGAATGCCATGATAAAAAAATCTAAAAATTAATACTATTTGTAATTAATACTAATAATTAGAATACTATTTTTAATTAATAAAATAAGAAAATTGGTCAAGGAAATATTAATGTTTTAAAAATTATAAGGAAACATCTATTTATCATCATACTTTCAACATCATTTGATGTGACATTAAATGATAGACCCATAAGTGAAACATAATAAATAATATCCATTCATTTAGTACTACATCATGAGATGATGAGAAGATGATATTAAAAAGGATGACGAGTAATATTACTTAAATTATAATTAGCTAGTTATGGTATAAGTGTTACTTCATGATAAAATAAAAGAAACACCATCCCCCTAATTTTACCATAATTTAGAGTACTAGCTAGTTATAATTAGTTAATCAAATAAATACTAGTTATACTTGGTCAAAGAAGTAACAATTAATTATAAAGAATATAATTAGAATAAAATCCATGATAAAAATAAATAAATACTATATAATACTATTTTGATCATTATAATTTGATTAGTAATTCTAATTAGTTAATAACATCAACATATTAGTTTTAATTACTCAAGTCAAAGACAAAACAAGCATGCTTGGAGGCCACAATCAAATAAACACGAAAGAAATTTGCAAAAGAAAAATAGGCATGTGATATTTCTGATTCTACACCTCTGGGTTAGGATATTTGAACTTGTACCTAATCTTGTTCCTGAGTCACGGAGTTTTATTGTTTTCAGCAAAAAATAAATGTCTTAAGTCAATACCAGCGATGTCTAGGGATTGGTATGACAAGACAGTCAAATACATCGCTCTAGAAGTATAATGATGTCATATGAAAGTTTAGTTTATACGATTTCATTTATAACTCTTAAATGACATTGCTCTTCTGTCTCGATTCACTTAAAGAAACAAACTAATTAAATAATTATATGCCAAAATTCCCCATCACGTCTAAAGGTCGGAGAGACTGTGCAGTGCAGTAACAATAAAAAGCCTCAATTTCTTAAAGATAATTCTCCGTTTATTTTCTACAAAACAAGACGCTTGTATAAATTTATTATTATCCATCTTACAAGCTTACAAGATGATTGATAATAAGTCTATATAGGTTTCCGATCTTGCAAAGAATATATGGAAAATTATTGTTATTTCACTGCATAGTCTCTTTGACCTTGACAAGTGAAGTACCAAAGAAAGCCACACATTTTTAAGATTATTTTATGTTCGATCTCTACAAGACTGGAAGCTTGTATAACCTTATTATTATCTATCTTACAAGGTTACAATCTTGAACAGGCTATACCGGAAGATGATCTTGAAGAATTTTCTGGCTTTTATTGTTACTTAACTAAACAGTCTCTTGGACCTCAACAAGTGAAATAACAATGAAAGCTGTTCATTTTTCATGATAATTCTTCATTCATTCTCTGTAAGATTGGAATCTTGTATAAACTTATTATTATCCGTCTTACAACTTTACAAGGTGGCTAATAATAAATCTATACTGGCATTGCCCTGAAGCTAAAAATAAGGCCAATCTTTGACCTTGCGGTAGCGCGATTCCAGTACAAAAAGGGCATGCATTGCCCTAAAGCTGCAAATCTTGCCATCATCCCTTATGAGGTTGTGAGTTAAAAGGAATTCACTGCCAATCATGTCAGTGTGCTCTAGGTCAGACTTCAACAAGGCACGTCGCCACAAAATGCAGTAGCACATCAGAATCCTCAAAGCATTTGGGTGAAGCTAGGAGGGAGCCAACCCGAGACGGTTCAACACATCATGAACGGGGCGAGAAAAGGGCAACCTCAACACGCAAGAGAATATGCTGGCTTTTATTGTTACTTAACTAAACAGTCTCTTGGACCTCAACAAGTGAAATAACAATGAAAGCTGTTCATTTTTCATGATAATTCTTCATTCATTCTTTGTAAGATTGGAATCTTGTATAAACTTATTATTATCCGTCTTACAATTTTACAAGGCGGCTAATAATAAATCTATACTGGCATTGCCCTGAAGCTAAAAATAAGGCCAATCTTTGACCTTGCGGTAGCGCGATTCCAGTACAAAAAGGGCATGCATTGCCCTAAAGCTGCAAATCTTGCCATCATCCCTTATGAGGTTGTGAGTTAAAAGGAATTCACTGCCAGTCATGTCAGTGTGCTCTAGGTCAGACTTCAATAAGGCACGTCGTCACAGAATGCAGTAGCACATCAGAATCCTCCAAGCATTTGGGTGAAGCTAGGAGGGAGCCAACCCGAGACGGTTCAACACATCATAAACGGGGCGAGAAAAGGGCAACCTCAACATGCAGGAGAATATGCTGGGGAAGGGACAACATGCAAGGCAAAACCTTTGTCATCGATTGCCCCTTCCTGTGGCCCATGGACCTTGAAAACCACTTTCGCTGGAACGTGGTAGGTGGAAATTAGTGATAACAAGAACTAAGGCCTATCCTTATGAGGTTCTGAGCACCAGTGGTAACATGCATAGGTTTGCTTCATGGTGCGGACTTCAGGCCTGTCCAACTCCCTAGGAATCTTGGGTTGAATGGTCTTCTTGAAAGCCATTAAGGGTGAGAACAAGAAAGGTGACATAAAAAAGGAGAAGTCGAGCAAGGAAGAATGAGGAGACTAGGACGCAGGGAGAATGCAAATATGGTAAGGGAGAATGAGAAGGACAGGAAGAAGATTATATATGGAAGTGACAATTGGCCTTCAACCCCACGAACTAGGCATGGTATATGGAATGGTGCAAATCTCGCAAAGTACATGGCACGATGCAATGTGAGGAGAGTCGCCTGACACCTTCAATGTAGAAGGGACAAAATAGACATAGTCAAGTGCTAAAATCCAACCGTAAGAAAATGTGCCAATAAAGTCGGGAAGGGAATGGTCCTGCGTCGTATCTAATGCTGAAAATACCAAATAAGGCTGCCCTAGGGCTCGACATTTGGAAGTGCCGGGAAGCAAAAGGGTCATCTTTCCCAAGAAGAAATGATATCAAACAATAATGGCCACATGAAGACAAAGGCAAAAAGAAATTTCCATCGGATTAGTCAAATAGGAATTAGTGGGATAATTGTAAATGATTTTTTTTCCCCGGGCTAAAGGCCTAGAAGACAAGCCTAAACATAAGGAGCCCAACCCTATTGGATGGCCTCTCGGCCCATCAGAGGTCAGCCCATGGCCGTAATTATGCGGAAAGACCCCTAAGACGCAAGGAATGAGGGGACATATCACCTCAATATTCCCTATGACGACTAGCATCATATAGCACTGTACAGGCAGGTGGACGGGAAACGCAGAGTGCCCTTAATCTTCTGATAGGCAGAAGAGAGAGCTTGATAGTGTGCACCCACAAGGTAGAAGGGATAGGGAGCCACGCTGCATTAATTGCTCCATCCCAGAAGGCACGCCAAAGGAATTTGACTAAAAGGAATTGTTGAGGGAACAATATAAAAGATAGTTGAGCCCCAAAAACCTAGTATAAAAGATAATCCTCAGGTACAAAAAATTCTCTCCTAACACTCTACAAACTCTCACAAACTACTAAGAGGATACTGATTTAGGCATTGGAGACTCCCGGCCTCCATCAAGGCTTCCAACTCTCTATGTTTTCTCTATGTGTACAGGCCTAAGAACAAAGATCTAAGTCACTAGAGCATAGTCTAAAGATGTACGAAACACGATGTTAACAACATTGATCAGCTTTTTTTAATTTGAATTAAGTGAATTGAGTTTGATACCCACAAGGCTCAAGGCTTACATAATTTAGAAAGCCTCATAATTTTGATTAGGTCCCTTTTTTTAAATAAGCCAAATCTGTCAATTTCCATCCATCCTCATTAATAAAACTCTTGTGCCAGTTAGGGCTGTGCAAAAGTCTGAGCTATGAGAAAATGTTGTTAGATTCAGAGTCAGAATCGAAGCTGATTCCTGACCGATTCCAACTTCGACCGCAATCCTAACTAAGATATGAAATCCACCTCCGACTGGTACCTTTAACTATGAAATTAGTATAAATAAGTTGTACAATAGGTTTTATTTATATAGTGATCATATATACTCATATTAAAAGTGTATAACTTATATAGCTAGATTGAATAGTCTTTTAGTTTGTGATAATTTTTAAAGAATAATATTAATAGACTAATAATCTAATATATGTACATACATATTACATATGTTAAGGTAGATAAAACATGATTAGCTAATAGTGAGTCATGTACTATGTATATATTGTAAGACTATCAATCTATTATCTACATTCTAATATGGTAGTGTGTAATTTAAAAAATGATGGTGTGTAATTGTACATATAGAGCAATTGTTAATAGTTATAATTTATAAACTATACATATAAAATAATTTTAGTTATATTTTTTATTTTTGCATATCTAAAATCGGGTTTTTTTTATAATATTTTTAGTAAACTTAAAATTTGAGAGCCCACATTTTTTTTTATTAATATGTAAAATATTGTTTATAAATGTGCTAATAAATAGGGTAATGATGATTGAAGAGGCGAATTTTCAAAATAAATAGGGTCCAATTCAATTAACATCAGATGCAAGCTAGTCTATTTTTTCATGTATTACAAAAAAATTTATATTTGACTTTTTAGTCTATTTTTTCATGTATTACAAAAACTTTAATTTATATTTGAATTTTTGATCATTCCATAATTAATAGTACTGCATGCCTGCGGGTAGTGAGAGATATATCATATATATGTCGAAAGCTAAATGCTACTACATATACGCTAGAAGAATATTGTTCAATTATGATCATTTATTTTTTATAAAAATAATTATTTTCTATTAAAAGGATTCTGTTTTGATCGTAAATAATCATCCTTATCGTATATAATTAGTTACAAATAATTATTTTTTATAGTATATATATAATGGACAATTAATTGATGTTGCTTTGTATATATAATTAATTGCGCTTTTTATTGTAATAATGTTTTAGTTTCATAAATCCCTGAATTATTTACACACCTTGATTGAATATTATCAACCCCCTACCTATTTTTAGACTATATTAATACCGCCAATATTATAACTGTACGTACGTTTAAATATTAATTGCAAAAAGCAATTAATGATAATAAAACTGACGTACATGATCCGTTTTGATCGTTCATGTCTCTATCAAATCAAGGAAAAAATCTATATTTATGTGGATCAAGAGAGAGGGCAGCCATGCGTGCTTCAACAAACTTTCAAGATTTTCAAATAGCTTTGTACGAAAGTTAGTTCGAAGATGGTCCAATTATGAGTGAAGTTTGAAATAGTAGTTACAGAATAATCAAACCATTTTTAATGCAGGCAGGCATTATGGGGGGCAACGGATTAGGTTATTTAATACGACTTTTGTATATTGAAAAATAATTTGTACGATGCATTCAATTCTAGAAGTTTTTAAAATTATATTTAATATTATTATTCTGACTGACGTGTATTATTATATAAGTTTTTAAATATTTTTATTTTTGTATTGTACTGCAAACCCCATCTTGTTGTTTTAAATTAGAATTAAACCTTTATTATATATTATTTGGAATCTTTTGCACAACTTTAATAATCTTTCATGTCTTCCATTTTATTTTGAAAAAAATATATGAATAAAATACTTGCTAAGGACTAGGGCACAAGATTTGACTCTTGTAGTCTGCTATTAGTATGTCGTTATAAATGGATATGATGTTCAAGAAAAGCTTTATATTCGAATCAAATATTGTAAAAATATGTCTAATATAGTTTGATTTAGTAGTTAAGTTACCTCATAATCCAGCTTAAAAGTTTCCTTCAAATACACGTATCTAAATTAATCTTCAATTCACGAAAATGAGCTATTTGTTAGGTTTTGTTTGAAGAAAATTTCTTCAAATACACTTATATAGAGGTTAGAGGTTTGATTACATTCATCATGAGTGACGTGGATAAGACCACAGGAAACGAGACACATGGGCCAATTAATGAATAACGAAAACGTGGTAATTATTTCTGTATGACAAAATTGCTGTTATAAGCCTATTATAAGTATCTCTCTTGTACATCCAGCACTGGCAACCAAAAGGCAAAAGCATTGAAAAGACTATACAGAGAGAGAGAGAGAGAGATGGGGAGAAGCCCGTGTTGTTCCAAGGAGGGCTTGAACAGAGGTGCTTGGATAGCTCAAGAAGACAGAATTCTCAGAGAATACATTAGAATCCATGGTGAAGGCAAATGGAGAAACATGCCCAAAAGAGCAGGTAACATATATATTATAGGAATCAAAGAGTGATTTTTTTTTTCTGTTTTGCTTTTTATTTTAAGAGCTATAAATTGTGTATATGATCTAATTGGGATATATAATTGTTTCTTCTGCAGGTTTGAAAAGATGTGGGAAGAGCTGCAGGCTTCGCTGGTTGAATTATCTTAGACCTGACATTAAGAGAGGTAACATATCACCAGATGAAGAAGAACTCATCATCAGGCTTCACAAGCTCTTGGGGAACAGGTCTCTCTCTCTCTCTCTCTCTCACCCAGAAAATGGGAACTAATGATAGCGGAAGATGATAATCTAGTTTTGGTTCATTTCTCAGGTGGTCTCTAATAGCTGGGAGGCTCCCGGGGCGAACAGACAATGAAATCAAGAACTATTGGAACACCAATCTGGGCAGAAAAGTTCAGGACCACCAAAATACTGCTCCACACCTCAAGCTTTCAAGCAGGTCCGTTGAGAAGACTCTAAAGAACACCAATATCATTAACCTTCCCCAGAACACAAACTCACTATCACAACCCAAAATGAATAATTTCCAAGTGATTCGGACCAAGGCAACTAAGTGCTCCAAGGTTATCCTGGCTCCCCAACCTAGAAACATTGAACATTTTGACACCAAAAAGGCAGAAGCATCAGTCGAAACTGAGCAATATCCCAGCAACAAGGCCGTGGAATTTGATGCTTTCAAGGGATCGTCGTCGTTTGCTAGCACAGAAAATAATCAAACATCGGAATTACTGACGGATTTCAACGTTGGAGAGCTTTGCTTCTCTGATCTTCTCAACTGTTACTTTCCAGATTCACGTGACCTCAAATATAGCAACGATAGTAACAAGGAATCTATGATGTTTCTCGATGAAATGCTGCAGGATTGGACCAATAACAACAATTGTGTTCAATCGAATGTGGCTTCCGATGATCTGCATTCTTTAGCTTCAATGCTTGATTCCAGAGGAGAATGGCAGGTTGAATAATAATCGACTAACAAACTGGTCATGTTGACATGACAATGACAATGACATCTCAGACTTCTGCTCCCCTTCATGACCCAAGATAATGTGTGTGATATATGACCCAAGATAATGTGTGATATTTCTGGGACACTGTAAAATTGTGTTGTCCTGTATTTTCATGGCTGTGACTTTAGCCAGGTTAATTGTTGTATAAATAAAAGCAGAAACGGAATCTTGCTAAGAAGAAAATGACTTTTTCTGATAGCTAGTCCTCCTCACATGTAATGCGCTCGTGCTGGTCGGCTTTCCAGCATCTCATTTTTCCTACTATAGATTTTTCTATTCTGTCTTCATTCCAATCTATTCTTCTAATTTTTTGTCGCAGAAGTTACTCTGAAAGGTATATTCGAAGACAATACCAAGACGGCATGACCTCCGAATATCCGAAGAACTAATTGCTTTTGTCTCAACAAATTATGCTTGGCCAAAACAATTCAAGCATTAATTAACGAAATAATATCATGAATTTTCACTTCTGTTATTATTTTGTTACCCCACTAATAATTTCAGCAGAAAATACTCATTAAAATTATTTTCCAAGACAAGGTTTTTAAATAAGAAGATGAATGCTGCTCATCATCACACAACATACACTTATTTTAATGTTATTTATTATTATTTTTTAGTTTTATTAATTTTTATCTTATTTTATTTTTATTATATTAATTGAGTTATTCTATTTATTATCTATATAATATATATTTATTATAGAAAAAAATTAAAATAAGTACAATATGTGATGTACGGAAATGATAAATAGGAGCATTAGTAATTTGTTAAATTTCTCTTTCATTCTCGGCTAGTGGGCGCCACTTTTCGCAGTTTCGCAGTGACCACGCAAATCTTTGTTTCAGTTCCACCTACTTCTACCCTTCATATGTTTCGACTTTGGAATATTGGGGAGTTTTGAGTTGGCACGTCTACGCAAAGTGGCTGATCTGTAAACATATTTTCAAACTAATAATTATAGTCATTTGAAAATGGAGGAACAAAAAGTTGATGATTTTAATTGAAATATCTCCATGCATCATCAATTATTGCTAAAAGTTTTAGCTTTAAGAGGATGGTTTGAATTCAAAACTACATTATTTTACAGTATTTTGTTCGAACTCCACGATGGATATAAATTCTCACGACTTATTTAAAATTCTATAATAATATCCCTCCATGGATGGGAGCTTTGTCAGTTTTAACCAAAGAGGCAAAACAGAGAAAAAACAGAGTATTTTGAGAGGAACTTCAATCTCCAACGTGAAGATTGATTCTGATTGTTCTACCCTTTCATTTCTCATTAGTCTGATATATATACTTACATAGAGACTCACAAATTTCATTGAAGAAATACAACTTCCAAACACAAGTTAATAATAGAAAAGCTTAATATAGTAAAACATAAATGAAAAGGACTTAGGAAATAAACATCACACTAAATGATCTTTAATACTCCTCCTTGATGTGATTTCCAGTTACACCAAGATGTGACCTGAGAAACTGAAACTTGTCTCTTGGGAGTGCTTTTGTAAATATATCAGCAAGTTGCTCTTCCGATCTACAAAACTTCAAAGCAATTTCACCATTTAATTCAACTTCACGCAAAAAATGATATTTGATTGCAATATGTTTAGTTCTACAATGCTGGACTAGATTTTTGGCAATTGCAATAGCTGATTTATTATCACAAAAAATTTCAGTAGATTCCAACTGTTTCTCCCCCATATCTTCAAGTATTCTTCTCAACCAAATGGCTTGGTTTGCACAACTTGCAGCTGCCACATACTCAGCTTCAGCAGTTGATTGTGCCACATTGCCTTGCTTTTTTGAACTCCAAGAAAACATAGCAGATCCTAGACTGAAACAGTAGCCTGAAGTGCTTCTTAGATCATCACAAGAACCTGCCCAATCACTATCTGTAAAACCCACCAGCTTTGTATTTGAAGTTTTCTTATACCAAATACCAAAGCTGATAGTTCCCTGCAAGTATCTCATAACTCTTTTGGCTGTTCCAAGATGAATTTGGCTAGGACATTGCATGAATCTTGAAAGTAAACTAGTGGCATACAATATATCAGGTCTGGTGTTACACAGATACAACAAGCTTCCCACAAGACTTCTATAGATCGATGCATCCACTTTCTTTTCACCATCATCCTTCTTCAATTTCTCATTAGGAATTAATGGAGTAGCCACTGATTTGCAACCTGCCATGTTGAATCTTCTTAAAAGATCTTCAGTATACTTCCTCTGAGAACAGAAAATTCCTTCAGCCTCTTGACTCACTTCCATGCCTAGGAAATAATGCATATTTCCTAAGTCACTCATCTCAAAACTTGCCATCATATCCCCTTTAAATTTTTCAATCATTCCAACATTACTTCCTGTAAAAATCAGATCATCCACATAAAGAGATACTATAATCAAGTCATTACTGTTTTGAGATTTTACATACAAAGTAGGCTCACTTTTGCTCCTCCTGAAGCCTTGCTCAGAGAAATATTGATCAATTCTCCCATACCAGGCCCTTGGTGCCTGTTTTAATCCATATAAAGCCTTTTTCAGTTTATAAACTTTACCTTCTTCCTTTTCAAACCCCTCGGGTTGATCCACATAAACCTCTTCTTCCAACACTCCATTTAGGAATGCTGATTTCACATCTAGTTGTAATACTTTCCAGCCCTTTTGAGCAGCAAGTGAGACTAAAGCTCTAATGGTATCCATCCTTGCAACAGGAGCAAAAGTTTCATTATAATCTATTCCATGTTGCTGCACATACCCCTTGACAACCAACCTTGCTTTATGCTTCAAGATAGAGCCATCTGGATTTAATTTAGTCTTATAAATCCATTTTACTCCAATAACTTCTTTATTTGCTGGTAAAGAAACCAACTCCCAAGTTTCATTCTTCTCTATCATCCTGATTTCTTCTCTCATAGCTTTCTGCCAAACTTCCTCCTTTGAAGCTGCTGCAAAGCTATTTGGTTCAAGTGTAGCATAATTACAATGCTCATATACTTCACTAAGAAGTCTTGTTCTTCTTATCGGAGATTCAGGAGTTGACTCTTCTTCACTATCATCAGAGAATACTTGAGTAGCAATGGGACTTTCTGTATGAATTTGCTGAATATCACTTGTTTCAACTTCAGCTTCTTCTTCTTCCATCTCATTTGATGGTTGAATTGATATCTCAACTCTTGGTTGAACAACCTTCTCAGCTTCCCAATCCCAAGAAGCATTCTCATTAAACCTCACATCTCTACTCACAACCAGCTTTCTTGTTTCCAAATTAAAAATTCGAAAACCCTTTGAAACTGAACTATAACCCACAAATACACCTCTTTCAGCCTTCTCTTCAAGTTTGGTTCTTTTCTGAGATGGAACATGAACATAACATATACACCCAAACACCCTTAAGAAACTTGCAGAGGGTTTTATTCCACTCCAAGCTTCATAAGGAGTCTGTTTCTCCACGGCTTTAGTTGGTAATCTATTCAGTAAAAACACAGCAGTGTTTACTGCTTCACCCCAAAATTCCTTGGGTAGTTTCTTCTCATGCAACATACTTCTAGCCATCTCCATGACTGTCCTATTCTTTCTCTCGGACACTCCATTCTGTTGTGGAGAATAGGCCACTGATAATTGATGCTCAATCCCTTCAGCTTCACAAAAATTTTCAAATTCTTTGGTGTTATATTCACTACCTCTATCACTCCTTAAAGATTTGATTTTATGGCCAGACTGCTTTTCAACCAGCAGTTTAAACTTCTTGAAAACTCCAAAAACTTCAGATTTTTCATGAAGGAAATAAACCCACATCATTCTAGTAAAATCATCTATGAAGAGAATAAAGTACCTGCTTTGATTGTGAGTTAAAGTTCTCATTGGACCACACACATCAGTGTGAACCAGTTGCAGTTTTTCCTTGGCTCTCCAGCTGCTTTCTGATGGAAATGGAAGTTTGTGATGTTTTCCAACCAAGCATCCTTCACAAACTGGTGTCTCTTTTTCTAAGAGAGGTAGATCCTTCATCATCTCCTTCTGATACAATAATCTCAAAGAATTGAGATTGTAATGCCCAAATCTTTGGTGCCATAATATTGTCTCATCCACAGTTGCCACCATAGCCTTAGGAAAGTTCCATTGAATGGGAAAATTCCTACTTCTCCCCATTTTTATTTCAGCTAGCTCCACCTTATTCTTCTCATCATAAATTCTGCACATATTATTTTCAAAGCACAAGGAGTAACCATTTTCCATCATTTGGCCTACACTCAACAGGTTTTGATCAAGGGATGGAACCAGCAATACATCCTTGATGAGTTTTGTACCCTTCTTGGTCGAGATGGCCACTGTTCCTTTGCCTCTAGCTTCAACAAGTTCACCATTACCCATCTTAACTTGGGTTTTGATACAAGTGTCCAGATCAGTGAAAATTGTTTCATCAGAAGCCATATGGTTGCTACATCCACTATCTATAAACCAGACCTTCTCTTCTTGAGTGAGAGCTTGACATGCAAAAAATAAATGCTCATTCTCCTCCTTTTCTTCTGAATAGTTAGCTTGTTGATTGTTCTTGTATCTACAATCCTTTTCCATATGCCCAAATTTTTTACAATTCCAACATTGTGGCTTCCGAGCATGATAGCAATTCTTTTCTAAATGATTTCTTTTCTTGCAGATACCACATGGAGGAAATTCACCCATTTTCCCTTTCATCTTACTTTCTTTTTGCACTTGATCAGGATTTTTGTAATCCTTTTGAGGCTTCTTGTTATAATCTTTTGTTTTCATATTTTTCAGATTCACCTTGGATTGGAAAGCATGCTCCAAGGAACCATCACCCCTTCTTGCTAGCCTTTGTTCATGAGTTTGAAGTGATCCCATCAGCTCTGTAACTGACAGAGTTTGCAAATCCTTTGACTCCTCAATTACTGCTACTATATGATCATATTTTTCAGGTAAACTAACCAAAATTTTTTGAACAATCCTTTGATCAGTCACCTCTTCACCATGAGCCCTCATTTGATTTACAATTTCAACTAATCTGGAACAATACTCTTTCACTTCTTCCGAGTCTTTCATCTTTAAATTCTCAAACTCCCTTCTAAAGCCTTGAAGTTTGATGAGTTTTACCTTAGCATTTCCTTGAAATTCTGACTGTAGAATCTCCCATGCTCCCTTTGAAGTGCTAGCCCTCATTAACCTTGGAAAGATTGATTCAGACACAGCCTGCTGTAGGATGAACAAAGCCTTTGCATCTTTGGTGGTTTCTTGCTTAGATTGAGTTGAATCCGAAGCTCCTACTGCTGGAACTGTCACTCCCTTTTCCACTACATCCCATAGATCTTGAGATAGGAAAAAGGTCTTCATTTTGATGCTCCAATAATCATAGCTTTCACCATTGAAAATAGGAACTGAAGTTGTTGCTCCAAAGGTAGCCATTTTCGACCCTTAGATGAACCTGGTTTGCTCTGATGCCAATTGTTAGTTTTAACCAAAGAGGCAAAACAGAGAAAAAAACAGAGTATTTTGAGAGGAACTTCAATCTCCAACGTGAAGATTGATTCTGATTGTTCTACCCTTTCATTTCTCATTAGTCTGATATATATACTTACATAGAGACTCACAAATTTCATTGAAAGCAGAAATACAACTTCCAAACACAAGCTAATAATAGAAAAGCTTAATATAGTAAAACATAAATATAAAGGACTTAGGAAATAAACATCACACTAAATGATCTTTAATAAGCTTAAACTACAGATGATGCCTAGAGGGCATGAGGTCTATATATCATTTGGAATTCAGTCAGCCCGAGACATGGAGGCAATTGACACTCGATGCCGAACCATCAGATTTTGAACATCAACAAAAGAATGGAAGGTGGAGATCAGAGTACTCCATTACTCCATTGGATCTCTCACAACTATCATGTAACGACCCTTGAACTGTTGCTCATATATAGCTAGTTCTGGACACTAGCAGTACTTACTCATCATGTCAGGTTTTTCCAACACCGTCATGACTTGGCTCTATTTCTATCATCTCAGTACAACAGCCGTATTCACTGATACAAATCACAGAAGCTTTGCTTTGAGTAGTAGAATATTCAGTCAAATATAAAAATACCCCTACATTAGAAATTACTACTTTTTCTAAAAGGTTAAGCTGATTGGGAATTATAGATTTAATTATTTATATTATATTATTAACACTCCCCTTCATATGTAAGCTAAGCTCATTTTCAATGAGTGGGTCAAACATGTAGAATATTTAATTAAATATGGTAGAATGTAGAGTCAAGATTTAAAGTCAAGATCTTTACTTTAATACCATGTGAAATCATCACAGGTTCCAAAAATTTAGAATGATAGAAATATGTAGATTTAGTTATTTGTATTTTATTATTAACTGTATTGGAAGGGATATTTCTCTCCCATAAGATTGAGCTTGTGCCCGCCTAGCCTTTGGGCCTTGAATCAGCCTCCGGCTTGATATCATGAGGAGAAGGCCCTCATGCAAAAAGTCATATCACATTAAATGCGCCGTCATGGAGTGTAAGCGTGGGATCCCTTAAAACCAATAACTACCAATTTTTGTTATCTCTATTTGGGACTTTTCATTCACACTGGCACCCACAGTTCGACATATCACTTTTCATCAAGAAGGTGGCCAACTTGATGTGCGAAATATGATGTTTTCATGCTGCTCAGCCTAAGCTTGACCATATCACCGTTTGAAGTTCAAACCACCCATATTGCTTGACCTAATGTAAGAGATTAATATAAAAAACAGTGATTACTAAAGCACAAAAGTCATTTATTAAACAATGCAATGAATATAAAAGCACTTTTTTTAACAAGAAAGACAATAAAAAATATTGAAGTGAAATCTTGAAGCTTATACAGAACGTGTTTAGTGTGAAATTTGTTCTTTTTTGCATTATAATTAGGAAGAGGTTAAGATTTATTTTTGAAATTTCAGAATATCGCCTAAACAATTTTGGATGGAAAACGATTTTATAATGATAATGCATGCAATAGGAAAACTTATGAAATATCCAGCTTAATAATTTCTTGATGGAAGCATCGGCGTTTCTTTCAATATTGGGAGAATAGGAGAATAATATGTGCAGGGTGAACTTATTCATGATTGTCAGTAGATAAAATGGTCAACAAGTAGGTTAAATATCTAGCTATAAACTTGGTCTAATGATCAAATTCTAGCTCATGTGAAATGTGTACGACCATGTCAAAACCTAACTCAGAATAAACATGTGCCTACCTAATTCAGAATAGTTTATATATATATATATATAAACTCTGTTCATATATTTTGAGCTGAACACTGGTATTGCAGAAAAGGTAGCAAGTAGTCAAGGCTTTATATTTCTGATTGCCGGAAACTTAATATGCATGTTATTGGCTCACCCCTGTTTCGGAAGATTTCAAACCATTAGACTACTCATTCACATTAAAAGAAAATATGGCAATTTATATGTTATCATATATGTAGGGTACAGGTGTGAAAACTCATTTACCACTAGCCTAAAATCTCTCTCAATTACTATTTTCCCGAATGTCTCCTTAACTCTTCTTTTATCTACACATGGCTTTTATTATTCTTGATTTAATATACTTTGTTTACTTATAACCTAAGATGTTCTACCATAACTCTGGACAACCACCTCACACCGCATAAAACCCATTACAATATAACTAACTTGGCACCAATACAAATACTAAAGGTTTTCATAAAGAGAAATGATATTTACAGTCGTGGTTGTGCAAGCGGCGTGCAGTCGTTTTGAAAAAAGTGAATTAATATGGGACCCACATGAAAAAAAACTAACTTTTTAATTGTGGACCCTACTCTTTTTTAAAGCGATTGCGCGGCGTTTGCACATTTCACGACTGTATGTAGCATTGCTCTTTCATAAAACAAAAAACACGTGCTAATTATATTTCCACATAAAATTCAGTCGATATGACAGCAGTATGCATGTACAACAAGGTAATGAATAAAAAAAGGGTCTGAAATACTTTGATGTCAACTTTTATATCCTACTAGACAAGTAGTAGCTCTTTATCAATAATTATGACTCACCTTATGTTGAGCCATCAGATAACAAGAACAGAGGAAGCTAAGAGAACCAACAAACTAGGATGTCGCATATGCCTATCTGAAAATAAGCTCCCAAGCTACCCACCTGTTTGGATACTAAAAAGATGGAGTAAGATGCAAACAAGTTGGAAAAATTAAAATGCAAGGGAAACACTAGCTAAGGATGATTCATCATTGAGGTTTTGTTACCAACAGCTGTAATGAAATCAATCTTCATCATGTGACAATGTATCACATATAAAAAAGTGAGGGGGTGGATAAATACCCCCTAACAAACTTCTTCACAAAATATTGACAACAACATCCACTGAAAGCCCTTTAAAAAATATCATCTGCCAGCATATGCCCCTTAACATATTAGTACGCTTTGACATCTCCAGCAAGTAATTTCTAAATTGCCCTCAAAATAGGTTGGATTCACTCCGACCTACCTGCTCCCTGATCCAACATCTGATGCCCAGATTTTGATATTGACTGCTAACCTCTAGACAGTAGTCAAGTCAAGCATTTTATACGGAGTGAACAAAGAATACCTATATTGACTACTAACCTCTTTACATTTACCACTCAGGCCCCACAAAGTCGCTGAGGCCTTTTGTCAGTTGGCCACGGGTCGTCTGAAGTTACTAGGATTCTATGTTTATTGTGATACTTAATATCACAATATATACATTAGCAACAAAAATATAAAGCTTTTTTGAGTCTGCAAAATGTTTAATACACTCACTTATATAAACCCCCTTTAAATAACTCTCTCTCTCTCTCTCTCTCTCTCTCTCTCTCTCTCTCTCTCTCTCTCACAACTCAACTCCATGAAGTTTTATCCTAATTTTTAAAGACTCATTATGGTATGTAACTAAAATATAATTCACTTTATCTTGCCACTTGCCTTCTTTTGGAGTTGTTATAATGAAAACATTACATTTATTTCATCTACAAGGACACCTCTCCCCTGACGGAAGTGATGTTGATATTTTCCATACTCCCACCTTTCCGTAACATGGATCCAAACAAGGAAATGCACAGATAATGGCTTGTCTATTTGTTATTAACATTTGCTTTTGTACTCCATCAATGTAAGTATTTAATGAGCTACAGTCGGAAGGACTGGGAGCAGCTACGTTACGACATGCTACAATAACCTATTAAGCCTCCTTAAAAGTATAACTACACACTGCACAAGCAAGAGGTTTTTTCATTTATTATGCTAACAGATGACACCAACAATTCATAAAACATGTATAAAGTGGGACAGCAAACCAACCGCAACAACAAATACTACCATTTGAATTATATCAAGCACACATAAATAGCAAGAGAGATGAAAAATTATAAACATGGTCCTATTTATTTCTGAAAGCCAGGTAACTTTAATCTTGATACTATTTGTTTCTGCTCTACAATAACAACCTGAAGTTTTGAATCTCATGCTTGCTAGTTCTTGATTGTGGTTAAAAGCTACATATGCATGAGTGTGGGTATCTACCATTAGTTCCCAGTCAAGATTCAATAATAATAATATAGTGATTAAAATCAAATGAAATATAAAATTCCAATATTGCTTTTGTCATTGACTGTGATCCAACCATTTAACTAATTTCTGACATGTGCTCTCTCTTTCAGTCACTGCCAACGTTTCTTGTATCTTAATTCCCCTAAATCCTGACATCCTCATTAGGGTCTATGTTTTGCAGCATGCTTTTGCAGAGGGATTAGCAGTTCTCTAAATTAAATGCTAATTTAATTGTTAGAATCAAGATCATGGTCCACCAATTCATGAGTACCTTAATCTCTGCTATAGAGTTTTTTGTTAAATTTTACTGTTCTAAAATATAATTCTCTACACTATCCATCAATGGTTCATCATCTAAAACATGGTATGTGGCCAAAGCCGAAAAGCTAGCAGCAGAGAAGCTGAACAAGTTCAAATGCAGCTGCAAAAATTAAGTTCAAGATGTCAGCGGAGAGATGATCAAACTAATGGTCCATGACGGGTTTCAAACAGCCGACATAATCTCCATCCATCTGAGAGTGCAAGCACAGAAAAATAAGCTACTTCAAAATGGAAGTTAAGTATTTAAGTAATTATTGGTTTAAAGAACAATGGGTAGTTGATGAGCTTTGAATAGTTAACCTTAACTGTAATAGCTCGTTTTAAGGGAGAAGTTTTGTCCAGAATCACTGTTGACGACAAACCCCCACTCGAGGACCCAACCTATTAGCGTTTAAGCAAAATACTATGGATGAACAATCAAATGAATCTGAAATAACCACTTTCCATGTGATCTATGCAATCGTTCAAGTATAACTTACCTGATTAAATACGTCATCATGCTCCTCATCTTCAGATCCCTCATTTGACATCAGAATCATCTTCAGATGCTTTCCACCCCATATGCTGGCCTAATATACAATTCTCAACATATTAAATAACATATCCTTCCAATAAGGTTAAGAAACTGATATGTACATCTGTACATATCTCACAAACAGAAATCAAATAGATTGAAAGTGGAGAGAACATTTATACCTTGGTCCCTAGGGAAAGAAATTGTGGTAAGCACCTTAGATATATCTGACTCTAGGTGTTTTACAGCAACATGTAAAATAGATTTGTTTAACAGGCACTGGGATGCATCCAAATGCATGTCTTCCCAATTTGTCAAGCTTGTTGTCAAGGTATAAATCAATGCACCTCATGAAGAGCACTTACATTGCGACTTTTAGCTATCTCAAAGTGGTTGTAGTTTGTTTTTCATAAACCTTAAGTGTCCATATGGAAAATTAGAATTGCAAACCGTCAACTATTTTTATATTGTCAATAGAGCAGAACGAATTAGATGGAGTAGCTCACATTAAGTATCTATTAGAATGAGTAGCTCACATCAAATTTAGTCACTTTGATGATTTAAACACCATATATAGTTTGTTTTCTCTATGCTGATCGAGGAAAGGTGCACCAAACTCATCGATCTGTAATACTTGTAATAAAATTATATGCAGCAACTAATACAAGTTATAAACTAATGGACATTGGAATGGATACTGTGAGGCGTTCTATAAGCAAATTCAAGTCAGATCGATCTCATTTATCTCAGTTCCGGAGCTTAGATAGTAGTTGAACACGACTCTCCACAACCTATAACAAAAAATGTCCAAGTTATCGATATGTCATAATTTACAAGATGCATAGAAGCAACTTATTCCCATATATATAATTATGTTATAAGACTCGAACTTACTGAGTATGAAGCAATTTGACAGCAAACTTTTAAAATGAAAGGTCTTCCCGAACTACATGAGGCCTAATTGCATCTCTTCAAATCTGGGAAGCAACAAAATGTACAGTAGAAAGGGTATGCATAACTCACTTTGCCATTCAAAAAGCAGCCCGATAAACCTCTCTACCTGAACCTGTACACACAAGAAATGATAATTACAAAAAATGAAAAGCTAATGTACAACAGATAAAGCTATTGCTATGCAAGGATCCATATATCATGACAAGCAATTGAACCAAATGCTCTATTGTCAAAAGCAACCTATATCCACTACCTAAATCATTATCTATAATAACATGGCGAACAAAAATTTGAATTTCACCTAGTCCAACCCTTTCACCAATATCCAGGTCTTAGATATAATTTTCACCGTTCATTATTCGTTACTTAATTGGCTTTATGTCATACAATAAATTATTGACGGATATAGAAGTTATACAATGTAATGACCCTCAGTCAAAACATTGATCATATTAATCTTCAGTTTAAACTCGGTATATCCACAACCACCCATTAATATAGATGGATAAATGAAGGCTGAATATATTTCCTGACATAGAGAGAGAGAGAGAGAGAGAGAGAGAGAGAGAGAGAGATAGACCTTCTCCATGTTGTGTCAGTTGCAAAGCTCCTTCAAGCTGCTTCTCAAGGTTTTGCACCAACTTCTGAATGCTAGCATGATGGTCCAATGTCTTCTCCAAGAAACAGCCCTTCAATACATAAACTATAAGGTGTTTATGTCATTTTAGCTAGCATAATGTATGGTGCTACTAAATAGTTGTACCTAGAAGATAACATATTGACGAGCTATAAGAAACTTACACTTAGTTTGAACTGTACTCATTACTTTCTTACAAGCTTCATTGCCTCCTACTTGTGATTCCCCGGGACATCAAGCTTTAGGTAAACATTATAAGTACTTTTTGCTGGGAAATGGTTCAGGTATGAAGTCTTACATATATGATCAAACTATACAAAAATAGGCCACCCAAAACATATTCATCTCCCCAGTGTTGACATATATCCCTTTATATAGATATAGTCATATCTATATATATACATATATATATTAATATGTATATTGCCCAGTTGTCAAAAAGTTTATCAAAAAACCACCCTCAACAAAAAAAACCACACGACCCCGGTTATGAGTCGGGGGCATCATTACACTGAGTCTGTTGATATGACTCAGTGAATGACGGAAAATCCCTAAAGTATGTCTGAAGCAATCTGTCAGTCTGAATCTGATGCTCCCTAAGAGCCCGCATCTCTGATCTCATTTCCTCCAACTGACTCTTGTACGCTTCGGCATCTTTTCTATGTTGTTTAGAATCTTTCTTGTGTCTTTCAATCTCAGACACATAGCATTGCATTTTAATTTGATCATGTTGTCTACTTGACTCAGGGATCACCATCTCCCCGAGTCCTCGCGCATATCCAGGTCGATGGCCAAGTACCTCCCTAAAGACAGTCATTGTTGCCTCATTATTACGTTACTCTGGTTCTAGGCCATCCAACCTACCTTGCATCTCGTTCTGGACATTGACAAAACACCAATCATTAACAATCGTGGCATGTGCTATGTATGCATTTATTATTATGAGAAAGAACATGTATGTGTACAACTCACGTAAGTCTCTTCTGTAGCATCTATCATGAACTTATTTTTCTTCTTCGACCAGCGCGCCTCCTTATAGAAGTCAACCAAATTTCCATTCTCAGCGCGCTACATGTTTTCAAAATAAGTATAAGGATATAATTTGGGCAGGAAAAATTCATTAAATTTGACATGTGTATTTTAAGCTCAAGTCTATTCGGCATAACCACTACCCAAAATTAAGGTAATAATATCACAATTACATATGGAAAATTATTTCACGACATAGAGGATAGTATTCACAAATTATATGAATTTAGAAGTTGGACAAGTCTATTGAAATGAAAAGCAATTGGGAGGCATCCTCAAACCTTTTGCTCAAGTATTCGAACGAATGATTTACGTCCTGACGTGTGATTAATTGCCTGCTTCTTTCGGTTCTCCCGATTTTGAGAAGAAATTTTCTGCCATGCACACCCAATGTTAGCTATAATAAACATATGGTCTTGCCACAACAATATTTAGACATGTAAAGTTGGAAGAATTTACATGTGCATTACTATGAGAAAGAGCATATATACTTTAAAAGCATCACTGCCCCATCTACCACACAACTTTACCCATACAAGGGGGTCCACCAAGCTTGACCCATTAGCTAAAGCTTCTTCATGGCTTCCAAATGATTCATAAATCTTGTGCAAGTCATGATGGAAGGAGTTGAAGCGCTTACGAAGTGCCTTTGTCACCGTCATTAGGTTGTTTTCGCGTTCCCAGTCAAACACGAAGTCAGACTACAATGTATGTGCAAATTAGTATGGAAAGTGACGGTTATACTGGACAAACTACTTCGAAGTAGACGAAATTAACTAACCCAATAACTTACCCGAACATGGTCAATGAGATCCTCTTTCATGGCTTGCGGAACATCCGTCCAGCGCGCATAACTCATGTCACAATATTGTTTCACAATCCACGATACTCGTGTCGTGAACATAGAAGCGTGTTCATAACACGGTGCAGTCTCACCATCGTTTATCTTTAAAAGCACTTTCCCGTGCTTCCTAACCTTCTCAAACTCAATGCATCGAGTGGGCCTACGATATCGTTTTCTCTGTTGCTGTGCTACTACAGGCTCCGTGGGGGCGTCCGCTACTGTAATTCATAACTCACTAGATTAGTGTATGTAATTATAAAGTATCTTTACACAAACAAACACACATCACAATAGGTCAACGCATTCAATATTCATCATGGATTAACACACACCAGTTTGTGGTACACTGGGGTCTTCCACTCTTGCATTTTCTCTAATAGGTGATTGTTCCTGGACTAGTGAGGGTTCTCGAATAGGCGCTGGTGTGGGAATTGGGTTGGTGGATGGTGGGGACTTGGGGGCTGTGTGGAGTCATCCAAGGAGGACTGATTACACTCCTCAGCACTGTGATATGAGGCGATTTTTGCGCCCCGTGGTCGGTTTTGTCGAGCCGAGTACGATACATGGTGCCTTGCATGAATACCCCTCAATCTCCCTCCGCCCCTAGTACTGGGTCCCACTTGGTCACCTGCGTGTGTATGAATTAATGGTTAGTTGTACTAAACGTCAGGTCCATTCCACAAAATAATCTCAAAGTCACAGACATGGTTAAAAAAAAAAAAACATTTATCTACCATTTTCATTTACTTTTGGGTAGACTAACAATTACATTATGATCATAATATAGACAAATGGTTAACTTATCGATCTAAATGATATACCTTGATAATTAAAAGTGCCACTCCTGCCTCCAGCTTGAAGATGGGATTGCATGATAAATATTTCGATATTGGAGAAATGTGGTCTCCCCACCCAAATCTGTCTATGCAAGCGACTACAATAATGCAACACCATTATTGTTTTCCCCTCACCTGAGCAATAATAATATCATATACATCAGAAGTCAAACATCATAATAGGAAATAAATATATGAAACCATAAATGTAATCTTGTGCATATTACTTCAATCCATTTATTAAAAATTATAATTAATGGTCAAACTAAATAAATAAGAAAAGGTATGAATCTCCAACACACAGTTTGGACTGTATGTGAAATGGTACCAACTTCAAAGAGGTATGCTGCTGTACCAACCTTAATTAGACGAACTTTCTGGCTTGTAATTATAAATCTGACATAGACTCTTCGTCTGTTGATGTTTCATCTTCATCTGAATATTCCCCCCCACTATACGCATCTCTGGAACCAGCCGAAATCATGGCATCATTAATAAAGCCTGTTGAATCTATGTATTGACCATCCACATCCATGACTTCTTGTGCATCAATATGGCTAGGTGGTATATCAAGCCTATCCAGTGGAGTTGAAACTGGATCAGCATTGCCACATTGCACTGGTTCATAATAATATGTAGACTCATTTTCTTGATCGACGTCATTATTAATTGACTCACCATCATTAATATCTTCCAGAATCCTCGACACTGACGGAATGTTATATACATTCCTATTTGTATAGGTCTGCACAACACCCCAATTCCCTTTCGCCCTTAAATCTCTTATGTAGAAACATTGATCAGCCTGACTCGCCAACACGAATGGTTCACCCTTATACCAAGTCCTATTCATGTTGACATTAATCATATGGTCATCCACCCGCACCCCGCATTTCCAATCACCAACGTCAAACCAATCACATTCAAATAAGTACACCTGACGCCACTCCATGTAGCGTAACTCTACGATATTATTAATAACACCATAAAAATCTGCGTTATTTGTGGCCTCGTCCCCAGTTACCAACACCCCAGAATTTTGTGTATGAAACCTTTTTCCATTTATTATGCAAGCATCATATCGTGCAACCCAACGGTCAGGCCCGCAAGCTAACGCATACAGATCAGCGGACACATCTTCTGGATTATTGGTACGATGTTCCTGGATCTATACCAAAATTGTTGAAAATTCATAACGTATATAGTCATCATTTGTACAAAACCTATTAAGGAAATCCATAAGAACTTCAACGTAGATAAGGATGGAGAAGAACTTACACGGTGCTTGAACCAAGATGGAAAGTCAGTTTGATGCATGTGATCGAAGTCATTTATATAGGTGTTGCACCTTACAATTCTCGTAGTGTTCCCTACATTTGGAGCACATAATCGCCAAACAAAATATTTGATGTTATGGCCATTGCATATATAAAAACTTCTTAAGTTTGAATGGAAGTAGAGTTAAAAGTAAAATCTTTAATGCTTACTGTATATATGGTCCAATCTCCTGACAACTGTTGAGCACATACCAAAGGGTTGCCTTAAAGAGTTTATCTTCTAATTGCACATTAGAAACTGAACCCAAGGGATGAACTTTCTGGGTAAAAATTCTAAATCCATCTATAGTCTCCTCTTCGTCAACATCAACATTGCAGTCTGCTCGATTAAACTTCGTCTCAACATCTTTGAGGTATATGGAGCAAAATGTCAGGCATTCAGTGTGAATGTAGGCCTCGGCTATTGAACCTTCTGGTTGGGCTTTATTCTTAACATACCGTTTGAATTTTCCTAGGTATCTATCAAATGGGTACATCCATCTATATTGTACTGGACCCCCAAGTATGGCCTCACGAGGCAAATGAACAGCTAGGTGAACCATGACATCAAAAAATGAGGGAGGGAATATCATCTCCAGTTTGCATAGAATGGTGACGATATCAGTTTGGAGCTAGTATAAACGATTGACATCCAGTGTTCGAGCGTACAACTCTTTGAAGAACGTGCTAAGTTCAGTCAAAGCCAAGGCAATGTCACTTCTTAGAAACCCCCCAGTAGCAATTGGGAGTAGTCTTTGAAGGAAAACATGATAATCGTGGCTTTTTCACCCAGAGATTTTGCAATCACGTAGAGAAACACAATTCGAGATATTGGAAGAGAACCCATCTGGAAATTTGATATCGGACAGCCACTCACAAAATTTATGCCTTTCATCTCCGTGTAATGTGTACAGTGCATGTGGCATTGTTACTTGATCTCCTTAGATGAGGCATCATATGTAGATACACCATATTCCCACAATTCAAGCAGTTCATCGAGCAACGGCTGAAGGTAAACATCGATCTCATTCTCTGGTGACCTTGGGCCAGGAATAATCAAAGAAGTCATGGTGAATTGGTCTTTCATGCATGACCACGGTGGCAAGTTATATGGGACAAGGATAACTGGCCAAATGCTATGGGGCTTAGCCAAGTTGTTGAAGGGAGTGAAGCCGTCACATGCCAGTCCGAGCCTAACATTGCGTGGATCCGCAACGAACCAACTATGATGTTCATCAAATTTCTTCCAACACACAGAGTCAGCCGGATGTCTCATACTAGTATCTTCACTCACCCTTGGTCTTTATGACATCTCATATCACCTGCAATCTTTGCAGACATAAAGAGCCGCTGCAATCTCGGTTTCAATGGAAAATGGCGCAACACTTTTTGAGGTATAATGCGTGAGCCGTGTGCATTTGGCATCCACCTCGAAGCCTTACATACCAAGTATTCATTAAGAGCGGCATTTTCCTTCCAGAATAAGATGCAGTCGTTGGGGCACGCATGGATTTTGTGGTACTTGAAACCCAACCCGCGCTCCAAAGACCTTGATTCCTCATATGATTGTGGCAAGAGCGCATCAGGAAAAGAAGCCCGCAACAAATCAAGGAGCATGTCAAATGACTTAATTGACCATCCACCGATTGATTTGATGTGTAATAACTTGACAATGAATGACAACTTTGTAAATTTTGTACACTAGTCAAAAAGAGGACGTCGAGCATCCTCCAACAGTTTGTCAAAAGTAGTTGCTGGTTCTTCTTCAAGTATTGGTGGCCTATTTGGCGCAACAATGTTGTCTTGGGGCACATCAACAAAGGTGCTTGCCCGGATGTCATCCAACATATGCTATATGTCATCGATGTAATCATCATTTGGTATAAACTCGTCACCAATATCCTCGTCACTGACATACAATGTTGTCTCCTCCTCCCCATGAAATATCCACTGGGTGTAGTTTGGATTTATCCCTTTAATAAACAAATGGGATTCAACCTCAAATATCGGAAGCCACATATTGTTAAGACATGTACGGCATGGACACCAAATTCGATCCCGTCCACTTGCATGGTTTCGTGCTTGTGTGAGGAAATTTTTAACCCTTTAGGCATATGCCGGTGATAAAAGTCTATCGGGTTCGTTCATCCAACTTCTATCCATCTAAAAAAATAAGAAATGTGGGAAACTGAGTTAGATAAACAGAGACCGTAAAAGTAGGTAGTTGATGAGTTCACATTTGAAATTATAACGGGCAAAATGTGGAATAATATATATGGTCGATGGAATGAATGGTTGGGAAAAGTGTAGGATGAAAAAATTTAATTTAATGCGGACATGTTCATGGTCTGAACATGTCAGGTGTTGCCATAAAGTGAACATATTTCATCCATATAGGAAACGGCAAGTGTATGTGTATTGAGATCAGGTCATACGTGAAAGGTGGGCATGTTACATACTTATATACCATTTGGGTGCACTATGAGTTAGTGCACTAAGTGATGTTTTATATAATACATTAGACATCGAGTATAGGAAAAGCCTAAAACCCGATGGTACTCAACTCTTGATTGAGTGCAATGTAATGAATCATTATCAATTGGACCAACAACAAACCAAAAGGTTGTTAGTTGAAACCTGAGAAAGCATTCATTAACTTGAGATCACATATATAGGCTTTCGGGCCTAACTAACGATCTCATGCTTCTAGTCATGTATGGTTCAAGGATAATTGTTTGTGTTCACAAAAATGTAACAGATGAAGATGATCAAAATGATGTATAGTTAAAAAGCTAAATGGTTCTTGTTTATGACATTATGTGAGTGTTTATGGTGGAAAAATGGTATCGTATAAGTTGTCATCTGCATGTACACGCTATATAATAGCAAGACGAGCGCTATCCATTTAAACTCAATGGATAAAAACCCCTATATGCTGGTCTATACACATCGTTCATCCAAGAATATTGTGTTTGAAACAAAGGTAATTAGCGTCCGCTAAGAAAGTAAAGCATTAACAAATGACAAAGCCAGATTGGGCAAAGGTAATTATAGTTTCCAACATCATAAATAGCTAATCTTATCAAATGTATGAAGAGTTGAACTCAAAGTAGAGGCGAGATGATATTATGGTGGTAGTGATTGGTTACCAACGCGTAGTAAAGCAACGGTAAAGTGAGGCTTATGGTGTTGTGTCTAGTTGTGTGGTGCTAACGCTATGATATACGTAAAATAGAGTTCTGATTCAGAATTGACGTGGACAGTAGACCCTGTTTGAAATTACGCTTGTTGCTTCGATCATTTAATATTGAATAATATAAATGATCGAATTTCTAAAGGATGGGATTCCTATATTGTGATACCCCGTTTTTACGTGTATTTTCACTGAAGGAATATTTTAATTTAATTAAAATAATAGTTCTTTTATTTTAAATAATTGAATTTTAATTAGATTTTTAATTGCTGTCGAGTTTAAATTGCTGTTTAATTTATTTTAGCTTGTCTTTGGATTTAAAATTAAATAGTTAGTTTTTACTAGTTATTTATTATATTTTAGCTTTACGTTATGTTTAAGATATTTTCTTGGTTTTATTGCTTTTAAAGTTATTTTCGTTGGATCAATTGTTGAACTCCATATGTGAGGATTGAACCTCATTTCTTTTCTCCATCTTTAATTTTCTCTTTTTCCTTTCTCTTTCTTCTCTTTTTCTTTCTTTTTCTTTCTTTTTTCCTTCCTTCTTTCCCTTGCGTCAACCCCCCCGTGCGATTTCTCTCTCTCTCTCCTCTCCTTCACGCCGAAGCACCAAGCCGCCCAGTACCGCCGCTCGCCGGCGACATGCCCCACACCACCACCACCGTTCTCTTCACCTCCCTCCGGTGAACCACCCCACCAAGTTTCATTTCCATCCGTGCCGCCGTTTAGCCGGAAAACCACCTTCAAGCCGAGCGGCTTTTCCTCTGATTTGCCGCCGTCGCTCCACCACCGGCCACCACCTCTTCACCACTTCATCACTGACTCCTTGCCGTCCTAACCCACCCATTTCCGGCCTCGATCCATTGCCGGAGCAGGTCCCATGAGCTAGTTTCCGATTTGGGCGTTTAAGCCCTTCAACTGCTGTTTTTGCCGCCACCCATGGCCAATCTTCACTTCCCTTAGCTTCATAAACACCCCTAAGTCATTCCCTATCAATCCCGAGCCTTGGTTTGTTCCCGTTCAAAAGTGGGTATTTTACAACCCACGGCCACAGTGAAATTTCACTGTTACGTTGCTTTTCCTTCACCGTTTGCTGCGCACCGATCCTTCGAAAATTAATATATAGCGCTGTAAGTATTTTTCAAACTTCGTTTTAGATTTAAATATATTATTACTCTTACAATAATTATTTGTCATCTGGTTGGTTATTCCGGACTGAGTCCGAGGAGTCGGGGGTCGGTTGAATTTGAGGTCGGAGTTGATTTTTTGGTTGTTATGGATGTTTGAGAAGTGTTGGTTAAATTGTGTGATTTTCATTGCATAGCATTGTGCATGCATATCCATGTGTTATTTATTGAAAATTAGGTTTTACGTGTAAATGGATTTTCAGGTGCGTACGTATCACGACCCCAAGTCGAGATTGGGCATTATCTCGGTGGAGCTCCTCTGGTCACTCGGGAGCAGATAATACTGAGTGACATCCCCTGGGTTGTCGCTGGGCGATGACTGGATCGCACGATACGGTAATGCTGTCGTGTCGACTCTGTGGTCCCTTGGCTGGTGGGGACTAGAGGATGCCCGGGCCAGGTACGCTCTGGGCGCGAGACTGGGATCGCTCGTTTAGATGTCACAGTCGTAGTCGTTACCTGCGATGTGACATAGTAGCCAGAGTATGCAGATGATCCCTAGGGGAGATCATGGTGCATGCATTAAACGAAATTGGTTTGGTTTTGGTTTTGGATATGGGCCATTATCTGGGATAATGGCGAGGTTTTGATATGTGGTTTCTGTGATCCATTTTTTGGGAAAATGATGGTTTCTGGATTTGGGCCATTATCTGGGATAATGGCGAGGTTTTGATATGTGGTTTCTGTGATCCATTTTCTGGAAAAATGGTGGTTTCTGGATTTGGGCCATTATCTGAGATAATGGCGAGGAATGATTTAAAGGAAAATGTTTTGGAGCCAAAATGAGACTTTTGGCGTGTGTGGAAAAAATGTAGTTTTTGGGACATGGGCATTGGGCATACTTTCATGCATATTGTTATGGCTTTATTATGTTTTAATCTTGCGGCATTTGGGATATGACTTACATGCGGCACCATTTTTGGTACCGTAGATTTAGAGGAGGAGGAGGCTGAGCCCGAGGAGGCGGCTCTGCTGAAGGAGTGATTTGGATGGCTTTTTATATATTCTATGTGTAGTTGTTTTTATTGGTATGTATTTGGATTTGAGACGGTGTTGAACGTGTAATATTTTATTTATGCTTGTTTTACTCTGGTTTGTATTTAAACAAAAAATTATGGTACTTAGTTATATAACTTTCTTATCCGCTGCGTGTTTTTATTTGTACACTTATTGCATGTGCACACACTTTTGGCACTTGGCGATGGGATGTGTAACCGTGTTGTCATCATCACGACGTCTCGATTTCCACGTAGCCGTACGTGGGAGTTGGGGGCGTCACATATATCTAGGTTTATGTCTTTAATTAGATGATATAATTTGTTTACAATGTGGCATTCCGAGGGAAAGCAACGACTTGTGTCTTGAGGATAAGGAGGTAATACTTGCAGAATTGTGGAGTTAACTCTAATCACAATTTACATAGGCCATTGCTACAGATCTTATTGGTCTCAATAATATCAGGCCTTCCTTTTTCAACCTTGTGAAAGTTCACGTACAAGGATTATAATGTATAAACTTAGAGAAACCTTAGGGGTTGAGGATCATGGCGTAATGGATAGTGAAGTTTTGGTACAAATACATTCCTATTGGGCGATCCCCGTGGTCAATAAAGACATCTCCATTTGTTTATTCTGTTGTAACAAAAATTACATTGGGTCATAAATACATCAAGCTGTATTCTGTTAGCATAAATACATTTTCCTGAGTTTTTGGGGTACAAACATGGCTTCATTTGTACACAAGCAACCGAAAGTACACTGAGTTGTACTTTGGGTTGTCTCCATGTCAATGGACAAAAATAATGAAGCCAATGTGATAGTATTAACTATCTGATATCCCAACATGTCCACCACCCTCACTGACGGTTAAACACCTATTAATATATATGTATGTGTGTGTGTGTCTTGAACTATATATGTAATTATATTGTGATACATCTAGTTGGGAACTCATTATAAACTACTCAAAAGTAATGAGTAGTCCTGTGAAACAAGATGAAAGTGAAAGACAAGCTAGAACAAATAATTCATACATGGGAATAGAGTAGTTGTATATAGAGAAAGCAATAAAAAAAAGATCAGACAATGTATCCATCAACAAAAATGCTCTAAACTGGAAGCAGGGTTCTATTTATTGAACAAAACCATTCAACATCCATCCAAGTTACAGGGTTTATCTATAGTAATAAATGGCTTGGGCTCGTGAGACACATGCACCCAAAAATCCATTTACGCCAATAAAACAGGATTTTTCTCAATTAAAATAAACCGCACGCGCATGCACCATGTAAATGCAATCTCAAGGCACAAAACAACCAACCAACCACAAATCAACAAACCAAGCAACTCCGTCCTCAATCCATCCGACCCCCGAACTACTCAGACTCAGTCCAGAATCAACTAACCAGCAGTCAAATAATTATTGTAAGAGCAAAAATATATTTAAATCTAAAAATAGAGTTTGGAAAATACTTACAGCGCTATACGGTATTTTTTGAAAGCTCACGGTGTTGCAAACGGCTGAGGAAAAGCAACGTAACAGTATATTTTTCACTGGGACCGTGGGAAATAAATTACCTACTTTCGAACGGGGACAAACCAAGGCACGAAATTGATAGGGAATGGTCTTGAGATGTTTATGAAGCTAAAGGAAGTGAGTTTTGGCCGTGGGTGGTGGTGGAAACGGCGGAGGAAGCAAAAAAAGCCCAAATTGGAGTTGAGCTCGTGGGAGCTGCTTCGGCAACGGATCAGGGCCGAAATTAGGTGGTTTAGGTCAGCAAGAGGTAGGAAAAGAAGCTGTGAAGAGATTGTGGCCGAAGGTGGAGCGACGGCGCTGGAAACGGCAAAAAGTCGTGCGACTTAGATGGGCTATAGGGGTGATCGGCAGCATGGATGAGGTTGGAAATTGGTGGGGTAGTGCGCCGGCCGGAGGGGAGTCGGACGATGGTGGCTGTGTCGGCCACGTCGGCCGGACGGCGATGGGTCGGGGTGGAGAGCTGGACGGCGACGGGAGGGAGAAGGAAGAGCTGCTGCGCACGCGGGAGACAAGAGGAAAAAGAAGAAGAAGAAAAGAAAGAAAAAGAAAGAAAAAGGAAAAGGGAAAGAAAAAAGGGAAAAGAAAAGATGAGGGAAAGAAATGAGATCCAGTCCTCACTTCCGAAATCCAAAAACTGATCCGCCGAAAACGATTTTAAAAACCGTAAAACAATTAAAATTAATTAAACACAACATCAAATAAAATAAAAACCAATTAAAATACAATAATTTAAAATAAAAAAACCAATATATTAATTAAATTAAAAACACTCATTCAGTGAAAATACACGTAAAAGCAGGTCATCACATCCTCTCCTCCTTAAAACAAATTTCGTCCTCGAAATTTGCAAGATCAAACATCACATAAAAACAAGCCACATGATACCACCTGTGACGCCCCCAAATCCCCACGCATGGATAAGGGGAAATCGAGACGTCCGGATGTTGACAACACGGGTCACCACCCTATCGACGAGTGCCAAGTGTGTGTAAAAGCAACAAATGTGCACGAAAAAACACGCAGCGGATAGCAAAGTCATATAACTAAGTACCAGAATTTTTCTTAGTTTAATACAAAGCTGTTCAAATCATACATAATAAAATATTACAAACTACAAATATAGTTTCGAAGCCAAATACAAAGCATTAACTTCAACTCAATACCCCGGCGGAGCCGCATCCTCAGGCTCAGCCTACTCCTCTTCCTCGAACTCTGCACCAAAATCTACGGTACCAAAAATGGTGTCGCAAGTAAGTAAAATCCAAACACCACTAGATAAAAACATATTATAACTCAAACAATATGCATGAAAGAATGCAACGCACATGTCCCATAAAAACCACATTTTTCCACGCACGCCAAAAACCCATTTGGCCCAAAAACATAACCTTTAAAACCAGTCCTCGCCATTATCCCAGATAATGGCCCAAATCAATAAACCACCATTTTCCCAGAAAATGGATCACAAAGCCTCAACACATCCTCGCCATTTTCCCAGAAAATGGCTGTATCCGAAAACCATAAAATCAATCCAATTATGCATGCACCATGATCTCCCCTAGGGATCATTCGCACACTCTGGCTCTGTGCCACACCGCAGGTAACGACTACGCGTGTGACACCTAAATGAGCGATGCCCAGACTCACGCCCAGCGCGTACCTGGCCAAGCCATCCTCTAGTCCCCGTCAGCCAAGGGACCACGGAGTCGACACGACAGCATTACCGTATAGTGCGATCCGGTCATCGCCCAGCGACAACCCAGGGGATATCACTCAATTTTATCCGCTCCCGAGTGACCAGAGGAGTTCCACCGAGATAATAACCCATCCCAGCTTGGGCTCGTGAGACACACGCACCTGAAAATCCATTTACACCAATAAAACATGATTTTCCTCAATTAAAATAAAACGCACGCGCATGCACCATGTAAATGCAATCTCAAGGCACAAAACAACCAACCAACCACAAATCAACAAACCAAGTAACTCCGTCCTCAATCCATCCGACCCCCGAACTCCTCGGACTCAGTCCGGAATCAACCAACCAACCAGATAATCGACCTCCAGGCCCCAAATTGAAAACACATAACATCATCCCAAAATACAACTGTCTCTTCTAAAGATAAGGAACATCTCCAAAAAGGCCCAAGTCCTTCCGGGCCAACCAATGAGAGTGCCTATAACTTCTATCTGATATCCCACACTTCAAGCTCATTACCTATATTTTGAATAACATCTAATCTTGCAATAACTAACTCACTATAAACTACCATTGACTTCACCTAGACATAATCGAAACGCTCAAGGTAACTCACCCACCTACTTGTACTCTCAAAAACTCTAGTTTTAGTACAACTAATTCCTTCAATAACACTTCACAAATAAATCTCAAGACAGGTCATACTGTTTAAATCTTCAATCCATCAAAAACTATTAAACAACACTCATGGATCCTACTGCTTTATTACTTCATACATATGAGTATGCAACCCACCTTTGATGCATAAGTTTCAACTTCCAAGATTTATTACTTCATACACCACACATGGTGACCTAACGATCTCTTTTCAAGTTAAATAACCATATCCCCAATTCTCCCAACTGGATACTTGATCTCCAAAGAAAAGTATAGCCTCACCAATTTAAATTCCTATGACTTCAAGTCGCAATTAATTCTCAAGATAAACACAACAGTCGTTTCAAACCACCATCCCAATGGGTAACCCGCTTCGTCTGCACATTCCGTTCAACTTACCAAACAACTCAAAGCCAAAAAAGTCTCTTGAATTTAATATTACCACACAGATTCCTTTTCAACTCCTACCAAGCCAAAAATAGATGAGACTAGGACCAGCACTCTCCGAAATCCATACATACGTACCATTACTACTCATCGATCCCATGCACTCTTAGCCAACACCAAAAATCATTCAAACGTACAAGTGATCCATTATCACATTTCCATCATCTGGACTTATATCCTCAACTCAGCAAGAATCATTCCTAAATCTACTCAACTTATATCCTTAAATCAGCAACCAGCCATTGCTTAAAGTTTGGTACCGAGAATGACCTTAAACCTGCTAAGAATCCATTCCCAAAAGTCTACGGATCATATAACCTCAAATTCAATCGTATTCAATACTAACACAAAATCTACTATTTCCGACACTCTGATGGACCTATACCTTTCGAATCGATAGAATCCTTTCCTAAGATCTGCTACTACAACCTCGAGTTAACAATAATTATTTTCTAAACTAGCTCGATATCTTCAATCCTCAAAGAAATCTACTCTAGAAAAAAAAATTTCATATCAATAACTCAACTCTAATCAACCTCATTTTAATGGTTACAAACTAATCACTTACTAGAGTAGATCAAGCTACAACACTAAGTCTGTAAAATTAAGAACTCAATGCCTATTATAAATCAGTCCTTCAATTCTGCAATTCTAAAACCTTAAATCAAATAAGAATCATCTTCCAGAACTTCTAAGATCAATGAACTTACATCCCATTATAGAAAAAAAAACGACTCCCAAATCTTTCAAATTCTAAAACATTAATAGATAATAAAACATTTTCTGAAATTCTCAAGATTGGTGGCTTTAATCTAAAACATTCACCTTAAAAGCTTGTAAAATCTAAAGCCCCAATTGCCACCTAATTACTCATCCGAATCACGAAATCTAAAACTCGAAATTTAATTATTTCCCCCCCAAAGCTTGTCGAACCTAACACCTTAATTACCATAACTTATTTTCCTAAAATCTATAAGGCCCGAAACTTTAAAACTTTGCTGAAACCTCATAAAATCTATCCTTAAAATTTGATGAACTTACAACCTACTACGTTATAGACCATTTCATAAACTCCACGAAACCAAAGAACGCAATTATTCTACTTCCCTAAAAGATCACCCAGATCATGCCATTCTCTCCAAGCCTCGATAATATAAAAAAAAAAAAAAAAAACAAACCACACAAGGCATTCATCACAAAAGATTAGATTAGACCCATACCTGCCATGACTCTAGCATTCTGAGTCTCCGTAACCTCGCATCCAACGGTACCAAGAGTCACTGCGTACATTTGAGCCCGAGCTAATTGCCTCTGGTTAGTTCTACTACTGCGACGAGCTCCACAGCTTTCTTGAACTCGACTAGGGCACTCACGAGCAAAATGCCCCGTCTGACCGCATTCAAAACATTGGTTACTACCAAGACGACACTCGCCTCCATGAGCTCTATTACATATGCAACAAACTGGAACTCGGCCTCCCATACGCACACCGGGGGCTGCCAACGATCGGATTCCTGTCCTCTGCATAAACTTTTGTGGCGATCCAGTACTGCTTCCTTCACCATCAATGTTCAGCCTCTTCTGACCTAGAGGGGTGTCCACACTCAAACTAACCTCACGCTCTGCTAGAGTGGCCAAATCAACTAATTCCTGAAAAGTTGTAATCCGGTGGCAAACTACCATTTTGCATATATCTGGTCGCAAACCTTAAATAAAATTCCCTTAAGCACATCCTTAAAGTTCGCTGAACCTACACTCTCCTATCCTATAGCCTCGTTACATAAATTCTACAAAACCTCGACCTCAATCATCTTAAGCGACTTAAAGCTAATTCCTCTCCTCATTGCTACGTAAGTTCCCACTTTAGAAAGATTGCTTAAACCATGACATTCCCTTCAAACCTCAACATCATACAAGCAAACCACATCGCTAAAAATTCAAACCTACTACACTAAATGTTCATGCCTAATAATAGTATCCTTGATTATACCACCTTCCTACCACAACACAACCCTTGACCCCCTTTAAGAAAAACGAATAAAACCAACAACATAAAACCAAAACCAAAACCAAAACCACATACCAAGAAAACAAAAAGAAACCAGCATGCAATAACTTAACTAAATAAATAAAAACAAGCAAACAAGCTCAAACAAATTCAAAACAAATAAAACACGTCAAATAGCAACTTTACTTAAAATAAACTTCAAAACACAACTTTAAAAAACATTCTGGTACTACCTATGGGACATGTTGTTTTACCCAGAGCCGGACCGCTCTGATACCACGGGAAAAAATTGAGATGTCCGGATGATGACAACACGGGTCACCACCCTATCGACGAGTGCCGAGTGTGTGTAAAAGCAACAAATGTGCACGAAGAAACACGCAGCGGATAGCAAAGTCATGTAACTAAGTACCAGTATTTTTCTTAGTTTAATACAAAGCTATTCAAATCACACATAATAAAATATTACAAACTACAAATACAGTTTCAAACCCAACTACAAAGCATAGACTCCAACTCAGTACTCCGGCGGAGCCGCATCCTTGGGCTCAGCCTCCTCCTCTTCCTCGAACTATGCACCAAAATCTACAGTACCAAAAATGGTGTCGCAGGTAAGTAAAATCCAAACACCACTAGATAAAAATATATTATAACTCAAACAATATGCATGAAAGAATGTAATGAACATGTCCCATAAAAACCACATTTTTCTATACACGCCAAAAACCCATTTGGCAAAAACATAACCTTTAAAACCAGTCCTCACCATTATCCCAGATAATGGCCCAAATCAATAAACCACCATTTTCTCAGAAAATGGATCACAAAGCCTCAACATATCCTCGCCATTTTCCCAGAAAATAGCCCGTATACGAAAACCATAAAACCAATCCAATTATGCATGCACCATGATCTCCCCTAGGGATCATCCGCACACTCTAGCTCTGTGCCACACCGCAGGTAACGACTACGCGTGTAACACCTAAACGAGCGATGCCCAGACTCTGGCCAGGCCATCCTCTAGTACCCGCCACTCTAGGGACCACGGAGTCGACACGACAGCGTTACCGTATCGTGCAATCCGGTCGTCGCCCTACGACAACCCAGGGGATGTTACTCAGTATTATCCACTCCCGAGTGACCAGAGGAGCTCCACCAAGATAATAACTCATCCCGGCTTGGGCTCGTGAGACACACGCACCCAAAAATCCATTTGTGCCAATAAAACAGGATTTTTCTCAATTAAAATAAAACGCACGCGCATGCACTATGTAAATGCAATCTCAAGGCACAAAACAACCAACCAACCACAAATCAACAAACAAAGGAACTCCATCCTCAATCCATCCGACCCCCGAACTCCTCGGACTTAGTCCGGAATCAACCAACCAGCAGTCAAATAATTATTATAAGAGCAAAAATATATTTAAATCTAAAAGTAGAGTTTGGAAAATACTTACAGCGCTATACGGTATTTTTTGAAAGCTCACGGCGTTGCAAACTGCTGAGGAAAAGCAACATAACAGTGTATTTTACACTGTGGCCGTGGGTAATAAATTACCCACTTTCGAACGAGGACAAACCAAGGCACGAAATTGATAGGGAATGGTCTTGAGATGTTTAAAAATCTAAAAGAAGTGAGTTTTGGCCGTGGGTGGTGGTGGAAACGGCGGAGGAAGCGAAAAAAGCCCAAATTGGAGTTGAGCTCGTGGGAGCTGCTCCGGAAACGGATCGGGGCCGAAATTAGGTGGGTTAGGTCGGCAAGAGGTAGAGGAAGAAGCTGTGAAGAGATGGTGGCCGGAGGTGGAGCGACGGCGCCGGAAACGGCAAAAAGACGTGCGGCTTAGATGGGCTGTAGGGGGTGATCGGCGGCACGAAAGGTGGTGGCTGTGTTGGCCACGTTGGCCGGACGGCGATGGGTCGGGGTGGAGAGCTGGATGGCGACGGGAGGGAGAAGGGAGAGCTGTTTCGCACGCGGGAGAGAAGAGGAAAAAGAAGAAGAAAAAAAGAAAGAAAAAGAAAGAAAATGGAAAAGGGAAAGAAAAAGAAAAGAAAAAGAAAAAAGGGAAAAGAAAATGTTACCCAGATGAATAACACAAGAGGGGGGGTGAATTGAGTTGTATTTAAAAAAATAACAATTATAAATCAAATATACAATATAAAATATAAACAAAATATGAAACAGCAATAAATATAAAGAGTAAGGGTAAGAGAGAAGCAAACTCAGTATGTTAACGAGGTTCGGCCCCACTGCCTACGTCCTCGCCTCAAGCTACCCCTTGAGGATCCTCGAATTCACTATTCAATCTCCTTCCGGTGGAGATAGAAACCTATTACACCTTTGAACAGCACCGCTACAAAGGATTCGTGTATAACACCCTCTACACTTGTAATCACCTTAGACGTGGTGATTCAACGATTCCCTGTGTAGAACACTTTCTACACACACAAGGGTTGTACACACCCTTTTACTGATACAAGAATTGATAGTGGGTAGGATATCAGAAAACACTCCTCAATGAGTGAAATAAGAACAATACAAGCACAAACTATATCTCTCAAAATGAACAAGGGTTAAGACTCAATGCTTAGAGAAGAGAGAATGAAAGCTTTGAATGAGAGTTGTATGCTCTTGGTATTGTGAATGTGAAGCTCTCAAATGATCTATTTATAGGCATATGAGACTTCATATTCAAATTTAAAAAGATTCACATGTCAAAGACATCATCATTCATTTTTCAAAAATTTCAAACCTAATCTTTTTACTTTTTGCATGTGACAAAATGAGCACACTTTACTTTTCAAAAAATTCAAACCTAATCTTTTACTTTTTGCATATGACAAAAGGAGCACACTTTACTTTTCAAAATTTTCAAACAAAGGCATCTTCCTTTTGCATAAGTCAAGAAAAGCATCAATCACTTTTGAAAATATTCAAATAAAACATGCACATGTGAAAGATGACAATCAATCATCTTTAATATTTTCAAAGTTCAACCCTTTAATCATGGCATGCACATGTGAAAGATGACAATCAATTATCTTTCAAAATTTTCAAATTTAATTTTCAAAATATTCATGCACATGTGGAAAATGTATTTTAATGCTTTATGATAAAATATTAATTTTTGAGCCTTAATCCTAATTTCGAATTTTAAAGAGATTTACAACATTATTCTATGACTTTAATGTGAACTTGCTCCCTTCTTGCTCATGCTTGGTTTCTTGATGTGCTTGACTCCATTGTGTAGATAACTTGAGCTTGAGACTCCTTTATTCTATGAATTCATTTGTTATCATCAAAATCCATGTGTAAATATATAATTACACAAAACTTGAAACCTTAGGTTTAACAATCTCCCCCTTTTTGATGATGACAAATACTTGATAGAACCTGAAGCCTGTATTAATACTTAAGCTCCCCCTGAGAATGTGCGTTAGTTTTTCAAAAAAAAAAAAATAAATATAATTCCAAGCATATATAACAAGTTTAACAATTTAAACAATATTAATGTTCTAGTCTAAAACTTCTCCCCCTTTTGGCATCATTAAAAAGGATCGACAGCAAGTAAATAGACTGAAGAAAACGGTGCGTTAAAAAACACTGTAGATAGTTGAAAAAGAGAGCCGTCCGTGACCCGACAAGTCCTGCAAAGCCTCGAGGCCTAACTCTATGAATTTAGTGCGGTTGAAGATAGAAACAAATCGCCTGATGTTGTTGACAAACGAGATTGAAGGCTCCGAGTTTCTAAAAAAAATGTCTTTTTCACTGATCGGGAAAAAACACATTGCTCTTTGACTTGGATGATAGCTCGTCTTGTTCTTTATACTATCTCTATAAAAACAGTCTTAAAGTTCATCCAATCCGCATCAAGTTTTCTTCTTATCTCTATAACTCATCTGCATTCCTTCAACATTCTCGCTTTAAGTTTTCAATTCCTTTCTCAATGGCTCATTCTTCTACATCTCAACCTCCTGTCCTTTCTGCAGCTGCCATTGGTGCTATGTTGCAGCAAGAAAATAATAGTATGGCAAATAAGTCAGACTCCGATGCTATCTACGACTTGGTGAGTCTCGGGACTCGCTACTCATCCTCTATTGTTGCTTTTTCCCAGCGGGTTCAAGCAAAAAACCATGAGGTTGAAAAGCTTAAGGAACAAATTGTTGTACTTCAACGAATTGTTCAAGAGTCTCACACAAGGGAAGGAATCCTTCGGCAGAAGAATAAAAAGTTGAAATCTCTATTGGATTCTTCATTCCGCTTGCCAGTTCCCATGAATAGGGATGACATGATATTGTATGAAGAGAATGAGCGTCTCAAACATGAGGCTAAGAACCTCAAGTTTATGTAAAAGTATTTAAGAAAAATCTATCTATTTTTATGAACTTTGATCTGTCTTTTAAGAGATATTCATAATATGCATCATACCTATTTCTCTTCTAATCATAGATAATCTATCTTCTGGTAAAGGTTTTGTGAATATATCTGCTAACTGATCGTGTGTGTTTGTGAACTCTAGTACTATATCGCCTTTCTGCACATGATCTCGAAGAAAATGATATCTTATTTCAATATGCTTAGTTCTAGAATGTTGTATTGGGTTTTTTGAAAGATTTATAGCACTTGTATTATCACATTTGATTGGAATGTGATTATACATGAGTTTAAAATCTTCAAGTTGTTGCTTCATGTAAAGAACTTGAGCACAACAACTACCCGCAGCAACATATTCTGCCTCAGCAGTAGATAGTGCAACAGAATTTTGTTTTTTACTAAACCAGGAAACTAATGCATGACCTAAGAAGTGACATGCTCCACTAGTGCTTTTTCGATCTATTTTACAACCAGCATAATCTGCATCTGTGTAGCTGATTAGATCGAAAGATGTGTGTTTAGGGTACCATAACCCTAGGTTAATTGTACCACTAAGATATCTAAGAATGCGCTTAACTGCAATTAAATGAGATTCTTTTGGAGATGATTGAAAACGTGCACATAAACACACACTGAACATAATATCTGGTCTACTGGCTGTCAAATATAATAAGCTACCAATCATACCTCGATATACTTTCGAGTCAACTGTCTTACCGGATTCATCTTTATCAAGTTTAGTAGATGGGCTCATTGGTGTTCCAGTTTCCTTAGCACCTTCCATCCCAAACTTCTTCAGCAATTCCTTAATATATTTTGATTGATTGATGAATGTCCCACTTTTTACTTGCTTAATTTGCAATCCGAGAAAGAATGTAAGTTCTCCCATCATGCTCATTTCAAATTCATCCTGCATAGTCTTAGCAAAAACTTGACACATATTTTCATTAGTAGCACCGAATATTATATCATCAACATAAATCTGAACCAAAAGAATATCATCATTTTCGTATTTAATGAAAAGAGTTGTGTCGATTTTTCCTCTTGAGAAACCTTTTTTAATCAAGAAACCACTGAGTCTCTCGTACCACGCTCTAGGAGCTTGTTTGAGTCCATATAGTGCTTTTGTGAGTTTGAAAACATGATTTGGAGAAATATGATTTTCAAAACCTGGAGGTTGCTCAACATATACCTCTTCATTTATAAAACCATTTAAGAAAGCACTTTTAACATCCATTTGAAAAAGTTTGAAATCTTTATAACAAGCATATGCAAGTAGCATTCGAATAGCTTCTAATCTTGCGACTGGTGCATATGTCTCATCATAATCAATTCCTTCTTCTTGATTGTAACCTTGGGCTACAAGTCGAGCCTTATTTCTAGTAATGACTCCGGACTCATCTTTCTTGTTTCTAAAAACCCATTTTGTTCCAATAATAGTATGATTTTTGGGTTTAGGAACAAGTGTCCAAACATCATTTCTTTCAAATTGATTAAGCTCTTCTTGCATAGCTAGAATCCAAGATTCATCAAGAAGTGCTTCATCAATATTTTTAGGTTCAATCTGAGATAAAAAAGCAGTATGATTGCAAATATTTCTAAGAGATGATCGAGTGCTTACACCTTGTGAAGGTTCTCCCAGAATTTGTTCCACTGGATGATCTTTCACAAATTTCCACTGTTTGGTTGCATCTCGTATTAAATTTTGATGATCTTTCCTGATGTCTCCATGTTGGACTTCCTCTATTGTGTTCTCTTTGTTGAGATTGAGACTTTCTGTATTATTTATACCTCCTGTTTCTTCATCAATGGATTTCTTGGAGAGTAGAGAATTAGATTCATCAAATACTACATGCATAGATTCTTGTACAGTTAAAGTCTTTTTATTGAATACTCTATAAGCTTTACTATTTGTAGAATACCCGAGAAAAATACCTTCATCCGATTTTGCATCAAATTTGCCTAAATTATCCCTGTCATTCAAAATAAAACATTTGCATCCAAATACATGAAAGTAACCAATGTTGGGCTTTTTCTCATTCCAAAGCTCATAGGGGGTTTTATCTAATTTAGACCTTAACATAACTCTATTTATAACATAACATGCAGTACTTACCGCTTCGGCCCAAAAATAACTAGGCAAGTTGTTCTCATTAAGCATTGTTCTTGCCATCTCTTGAAGAGATCTATTTTTCCTCTCTACTACCCCATTTTGTTGAGGAGTTCGAGGAGCAGAAAAATTATGCACAAAACCATTTTCATCACAAAATGTTTCAATATTTTTATTAACAAACTCTTTTCCCCTATCACTTCGGATACTTGAAATAGTATAGCCCTTTTCATTTTGAATTCTCTTGCATAACTTGGTAAAAGCATTATGTGCCTCATCTTTATGAGCAAGAAAGATGACCCAAGTATATCTAGAGAAATCATCAACAATAACAAAAGCATAATATTTTCCTCCTAGACTTGCAACTCTATTTGGTCCAAAAAGATCCATGTGTATCAGTTGCAGTGGTCTAGTAGTGGAAATATATTTCTTGGTTTTAAAAGAAGTTTTTGTTTGTTTACCAAATTGGCATGCATCACAAATTTTGTCTTTAAGAAAATTTGCCTTTGGTAAACCTCTCACAAGATCATTTTTTGAAAGTTTGGAAATAAGTTCCATGTTGGCATGACCTAGTCTTCTATGCCATAACCAATTAGTTTCATTTTGTACTGAAAAACAAATAGCATCTTGTGAGGTAATTTCTTCAAAATCGATTGTATAAACATTATTACTTCTAAAGGCAGTAAAACAAATGTTATAATCATGATCATTCAAAATAATGCACTTATCCATTTTGAAAGTAACTGTAAATCCTTTATCACATAATTGACTTATACTCAAAAGATTATGTTTTAGACCTTCAACAAGTAGAACATCTTCAATTATGAGAGAAGATTTATTACCAATTTTACCTATTCCCACGATCTTCCCTTTCGAGTTGTCTCCAAATGTCACGTGTCCTTCTTCTTTAGATCTAAGATCAAAGAACTTAGTCTTGTCTCCCGTCATGTGTCTTGAACATCCACTATCTAAAAACCATTTGTTTTTGCTTGTAGAGGACTTCATGCATACCTATAAAAACAATTAAAATGATTTTTCTTGGTACCCAAGTTCTTTGGGTCCTTTATTTATTAGTATTAGAAGAAACAAGATTTTTAGGTACCCATATGGCCCTAATAGTCATTGTATGTTTTCTTCTAATAGGACAAGTATGATAATTATGACCATTTCTATTACAAAAATTACAAATAGCATGTGACATATATGAAAATCTTGAATGATTATAATAGTATCCTTTTTTGACAAACTTATTATGAAAAGAATTTTGAATATTAGACTTTGATGTAGAAGGATTATCAAAGAAGTTTTTATAAGGTTTGAACTTTTGTTTTGGCATATATCCCAAGCCTGCCTTGTCAAAAACACATCTTTGACTACCAAGAAGTTTTTCAAAATTTCTTTTTCCATTCGTAAAGTTTTCAACAATATTTTCTAAATCAGTTTTCTTTTTCTTCAACTCAAGATTTTCGTCTTTCAAAACAATATTTTCTTTTCTTAAAATATCAATTTCGTTTGTTAAAGAAGAATTTTTCTTTTTCAAAGCAGTATATTTGATACCCAATTTTTCAAATTCTTCATATACCTCTTCTAAAACATTTTGCAATTCTTCATATGAAGGATTTTCAATATTATCAAAATTTGTTACCTCAATATCATCTTTAGCCATAAGACAGAGATTTGCTGATTCTTCATTGCTTGCTTCACTATCTGAGCTACTTGAATCATCATCCCATGTAGCTTTCATTGCTTTCTTGCCTTTGTTTCGATCTTTCTTTAGCAGGGGACAATCTGGCTTGATATGACCAGGCTTATTGCATTTATAACAAATTAAAGTATCATTTTTACCTGAATCTTTCTTGGAAAACTTTTTGAATGATTTCCTCGGAGGAGTTTTATTTTTCTTTAAGAATCTCTGAATTCTTCTTGTTATCATCGCAACTTCTTCATCTTTATCGTCATTTTCCTCATCTTCATCACTTTCACTTTCATGAGGAACAGCTTTAAGTGCCAAGCTCTTCTTTGGCTTTCCTTCTTCTTCTCCTCTTTTCAATGTGTACTCATGGGTGATAAGTGACCCGATGAGTTCATTCACTTCGAGCTTCTTGAGGTCTCTAGCTTCAAGAATCGCTGTCACTTTTGATTCCCAACGTTTTGGTAGAGAGTTGAGAATTTTTCTTACCATTTCCACTTTGGAATAAACTTTGCCAAGAGCTGTCAAGCTGTTTATGATGTTAGTAAAACGAGTGTGCATACTAGAAATAGATTCATCATCATTCATCTTAAACATTTCATATTCATGAGTAAGAATATAAATTTTTGATTCCTTAACTTGAGAAGTTCCTTCATAAGTAACTTCCAAGTTATCCCAAATTTCTTTTGCCGTAGCACAAGTCATTACTCTATTAAACTCATTACCATTGAGAGCATTATATAATAAATTCATAGCAGTTAAATTCAAAGTATAAAGTCTATCGTCTTCACGATTAAACTCTTCTTCTTCCTTTTTGACCTTTACTCCATCAACCACTTTTGTTGGAATATAAGGTCCATTTACAATGCATTTCCAGATTTCTCGACCTTGAGCCTGAAGGAATATTCTCATTCTAACTTTCCAGAATGAGTAATTGTCTCCACAAAAGAGTGGAGGCCGACTGCTAGATTGACCTTCACCAAATGAAGCTGCAATGTTAGCCATAAGATCTTAACTCAAAAGATAGTTAATCTTATAATAGAGCTTTAGCTCTGATACCAATTGTTGCCCAGATGACTAACACAAGAGGGGGGGTGAATTGAGTTGTATTTAAAAAAAATAACAATTATAAATCAAATATACAATATAAAATATAAACAAAATATGAAACAGCAATAAATATAAAGAGTAAGGGTAAGAGAGAAGCAAACTCAGTATGTTAACGAGGTTCGGCCCCACTGCCTACGTCCTCGCCTCAAGCTACCCCTTGAGGATCCCCGAATTCACTATTCAATCTCCTTCAGGTGGAGATAGAAACCTATTACACCTTTGAACAACACCGCTACAAAGGATCCGTGTAGAACACCCTCTACACTTGCAATCACCTTACACGTGGTGATTCAACGATTCCCTGTGTAGAACACTTTCTACACGCACAAGGGTTGTACACACCCTTTTACTGATACAAGAATTGATAGTGGGTAGGATATCAGAAAACACTCCTCAATGAGTGAAATAAGAACAATACAAGCACAAACTATATCTCTCAAAATGAACAAGGGTTAAGGCTCAATGCTTAGAGAAGAGAGAATGAAAGCTTTGAATGAGAGTTGTATGCTCTTGGTGTTGTGAATGTGAAGCTCTCAAATGATCTATTTATAGGCATATGAGACTTCATATTCAAATTTAAAAAGATTCACATGTCAAAAACATCATCATTCATTTTTCAAAAATTTCAAACCTAATCTTTTTACTTTTTGCATATGACAAAAGGAGCACACTTTGCTTTTCAAAAATTTCAAACCTAATTTTTTACTTTTTGCATATGACAAAAGGAGCACACTTTACTTTTCAAAATTTTCAAACAAAGACATCTTCCTTTTGCATAAGTCAAGAAAAGCATCAATCACTTTTGAAAATATTCAAATAAAACATGCACATGTGAAAGATGACAATCAATCATCTTTAATATTTTCAAAGTTCAAACCTTTAATCATGGCATGCACATGTGAAAGATGACAATCAATTATCTTTCAAAATTTTCAAATTTAATTTTCAAAATATTCATGCACATGTGGAAAATGTATTTTAATGTTTTATGATAAAAAATTAATTTTTGAGCCTTAATCCTAATTTCGAATTTTGAAGAGATTTACAACATTATTCTATGACTTTAATGTGAACTTATTCCCTTCTTGCTCATGCTTGGTTTCTTGATGTGCTTGACTCCATTGTGTGGACAACTTGAGCTTGAGACTCCTTCATTCTTTGAATTTATTTGTTATCATCAAACTGCACACGAGAATCCAACCAGAGTTCAATTTAAACTCAATACCAGAATATAACACAAAGAAAATTGCCAAGAAAAGAACATCATTTAGTAAATTATAGAAGAACTGGGTTTATTCACAATTCAAACTACATAAACCAACTAGGGGAAATCAACTCACAAAGCACTTTCCTTAACTCATCTTCACTTAGGGAAAATCTTAAACAAAACGCAACCTCAACCCATTTAACTTCTCTCCATACAATCAGCAGTACGGCAAAACTTTAAAACTCCTCATTTCAAGCATGGTAAAAGAATCCAATTACATGACAAATAGCATGTTTGCTATCTAGTAATAAAATTTGGTTTTATACAACCCATACATAAATGAAGAACTTGGTTTAAGAATGTACAAATGATTGGAATTTACTTAGTCATGAGATCACACAATTTTGTGTGATGTAATAGAGAATTACATCACACAAACCACAAGAAGTAAACCTTTTTGGTAACTTGTTGGATACTAGATGTATGGTGCTATTAAAGCTGGCAGGATAGTAACAGAAACTCCTCATGTTTACAAATATTTCATTTGCTTAAATGGTGTATGCTAAAGTTTGATGGGATTACCATGCATAAGGTTCATGTACTTCAAGTACTTATGTTGCACCTCTCTCTATCCTGATAAGATATTGTTGTGAGGGAAAGCGATGCAACCACATTGAAAGTACATGGCGTTGAAAGGCAAGCTGATGCACCCCAGGAAACATTTCAAGACTATGATATATTCCTATCCATCAATTACCTACTATTAGGTAATTGATGCAAAAAATGATAAGTAATAATTATTTCTACAAAAAGATGGAAATAATTATGCATTATTTCTAACTGATATGTAGTTCAGAATGACCTACGGGCTGCCTTGTAAAGAATTAGAGATCTATATCTAAGATTTTCACAATGGCCCAACACTGGAATGGAAATGCCAAAATTGAAACTGGCAAGGCATTGGGGGCCACCAATCTGTATGCCAACATATTTGAATAATTTCAGTTCCCAATCAAAATTCTTTATGCGCATCGGAATGAACATGAAGGGGGATATATGGGGTGCTACAGATGATCTAACCATAGCAACGCCTCTGACTTCTGAGGATCTACGGTACCTCAAATCCTCAGCTTTGAACATCTAGTTGTTTGGATATGAGTTCCCGGAAACAAATATGGTTTTCATATGGAAACAGAACCTTTTTCTTGTGTAGCCATATCAAGGCATCTCTCCTTGAATGTTGTGAAAATGTCTGCCAAAGAGGCTATTGGTGCTGATGTCATGGTGCATGTTAAGCCCAAGAATGATGATGGAGCTGGACTAATGGATAGTATATTTAAAGCTGTCAATGCTTGGTCGAACTCCGACCAGCATGATGCTTCTGTCACTGGACACATAGCAAGAGAGATTCCCGAAGGAAAGCTTTTGGAGAGTTGGGCTTAAAAGTTGAAGAACGCTAAGTTTTAGCTAAGTGATATAACAAATGGGTTCTAAGTTTTGTTTGCTGTCAAAGACAACATTGAGCTTACAAATATTAAGAAAGAAGCATTCTTAATATGGCAATCAGTGATGAGGAGATTTGTAGTGCCAAATCTTGAAAAGATTATTGATGAGGCAAAAAAGGTTTCATGTTCTTCATTAATGGATGACACAGAGAACACCAAATTGGAATGGATATAAAATTCAAGTAAAGCTGAAGGTAGAGAATGTGGGTCATTGGTATCCTCCAATTTTTCAGAGCGTAGGTGATCTTGATCAATACACCAAGTGCTTCAAGCAACGATGGGAACATCTACTATGATACAACAAGTCCTATTTATATGTGCAATTGGATCTCAATACAACAGCTACTGCTCAAATGTTGCTAGAACTTTTCTGATCGATGCCAAAACCTCACAGAGCAAGGCTTATGAGGTGCTTCTTAAGGAAATAGAAGCAGCAATCAGTAGTTTGAGATCTGGGACCAAGACCAGTGCTAAATATCTAGCTGCGCTCTCAGTAGTTGAGAAGGATGCTAACAAATTCGCTGCAAACTTGACAAAAACTGCAGGAACTAGAATTGGCAGAGAGTTGCGTGAGTCGGGACTTACTCTTAATGCAAAGAATGATCGGGTTCACAAACCTTGCATGGTTTTCAATGTGTCACTTGGATTCCATAACTTGCAAGCAGAGACCAACAACTGTTGACACACTCATTCTCGTTATTGCTAGTTGATACAGTTATTGTTGGTGAAGAGTTCACAGAGGTAGTTACTGAACCAACACATTAAAGCTGTGAAGGATGTCGCTTACTCATTTATCGAGGATGATGAGGAAGAGGATTAAGATACCAAAAATTAAATCTGAGGGCAAAGGTGGTGGGACTACATTATCTAAGGCCACACTTAGGTCAGACAACTAGGAGATGTCAAAGGAAGAGCTTCGAAGGCAGCACCAGACAGAACTTTGGCCTCCAGAATAACAAAGAAACTGCCAGGAGACTTGCTGGCGGACGTTCTGCTGCGATTGATAATCAACTGGTGCTGGGAAGACCATTGGTGGTTTGATAGCTTATAAAAATGTCAATGATCTGCCCCCATTGAGAGATTTGATTATTCAAAGTGGTCAGAAGTTTAATGGCACTTCAGCCATGTACCCAACAGAAACTGAAGTATATACATGGCTTCCACATACTTCTTGCTTGTGAAATATTTAAAATGAGTGCAAACATATGTTCAAAAATAATCTCTGTTAATTGTCAACGTTGAGAGAGGAGGGAAGAGACGTTTTCATGATGAAGTTGGAAGTCCCTATTTGGAAAACTTGATCAATCGAAGTCACAACTAGTATTTTTGATGTTTCCTACAACATTATTTCTGATAATCGGTGCTAGGGTCCACCATGTATGCCTACCATTTCTACGAAGTTATATGGTTGGAGAATAGGAAATCCATTATGTTGTTTAGGCATTTTCTGTGTATTATTTCATAATTTAGGCTTTGTCAAAACTGAGAAGGAATTACTTTATTGTAATCAAATGCAATAAAGCGTTTCATGAACACATTTGGCAGTTCATTCATGAAGTGAACTGCGCGAGACACCGCTAAAAAAAAACTTCTCAATCAGTATAACACTTTCATCTGCTCGATCGATCTTATATAATCTGATGACTGTAAAAGCATCATGAATAAGTTGAGCAGAAATTTTTATTTCAATTGACACAAGATCTTGATGTGTCAAGGGTCATAGCTACATTAAAGCTAAATAACATAAAACATAAGAAAACTGTTTATTCTAGATGATATAATTGCAGCGATGCATGATTTTTTTACGACAACAAAAATTAGTCTAAAATAAGGCTTTTTCTAATAGTGTCATTAGGCTAAAGAGAGAGGCTAGCACCCCCCCTCAATCGGTCTCCCTTTCTCCCTCCCTTCTCTCTCTATCTCTCTCTCACTAAAATACTCTATACTTCGAGGGCATGAGTTGAAGCCTCCTATCTCTCCCTCTCCTTCAATTCTCGCATAGCATCTCAGTAATGATTGTTTTGATGTTTTGATAGCTAAGGATAAAGGCTAATATTCTGAAAATTTATGAGATGCTAATGATTTGATACCTAAGGAGAAATGCTTAACACAAAGTCATAGAAAAAGAAGAAATTTAAAGTTTAGGCCTGTAAATGATTGACATTTTACAATACCAGAATGCAAAATAAGAAGTGCAAGAACAGTTACAACACATAATCCTCTGATAACCAGACAGGCAGCAGTACATTGGCAAAACCTCTAGATAATTCGTATGCATAAAGGGAGGGAGAGAGAGAGGTTGCGACAAAATGGGTGTGGTGATAGATGAGAGAGTGAGAGATCGAATAATGGGAGGGGGGGGTGAAGAGAGAAAGGGCGAAACAGAGAGATCGAAGAGAAGAAAGAAATGATTGAGTTGAATGAAATACGCTCCATGGTAAAATAAGTAAACCCCCTACGCGTCTATTTCCTATTGGAGGGTTCCAAATGCAAAATGATACACGTCCGGCCGGTTTGAAGCTTTTCTCAAGAAAAAATTGGGAAACAAAAAATGATCGAAGTCAAATTAAATATATGGGATTTCAATAGGACATTCTAATTTGGAACTGAAATTTGGTGTCTGAGGTAATTTTATATGTCAATTCAAAATAATCTAACAGCGAGTTTTTTTTCTTCTTTATAACATAAGATTCACAATAGAGTTGGCGTAAAGAAACTAGAATATTATTTCTATTATTTGTAAGGATAATGCTGGATATATTGTTGTTTATTTAAGGGTGGTACGCAGAGTTTGCACACTTGAAGACTGTTTAATATTATTTATTAAACAAAAAACAACAATATGTATGAGTAAAAACAATTTTTTTAACTATTATGACCATGCACATGATCTGATTATAAAATATGCACTTTTGAAGCCCCATATATATTATATATTATATATATATATATAATATTCAGTAGATGGCTTGATATCATGAAAATATTGAAGTGTTCCATTTTTCTCCAAATAGACTACTACTGATAAGAGAATTTCCTGATCTGAAGTTTAAAATCTCAACTGATATTGTAAAATAATTTTCAGGTACCCCTACGTCCTCCTCCTCCTCCACTTATTGCAACCTATACGTACGTATGCAGGGTTATTTATTACTTTTTTTATTCAGGAACTAAGGCAAACTCAGTAATTCAGTAAGCCAAATTTCAGAAACTCAACACGTACCAATGAAACATACTCTATAAAACAGTCCTCTCTTATAAAGATTCAAATGGATCAGATTACTTGGTCAATGAATTAAGTGTGGAAACTGGAAAGTAAAGACATGACATAAAAAGTGGTTGTTGTGTTTACTAGGTAAACACAACCATTCCCAATCACAGGATTGATGCCACTTTGATGAAGATGATGATGAAGATTGCTTTGCATATAGGTGAAAGCTTATTTCTCAACATTTGCCAACGAAATAGAGACGTATGTGTCTAACCAACAAACAAGTTGCTGATGCACATATATACAGAGAGGTAGAAACATCAAGAGAGAAAAAGGGAAGAAGGTAAACTAGATCATACTTGATTTAAGAGGAAGCTCTATTTGAGGTGGTAAGCCAACTAGACATCTTGAACCAAAAAGTCGCCAGCATCAGTTTCCTTCCCATGCAAAGCAACGACAATGCCTATCACGTGTACCATGTCAGTGCAAATAAACATGCTTTATACAGATAACAGTTTAAGATTTTTGGTATACCAATTTGTAAGCCACATCTCAGATTTTAGCCAAAGCTAAGAAAATAAGATACTTGAGCATTCACAGCTATTTCCACACATAAATAAGTAGATAGGTGAAAAGTTCATTAAGAACTTGATTATATATTACACAAAGTTTTATCACAACCATCCAATCAATTTTTCTTCTAGACCTATTAGACCTACATGATGATTTAAAAAACAGCTTAACAAAAACTACATTCATTAGGCTAGCAATAAGGAATATTTAAAAGGAGTAATGCAATAAAGATGACTTAAGCTGCACTGGGTCGGGGAAAAGGGTAAACCAACCTGAACAACTCATTTCCAAACAAAAAAAAAAACTTGAAAGAAGAGGACTTTTTCTCCACAAGCTAAAAACTTGAAAATTCAAGATAGCACTCGTTTTTTTATTTTTATTTTTAATTCAAACATCAAAAGCCTTTAATAGAACAACCCTCTTGACGGTTAAAGCAAAATTTGGACAAATATTAAAGTGAAAATTCAATATTTGGATAAATATTGAAAATTCAATATTTGACAATCAATTTCAACTTGTTTTTCAGCTGTATTTTCGCCCGTTATCCAACCACATATCAGTTTAATAGTTTGCTGTCTACTATATTTCCCTTTGGTTTGAGATTACAGAGGAGACAGACCATTGGCTTGGGGATAGACAGACTGTCTTGAATCTTCAACACAATAATTAAGAGGAAAAAAATCTAAAAACTATTATTGGAGAATAGTACAGTTTCTGTGAAAGATTTATTTTTTAAAGAAAGCTTCAGAATCACTTATTTCCTTTTGTGGGTGTTTTATTGTTTTAACTGTAATATTGACAAGTGTGAATGCCAGCAAAATTTTCATAGGTGTTAATATACTCAGAAAAATCTAGCTTCTATGAATCCTTGACTATTATTAATATATCTATGCAGGAAGGATTGACTATTAGTTTGCACTTATTCATAACAATGGAAGAAATGGAAGTCAACAAATCTTTAGAATGTTGAAACTGACCTCACTGGAAAAATATCGTTTACAACGACGAGCACTTGTCTTCGATGGAGGAGCTCAATGGGGAGGAGCCCAAATCAGTGCCAAACAAATCTAAAATGCAAATAAATCTAATACTCATAAATTTGTAATTATTGCCCAAACAAACTGACCAAACAGAATATGGAATCTTCAAACGCATGGCTGGGGTTTCGGATATTACCTTATTGCTGGTTTTGGTCAAGCCGTGCACACTACAACAGCCATTTCGAAGTCTGAATCGAAATCGTTGGGTCTCGGTGAAGCCGTCTTGCTGGTTTTGGTGAAGCCGTGCACACTACAACAGGGATTCGAACTTTGAATCGATGTTCCTGGGTCTCGGTGAAGCAGTCAAGCTGAAGGTGAAGCCGTGCACAACAGGGATTCGAACTCTAAGGCGATATCATTGGGTCTCGGTGAAGCCATCGCAATACGGGGGGAAATGTCTTTGGTGGGGGGAGGGGGGGGGAAGGGGGCGGGGAAAAAAGAAATAGGGAAGTATTACTGAGTTTTCGCGCCCGACACAATGGCGACGCAGGGAATAAAATGTGAGGATTTGCCAGCGATTACCTCTCATTACCAATAGTCCGGTTAGTGTAAGGGGGGAGATTGGTTTTTAAACGTCTGGCGCTTTTTAAATCGCTAGCAAAAATTACCTTTGCCAACGAAATTATTTGCGGCGATTTTATAATCGCCGGAATAACAACGATTTCTTGTAGTGTATGTTACTAAACTATATAATATATGTTTAATTATATATTATATAGTTATATTACTATATTCCTAAAATATAGTATATTTACAATTTAGTATATTTAAAGTACTAAACTGTTTAATGAGCAACAATTTAATACACTTTTTGAATGATTTAAAATAACCGTTCAAACGTATATGTAAACGGAAGCAAATGTTCGAACGTGTAATTTCACGTTCGAACGTTAAAATTAACGGAGGAAAGTTTTTCCGCTATATATTTGACGTTCGAATGTTCAGTAAATAACCCTTCGAACGTCAATGTTCTACATTTACACGACATAACCTCAGAATCTCGCGCTCGTCCCAGTCGCTTCCACCGTCATTTTCTTCCAACCAACGCCATTCTTCCTCAATCCAACCCCCAAATATTACTAACTTTCATTAATCTCTTATATTTTCAGATTAAGAAGTTATTTTAACCGTTTGGTCGTTTTGGGCATTGGGTACGGGTGGATTTACAAGTTTATCTTTCCAAATCAGGTATTCTCCTTATATATATATATATATTCTCATTTTAGTTTAAATAAAAGTGTTTTGGTTTGCTATAATAAGTTCGTGATATTTTTTGTTGTCTTTTGATGTAATGAGTTGGTAAATGTTGAGGTTTTCGGAGGTTGAAAACGACTGTAATCTGGAATGAAAACGTTCGAACGGTATTCGTGTACTGTTCGAACGTTTGCCCCTTAATTCGAACGGTGACTAACACCGTTTGAACGTTATGTTGGTCAGTGTTAAAATACTTAATCTTTTAATGCAGGAATTGAATATTAAAGAAAATATTTATAACGAATATTTAATAATACTTAAATACTTAAAAGTTAAAAGTAATCAAATGAATTTGAATTAAATTAAAAATAATCTAAATTTAATAATACTTAAATACTTAATAGTTAAATGATTCAAATGAATTTTAATTAAAATACAAATAATTAAGATTTAATAATACTTAAATATTTAATAGTTGAATTATTCAATTGAAGATTAATAAAAATACAAATAGTTCATATTTAATAACACATAAATACTTAATCTTTGAATTAATAAAATGAATTTTAAATAAAATACAAATAATCTAGATTTAATAATACTTAAATACTTAAAAGTTAAAAGTAATCAAATGAATTTGAATTAAATTACAAATAATCTAAATTTAATAATACTTAAATACTTAATAGTTAAATTATTCAATTGAAGGTTAATTAAAATACAAATAGTTATAATTAACAAAATGAATGTTAATTATAATACAAATATCTAATTATTTAATAATACAAATACTTAATTAGCATATCTTACATTGTTTGTTTGATACATGTTAAATATTGGCATATCTTGCATTGCTTGTTCATCAAAATTAAACTTAGACCCATTCGAGAGTTATCAATCCGGATGAATTGAAAGATTGATAACTCTTAAATTATCCAGAGTGGACAGTTTGGAATTGTAAGATCATTCTTGCAAACTATCGAACTATATCTGTTATACGTCCAGCATTAAAATTTTGGTAGATTTATCCCTTGTTCTCTGGATATGCAGTTTCGGTAATGTTGTATCGACGATTAACACGTCGGTACACACAACCAGATGAGCATATTTGGAGAACTATGGGGAGATGCTGCCGAAATTTTGTTGGACATGACAGATTATAGAGATTAGGTTTGTGACTATGATCTTACAATTCCGAATAGGATAGGATCAATTACCCGGTGAAAGGTGGCATACTCATTGATTTTTACATGATTGTGGTTAATACATGTTTGTTTGTTGATGCAAACGTGATTGTTTATAATGAAGATAGTCGACATGGATAAGAGTTGGATGTGAGTTAGCGATAGATTGGGTCAGAATTACAGCGTATATGCTGAAAGTGTTAAGAAATTCTTAGAGTTCGCATTGGGATCGTGTGATAGTGATGGGTGTATTAGATGCCCATGTAAAGAATGCAGAATTTGCGTTCTCAAAAGATAGACTTGGTGAGAGAACATCTGTTTTTCAAATGTATTAACAAGGGTTATACTGATTGGGTTTTACACTGCGAACCATATCCAACTTCATTCGAGGTTCCACCTGAAGAAGAAGAGAACGATGAAGATGTAGAACCAAATGTTGGAGATGAATATGATGAGGATATGGAGGAATTGTTAGGTGACATCGATGTGGGAATGTTTATGAATGAAGGTGACACGGACACATCAACTTCAAATGATGGAGGTCATAACACTTTTGCAGGATTGTGGAATGATTCACAACATGAGTTATATCCAGGATGCAGAAGACACAATAAGTTGTCATTTACTGTAAGACTACTTCACATAAAATCAATGTGCCGATTATCAATTAAGGTTGTCAATATGTTACTAGAGCTGTTTATGGAGGCACTGCCATCAGAGAATACTTTACCTCGTAACTTCTATGAAGCAAAAAAACTGAAACAAGGACTTGGATTTGATTACAACGTAATACATGCATGTAAGAATGACTGCATTTTATATTGGCAAGAGAATGAGCAGTTGAACGAGTGTCCTATATGCCATGAATCAAGATGGACATCTGACAATCAAAATGTGCCGCAAAAGGTTGTACGCCACTTTCCATTGATACCTAGATTACAACGATTATATATGTCACGTGCAACGACTGTAGACATGACATGGCACTTATCATGCAGAGTTCGGAACGATGATATTTTGTCGCATCTTGCTGACTCCCAGGTGTGGAAGGAATTTGATCAGGAACACCCATGGTTTGCTGAAAAATCTCGTAATGTGCGACTTGGGTTGGAAACAGATGGATTTAATCCATTTGGAAACATGAGTACTAGTCATAGTACTTGGCCAGTTATACTTATGCCGTATCATCTACCACCGTGGAAGTGTATGAAAGATCCATATTTCATGATAAGTTTGCTCATTCCAGGTTCGAAATCACCGGGAAATGACATAGACATACACTTACAGCCATTGATTGTAAAATTGAAGGATTTGTGGGAGAATGGGGTTGTTACATTTGATTCATCAACAGGCAAGTCGTTCAAGATGCATGCTGCCGTGTTATGGACAATAAATGATTTTTCAGCTTATGGGAAATTGTCAGGTTGGAGTATTAAGGGGAAAATGGCATGTCCAACTTGTAACAAACATACTAAATCTGAATGGCTCACTTATGGGAGGAAATTATGTTTCATGGGTCATCGTCAATTTTTACCTCCTGATGATAGATGACGGAGAAATTCACAAATGTTTGATGGTACTCTTGAACGGGGCCAACCTCCACCATACTTGTCTGGTGAAGATGTACTTGCACAATTTGTAGATGTTGGTTGTAATGAATTTGGTAAACAACAACGAAAGAGAAAATGAGCTACATCTGAGTTGAATTGGACTAAGAAGAGTATATTTTTCGATCTCCCATACTGGTCAAAGTTAAAGTTACGACATAGTCTTAATGTTATGCATATTGAAAAAAATATCTGCGAATCCATATTGAGAACATTGATGTCAATTGAAGGAAAAACGAAGGATACATTAAACTGAAGGAAGGATTTGAAGCGGTTGGGAATAAGACCGGAAATGAAATTGCAAGAAAATGGTTCGTCCGTTTACATACCGATTGGATGGTATACATTGTCAAGGAATGAAAGGGCTACATTTTGTGAGTGGATAATGAAAATTAAATTACCGAATGGTTATGCATCGAATTTGACAAGGTGTGTGCGAACAAATGACTGGAAAATAACTGGATTAAAAAGTCATGATTGTTATCTCCTTTTACAGCGTATCTTGCCAATTGGTATCCGTGGGTACTTGACAAGAGACGTGCGCGTGGCTTTGACTGAGTTGGGTTTATTTTTCAAGGATTTATGTGTTAGGACATTAAATGTAGAAGCTTTGGATCGAATGGAACAGGAAATTGCCATAATCTTGTGTAACCTAGAAAGTATTTACCCACCGTCATTCTTCGACGTCATGGTTCACTTAGCCGTCCATTTGCCACGTGAAGCTCGACTTGCAAGACCAGTTTAGTATTGATGGATGTATCCTATTGAACGATTCCTTGGGAGGTTGAAACATATAGTTGGTAACAAGGCTCGCCCAGAAGGATCAATTGCAGTAGCATATATTGATGATGAGTGGCATACCATCTGTTCCAAGTATTTCCACGGAGTTGACACTAGGTTTGATCGGCCGAAAAGAAACTTTGACGTTGACTGAGCAAGACAAAAAAATGGGTTTTCTATGTTTTCCCAACAAGTACGTCCACTTGGTGCAATGCGTGGTTATCACTTATGTGGAAGAGAGTTTGAGAAAGCTCAGTGGTACGTGCTGAACAATTGCCCTGAGATAGAGAACCACTTAAAGTAAGTTATAATGTTTTCTTAATCTAATATTCGCAGATTTACTTTCACGAAAGTTAGAATATAATAGAATTGTGGTAATTATCAATTTCAGTGATCATATTAACATGCTCAAGGAACTATGAGTAAATGATATAAATCAGAAACAAGAAGAGGAGTTCCCAAGATGGTTTGAACAATGGGTAATGACATTACATATGCTTTACTCATCCAATAATTCATTAAATATTAATTGTTTATTATTGATATCATAGAAGTTTTACTCAATATGTAGGTTGTACAAATGCATGTAAATAATCCAAACGATATATCGAATGAACTGTATGCATTAGCGTGTGGCCCATCGAGGCGCGCTACAAGATATTCTGCATGTATTTCTTGGGGAAGTAGGTATCACACAGTGGATCGAGATTGTTATAAAAAAAACACAAAATAGTGGTGTCCTAGTCGAGGGAAGTCATTATGGAGAAAATATTGATTTCTATGGAGTTATTGTTGATATAATTGGAATGAAATATTTGGGAGAACTTGCAGTGTATCTGTTTAAGTGTGATTGGTGGGATTTAAGCAATCCTCGAACTAGAGTCCGTGACGAAGAATATTTTTTGAGTATTAATACATCAAAAAAATGGTATGAAGATGATCCTTTTATTTTAACTTCTCAAGCATCTCAAGTATTCTACTTAGATGACCCGAAGTTAGGAAATCAATGGCGAGTAGTACAAAAATATTCTCCAAGAAATATATATGATGTTATCCCTTAGGCGGAAGGGCGAGATGAAGAAGCAGATGATCCCTCTACTCAAGAAGCATACCAAGAGAATCAACTCGTCTTTAATTTGTTTATGGATTTGAGCCAGTATGAGATGATTCTATTAAATAGAGAAGATATTGAGGCAGAAATTGTTGATGCGACAATTGAGCAAAATGTTGATTCCATTGAAGTATCTACAGATGATGAGTCTTAATTGCCAAATGATACTGATACAGTTAGTGATTGACCAATGATGTTTACACAGATAGTTTTCTGAAATTATGCCTCCGAAGAGAAAGGAAGTTCGCATCCCATCTCTACCTGTTCCTAGCTCTCCTTCAGACTCACCATTAGAGATTGACTCTACAGAATAAGGTAAAATTCTAATACTCATAAAATTTATTAATTAAAGTTATAATAGAAATTTGATTACAATGTTATATATCATGATGACTTCACAGTACAATCTCGTCAAGGTCGAGGCACTACTATAGGCGTGACATTGGAAAAATATCGTAAGATGGGTAAGATCAAAATTAACATTCTTGATGAACATACCGGAGGCGAAGGACAACCAGCAGCTTGGCTTGCATCGCATGTGGGTGCTCTTACACGAACTTATGCACCTTTGGCAACAAATTCATGGAAGAAAGTCTCCTAAAATGTTAAGGACCTTATCAAGAAGCGGTGTTTAGTAATGTTTAAAACACGAAATTTAATTGGTAAATTTTTTTATTTTACTTAAAGTTAGAATATTATAAATGATAAAATCTTTGTCTTAATTTTTTTCTGTAAGGATGATTTCGAATTAAATTTTGGTCGGAGAGAGGAGTGTAAAACTATGGAAGAGCTTATGAGTAATGCATTCTGCAAATATAAGGCGAGGTGTCATGAGCATTATAATAAGTTTGAGAATAGTGAAGATGCACGCCAACATCCTTTTCAAGATGTGCAACCTTCTGATTGGGAAAAACTTTGTGACATATTTGAGGATCCATCATATAAGGTATAATTAATTTAATTATTTTAGTCGTCCTATTTTTAATTTCGCTTTCTAATATTTTCAATTCCTATGTAGGAGCGAAGTTCTATAAACAAAACAAATAGATCAAAATTGAAGATTACTCATCATGCAGGCTCAAGATCTTTCCACCGCCTCTCTAAAAAATTGGTATTGCTATTTTTTTATTTGTATATAGTTAACTGAATATATGAATCATAATGACTTTATATCTTAGCAAATCTTTATTATAGCAAGATTTAGATGCCAATTATGATCTGACAAAATTATATCCTGCATCACATACTAATTGTAATGGAGAGTGGAGTCATCCCGATACCCGTGAAAATTATGTAAGTATTATAATTTGTTTTAAATAAATATATTCGAATATTTATGATGATATTAACTCTTTATCTTATGTGTAGGATAAAATGGTTGTCCTGCGTGCTGAATCTGCGTCAGATCAAAATTCCTCAAGTTCTGGGTAAACCTTCAGGATATTTGAGGGCTTTGGGTCGCTGTGTAAAACTTTCTCCCTCTTCCTCTTCTTCCGGGTCTGCCTCTATAGCGCAAGAGATGCGAATCACAAAATTGAAGAATTGGTTGCAAAACAGCATGAGTCAGAGGCTCAATTGGCGAGACAAGGAGACATGGAGATGCGCCTCAAACAACATGAAGAAGAAAAAGCAGAGTTTAGGAGAGATATGCAACTCCAAATGCAGCAGCTTATGCAACAGTACAGGCCTCCAAGCAACTGATGGTTTTTTACGTCCAGCTTATGACATTATCTAATTATGTATGAACAATGCTAGTCTCATGGTTATTTATTAGTTCGCACTTATTATAAAACTTTTGTGAGTATTAAACAGTTTCTAATTTATGTTTTTCAAATATTATGAATGTTTATTTAGTTTTTTTTTTATTATTATGGGGTTTTAGTAAAAATAGTAGCCGTTCGAACGACCATGTCACGTTCAAACATTAATGAGTAGGTCGTTCAAACGATATTGTAGCGTTCGAACATTAATGACCAAGATGTTTTAACAATATCAGATGATCAAAAAAACGTTCAAACACAATTTATTACCGTAGCGTTCTAACATTACTCAGCACCATTCGATCTCTTCTACCGTTCGGTCTGTTCCTTTCATGTTCGAACGGAATTCTATTGATCGTTTGAACATTTCTTGATAACCGTTCAAAAGATATACTCACGTTCGAACGTTAAATACGAACCATTCGAACGTCATTCTGGAACGAAATTTAAACGTGACAAAAAACGTCATCGTTCGAACGGTATCGAACGGTCATATTCAAAATCGTTCCAAAAAACATATTTTGGGATGAAATGGTGCTTTTTGTCCTAAGATATCTTCTGGGACAGTGATGTTGGGACGACCTTGTTTCGTCCCAAAAAAATCTCTACATTTTGGGACGAAAATTTTCGTCCCAAAAAATCTTTTTTGTTGTAGTGTTTAGTGTTAAACACGTCTGAGGTAGTTTGGTTTGCATTGCCAAGGTAATGGATATGCCTTGTTGAAGAGTTGCTTTAACTATTTTTCTTATATTTTTGACAATGGTCTTTTAACCCAATAATGAACAAAAAGTAAAAGGGTGAGCCCTGGATTCACTCCTATGCAGGAGTGTGAGTAACATTTACTAGTTAGAAAAATTAATCCTTGGGCATGCTATAAAGATTCTAATTTTTGTTCTTTTTGTTCTTTTTTGTTAATTGAGTTTGGGCATGCTGTAAAGATTCTAATTTCTTTCAACCTAGTGTTGCAATGGAGGAGTTTTTCTATGTAAAATTTGATATGCTGGGATGATGGGTAATGCGGCTTTGGTTAAAGTATCAGAGAAAAGGCCTTGGCTACCATAGAAAACTTACCGATTGGGAGTATTATGCATATGTCTTAAATGTATTTATTAATGTTTATATTTGATATGAGTTATAGTCAATTAGTTAATTAAATCTTTTTAAATGAAGATTTAATTTACCATGTTGTCTGTGCTGCTTTTTTTGTTCATGCTGGAACTTTTTGTCGGAACACGAGTTTTAAGAGATAGAAGAAAAGAATAGGCCAGCTAGAAATGATAAATGGAAAAGAAAGGGCAGGTAGTCACGGAAGTACAATGCAGAGAGAAGGCACTAAAGTACCTTCACCATTTTTTTATCAAATTTTTCTCATCTGTGTATTTGAGTTGGTCTCTGTCTCACTCGCTCCAAACTCTGAGTTGGCGCGACCTGTTGGTTAAGTTACACAACTTCTCCAAAATAAGTATTTCCATGTACTTCAAAAACTCATAAATATGTTCAAGAATTTCTTTGATCTGGAATTTGGGATTCAATATATGGATTTTGATTCACCATGTACTCCAATAAATCTACATTTTCTGATTATTCATTGTCAATAATTAGCCTCTTAACCAGTAAAAACTTGGAGTTTTATGTTCAATTCTCTTGGCTCCAAATGGTATTCGATTCTCGTATGATTCTAGAAGTGTGTTGACTCTACCACTTAAGCTTTTAGGGAAAAAAAAAAAAAAAAAAAAAAAGAGGCATCATTGCCTTCCAGTGTGTAAATGTAATTTCTGGCCATTAATGATTAATTGCGGCAACATTATCCTTACGAAAAGAATTTTTTTGATATTTTGTTGCATTCATTTTCGACCGTATGGCAGATTATTTGGAACAAACTCGATTGTCAGAAAAAACTGATTGCTCGTGGTCACTAGATGAATGGTTGGAAAAAGTGGCGATTGGGATAAAAATTAAGGGGCCAACCTGTTGGACTTTTTTTTTTTTTCTCCTTTACTTAAGCCTCACATGCGTGGGAAGTGAAAAATGGGCACATGTGCAAGCCTATATAAGGAGGCTTGGGTTTCTTAGTTTAAGTGCACCAGTCAAATGCTTAGTTAGTAACTTTTGACTCTAATTAAATTTCTCTGTTGTTCATTTTTATAAAATGAAAAAATGTATGAGTTAAAGTTTTACTAGTGGGGAAAGCTTTGTGGGTGTGATTGGGATGAGGAGAGAAATGGTGTGATTGTAACAATTTTTTACATAGTGAATTTTTTTCTCTGGGTCTGGTGGTTTTTCTCCTGTTTTAGAGTTTTCACGTAAATTTCTTGTGTTATTATTATTTCTCTATTTTTCTTGTTACTCCTGCAAATGGTAGATTCTAGGGGGGGTGAATTTGGAGGATCCAAATTCCCAACAATTGGTATCAGAGCCACTAGGTTCTTTTTGTGGGGTGGAGTTTTGGTATGGTAGTGTGGATACGTATAGTCTAATTAGGAGGTTCTGTCTAGGAGATTGGAAATTTTAAGTGTGTCCATTGTAACCCTCCAATCTTTCCTAAGAACTGACTTAGTGAGGTATTATTAATTTCTACGGTAAATTCATCAAAGTAATTTCAGGAAGTAAGATTTCAAATCTTGTCAGATTTGAGGTGTAGAAATTGGTTTACACAAGGTGTTGAAGGACAGATCAACCACTGAAATCAGCAGTGATACTAGCGACTGGTGAAACGGCTAGTACAAGGAGCTGGTTCGGCAAGTGACTTCAAGTCAGTAAATGGAGATACTGGTATTGATGCTAATATTGTGACTCTCTCCAAGGAAAAAGGGACATGTACGTCCTCATGGCATGCCGTTAATTCTCAAAATTGTCATGATAGAGGATGTGTTAATGTTAGCAGGTCCACAAGTTTCCACACAGGCATTGGTTTGGCATTGATGCAGGGTGTGTGGTGGAAATTCATGTCGATGGCTGATGAACTTCCAGGAAAGCCAAACATGGAAGTTACACCATAATTTTCAGCAAGGTTATTTTCGACATGGGCCGAAATGAAATGCTTAGAACTGGTTTATTCTGAGTGGGTATGCTTTTATGGTGAAGCATGATAGCGGAAGCTATGAAAATTTTCATTGAGATGGAGTTTGGCTGTGGGACCAGTCAAAGTCGCAAGGTGGAGATTGTTGGACTTTTATTTTTTTTGCTCCTTTACTTAAGTCTCACATGAGTGGGAAGTGAATGAGGGGCACATGTGCAAGCCTATAGAAGGAGGCTTGGGTTTCTTAGTTTAAGTGCACCAGTCAAATGCTTAGATAGTAACTTTTGACTCTAGTTAAATTCTTCTGTTGTCCATTTTTGTAAAATGGGAAGGGGTGTGAGTTAAAGTTTTATTAGTAGGGAAAGTTTTGTGGGTGTGATTGGGGTGAGGAGAGAAATTGTGTGATTGTAACAATTTTTCATATAGTGGATTTTCTTCTCTGGGTCTGGTGGTTTTTCTCTTGTTTTGGAGTTTCCACGTAAATTTTTTGTCTTGTTATTATTTTTCTATTTTTCTTGTTACTCCTGCAAATGATAGATTCTAGGGAGGGTGAATTTGGAAGGTCCAAATTTCCAATACAACCAGTGATAATAACAAATGGCCACAATTGGCCTATTGCGACCGTTTTATACACTATTTCCTGCCAAAACGGATGCAAGAAAAATCCACATTTATTGTAGTGGATAAACATGGTTGAACTAAGCTTTCTTGACTTGTTCAATACAATTAAAATTTGAGGGACTACTCTAGCTAGTCTCTTTCATTATCTTCACTTGTTGGGTGGAGATATTCCCAACAAACTTTCAACTTAAAATCACTCCACTCATTTTCTTCAATGCTCAGGTAGTTGCGAACGGCAAGCCTCCCACCATAAAGTCCTCCAACTTCTATGCAACCTTTGAACATAGGTAATTAGGAACAATCATGATGAGAAAAAAGAATTAAAAGGTCAGCTGCCACTATAAGAAAAACGGTCTTTTGTAATTAATTTATTGCGGTAAAAATAGTATTCGTAACTAATTTTAGTTGTGAATGCTATTTTCACTATAATAAATTGACCACAAAAAGTCTTTTTCTTGTAGTGTGCCTCTAAATTCCTCCTTCAGTGACCAGGGTCATGATTTCTATCAAAATCATGATAATCGCTAGCTTTGTCAAATGCTACTACTGTTTATAAGACACTACAAAAGAAGAAAGTAGTTTTGCTCATGATGTTTTTTTGTGAATCATTTACTCCAATGTGAGAGTGAGTATGTTATCTTATTTATAAGCTTGTGCAAACGTTTACATGTAAGTGTACCAAAATTAATGGGATTTGATAGAGTACAATTATGGTCACATATTATTTGAATATTTAATATATTACGCTGTACGTAGACTCTGCTTGTCAGTGGTCCTCATTCATTGGAGTTGAAAGATGCATAATGGCTGACAAAGGTATGGCAGATTCAATTGCGCGCTTCAATGAATAGCCCGTACTGTAAATGTGTCTTTCCGGAATACTGACATGCACATGACGTTCCTATATATTCTATTATTGGACCATTTAATGTCAATCAACAATATTGGTGCCTATCCATATAAGAAATTTTTTTTTTTACTTTTTTAAGAAAAGATTCCATCATTCCTTTATCGGAAAACTTATATTCATGAACTAATATATTTTAAAATATTCACATATTAAATATGACATCATAAATTAAAATAATATTTTTGAAACTCTACCAACATATTATTTTTTTTTTGTGATTGATTTGGTGTTCACTACTGCTAATATTCTCTATAGTTAAACGTTCAAAAGACCACTTAACCTCACCCTTCATAGAATAAGAAGACTCAACCTCTACAAGCAAAAATCAGAGAGACAAACTTTTTTCTTAATTAATAATAAGAAAACAAAAAAAGAAAGCAGTAAAATATATGTGAAAAATGACGGATTATAATTTTGACCAACTCCGATAGATTTTGAAATCTAAGATGGCGCCTGAATATAACATGATTATCTCTTTTTAGCCACAAATGTCAGATTTAAAAGAACTGGTGGTGACGAGTTTGGTGATCTGGCGCCTGTGGCTAGAAAGCTACCGAAAGGGGTGGTGCATGAGGACCACTCGAGATAATTTTCGCAAAACCATTACTTTCTTCCTAACTATTTCCAGTTTAGAAGTCTGCTTGTGCCAGGCATGTATCTCAGGAGTTTTCATAAATTTGTAGATCTATCTTTTTTAGCCTTAAAGTAAGTAAAAATAAAACTAGTAAGAGGAACTATGTTGATAGACAAAATGGGTGGAGGGAAAAAGGAAAGGAAGGAGATGGAGAAGAAGGAGGCATCAGATATGAAGCCTTGATTTTTTTTACCTATATAAGCAATTTTAATTATATATGTCATGTGGTGATAGGATTAAATTAGTACTATGTCATCCATATTCTTGGAGTAACTATAAAGTTTCTAGTAAATAATCCCTCTTTTGTTAGATACAGGACGACAATACGCAGGCAAATTGTACGACGTGGCATTCCTTTTCTCTAATAAATTTCTATTTCTTTCATTTTTTGAAATGGATTCGCTGCAAGCATCTTAATTTGGTTATTCAGCTCAGGAATCACAATAAATCCAGTTTTCATGTGGGGAAAAAAAGGTATATGGTAGGTTTGGTCGTTTTATGATTATTGAAAAGTTTCAAAGTATACCAACATCAATTTTCTTTGCAAAAATTATACGTAGAGTTATTTTTACGTATTATTTATATATTTTATTAATATGATTAGTTATAATATTTTTTTAATACAAAATAGTTAATTTGACTAATTATTTCAATAAAATATATAAAAGATGTATAAAAATAACTTCATTTCACATAACTCCTTTCTTTGTAGGTACAAGGAAAATAGACAAAAAAGTCATGCATTGTACCCACGTGGGCATTGAAAGGTGTATTCCAACCCAACATGGAGGTAGCTAGGACGAGTAGCGCCAGTCGACCTAATGGGGTTGAGAACTTGGGTATCTCTAGCTGCCCTTCAACTTAAATGCATCACTTCAAATCCCATTCCAACATTCCAACATTTCATGTGCATATATACCTTTATTTTCCAATTAACTTTTAGTACGGATAAGAATTCAAAACAAGAAAAGAATTTGTTCAGATTAAGCCTAGTTTGGAAACAATATCTCACATCTGTCTCAAGCATCACTTAAATATAAACAATTTTTAATTTTAGCTGCCGCTTAATTATCCAAAACTAAAAACCTTATCTAATTTCATTTTACCTCATCATTACAATTTTTTCAAATTTTCATATAAAATATAATAAACAATTTAATTTTTTCAAATTTCAATACAAAATTAATATTAAAAAATTATATTATAACAATTTTTTATTCATTACTATTCAAAACATATAATCTCATATGTATTACCAAACGGGGCCTAAATTTTCAAAATTTTGATGTAATCATTATCTAATGATCGTTATAACTTTCCTAAACTTCCAAACAAAATACAAAAAATAATTGAATTGTTTTAAGTTCCAAAACAAAAATTATATTTAAACAATATTTTAACTTTCTATTATTTTTATTCAACTTTTTCTCTCTATTTTCCTAAAATCCAATAAAACATTTTAATTCAAATATTTTTACTACTAATCAAAATTTTTTCATCTCAGGCCCTAAATAAACTATTTCATCTTTACATAATTTGAGTAATGCTATTATTCATTATGAATTTTGTTAAATTTAATCATTTTTATTGCTCATGATACATTTTAAATAAGTCTAGTTTGTTTTCACAAACCATCTCATCTAATTGTTATTACTTTAATTCCTAAACTAAAAAATATATATATATAATAAATAATTCAACTTTATCAATTTCCAAAAATAAAAAATCATATTAAAAAATTATGATCTAATAATATTTTATTAACTTTCATCTCATCTCACTTGTGTAACTGAATGAGACCTAAGTATCAATCAATTAAATATAAGTCACTTAATATGTGTCACGTATGAGATATGATAGAGAATAATAAATAAATAAATTAATCACAGATACTAAAATTTATTGGAAAATGGAAACTCAGATGGTTTGAATTCGAAATCCAATATAGAGATCTAAGAAGCCACGTGAAAGATATCAAAAAGATTGGGAAGGTCCCTCCTTTTTTGTCTCTTTTATTTGAGTCATACTAGAATAGAGAACCGAAACAATGAAATCACTGGCACGCTTGTATAGATTTAGAGATGAGATAGAATAATTTTAGATCAAAATTAAATATTGTTATAACATTATTTTTTAATATTATTATTGTTTTGAAATGTAAAAAAGTTAAATTGTCTATTATATTTTGTGTAACAATTTTAAAAAATTATCATGATGATAAAAAATGAAACACTTTCTGAATTTTTACAAGTTTTACTCTTTGATGATGGCATTAATCCACAAAAGTGAAGAAAAAAAATTAAAATACTTTTAGCATCCAAATCGGTCCAAGAGTGAGTATGTTATCTTATTTATAAGCTTGTGCATACGTTTACATGTAAGTGTACCAAAATTAATGGGGATTTGATAGAGTACAATTATGGTCACATATTATTTGAATATTTAATATATTACGCTGTACGTAGACTCTGCTTGTCAGTGGTCCCCATTCATTGGAGTTGAAGGATGCATAATGGCTGACAAAGGTATGGCAGAGTCAATTGCGCGCTTCAATGAATAGCACGTACTGTAAATGTGTATTTCCGGAATACTGACATGCACATGACGTTCCTATATATTCTATTATTGGACCATTTCATGTCAATCAACATTGGTGCCTATCCATATAAGAAATTTTTTTTTTTTACTTTTTTAAGAAAAGATTCCATCATTCCTTTATCGGAAAACTTATATTCATGAACTAATATATTTTAAAATATTTACATATTAAATATGACATCATAAATTAAAATAATATTTTTAAAACTCTATCAATATACTATTTTTTTTTGTGATTGATTTGGTGTTCACTACTGCTAATATTCTCTATAGTTAAACGTTCAAAAGACCACTTAACCTCACCCTTCATAGAATAAGAAGACTTAACCTCTACAAGAAAAAATCAAAGAGACAAACTTTTTTCTTAATTAATAATAAGAAAACAAAAAAAGAAAGCAGTAAGATATATGTGAAAAATGACGGATCATAATTTTAACCAACTCCGATAGATTTTGAAATCTAAGATGGCGCCTGAATATAACATGATTATCTCTTTTTAGCCACAAATGTCAGATTTAAAAGAACTGGTGGTGACGAGTTCTATGATCTGGCGCCTGTGGCTAGAGAGCTACCGAAAGGGGTGGTGCATGAGGACCACTCGAGATAATTTTCGCAAAACCATTACTTTCTTCCTAACTTTTTCCAGTTTAGAAGTCTGCTTGTGCCAGGCATGTATCTCAGGAGTTTTCAGAAATTTGTAGATCTATCTTTTTTAGCCTTAAAGTAAGTAAAAATAAAACTAGTAAGAGGAACTATGTTGATAGACAAAATGGGTGGAGGGAAAAAGGAAATGAAGGAGATGGAGAAGAAGGAGGCATCAGATATGAAGCCTTGATTTTTTTTACCTATATAAGCAATTTTAATTATATATGTCATGTGGTGATAGGATTAAATTAGTACTATGTCATCCATATTCTTGGAGTAACTATAAATTTTCTAGTAAATAATCCCTCTTTTGTTAGATACAGGACGACAATACGCAGGCAAATTGTACGACGTGGCATTCCTTTGCTCTAATAAATTTCTATTTCTTTCATTTTTTGAAATGGATTCGCTGCAAGCATCTTAATTTGGTTATTCAGCTCAGGAATCACAATAAATCCAGTTTTCATGTGGGAAAAAAAAGGTATATGGTAGGTTTGGTCGTTTTATGATTATTGAAAAGTTTCAAAGTATACCAACATCAATTTTCTTTGCAAAAATTATACGTAGAGTTATTTTTACGTATTATTTATATATTTTATTAATATGATTAGTTATAATATTTTTTTAATACAAAATAGTTAATTTGACTAATTATTTCAATAAAATATATAAAAGATGTATAAAAATAACTTCATTTCACATAACTCCTTTCTTTGTAGGTACAAGGAAAATAGACAAAAAAGTCATGCATTGTACCCACGTGGGCATTGAAAGGTGTATTCCAACCCAACATGGAGGTAGCTAGGACGAGTAGCGCCAGTCGACCTAATGGGGTTGAGAACTTGGGTATCTCTAGCTGCCCTTCAACTTAAATGCATCACTTCAAATCCCATTCCAACATTCCAACATTTCATGTGCATATATACCTTTATTTTCCAATTAACTTTTAGTACGGATAAGAATTCAAAACAAGAAAAGAATTTGTTCAGATTAAGCCTAGTTTGGAAACAATATCTCACATCTGTCTCAAGCATCGCTTAAATATAAACAATATTTAATTTTAGGCGCCGCTTAATTATTCAAAACTAAAAACCTTATCTCATCTCATTTCAACTCATCATTGCAATTTTTTCAAATTTTTATATAAAATATAATAAACAATTTAACTTTTTCAAATTCTAATACAAAATTAATATTAAAAAATTATATTATAACAATATTTTATTCATTATTACTCAAAACATATAATCTCATTTGTATTCTCAAATGGGACCTAAATTTTCAAAATTTTGATGTAATCATTACCTAATGATCTTTATAATTTTTCCAAACTTCCAAACAAAATATAAAAACAATTGAATTTTTTTAAGTTTCAAAACAAAAATTATATTATAACAATATTTTAACTTTCTATTATTTTTATTCAACTTTTTCTATCTATTTTCCTAAAATCCAATAAAACATTTTAATTCAAATATTTTTACTACTAATCAAAAATTTTTCATCTCATCTCATTCTCCAAATGAGGCCCTAAATAAACTATTTCATCTTTACATCATTTGAGTAATTGTATTATTCATTATGAGTTTTGTTGACTTTAATCATTTTTATTGCTCATGATACATTTTAAATAAGTCTAGTTTGTTTTCACAAACCATCTCATCTAATTGTTACTACTATAATTCCTAAACTCAAAAAAATATATATATAATAAATAATTCAACTTTATCAATTTCTAAAACAAAAATCATATTAAAAAATTATGTTCTAACAATATTTTATTAACTTTCATTTTATCTCACTTGTGTAACTAAATGAGACCTAAGTATCAATCAATTAAATATAAGTCACTTAATATGTGTCACGTATGAGATATGATAGAGAATAATAAATAAATAAATTAATCACAGATACTAAAATTTATTGGAAAATGGAAACTCAGATGGTTTGAATTCGAAATCCAATATAGATCTAAGAAGCCATGTGAAAGACAACGAAAAGATTGGGATGGTCCCTCCTTTTTTGTCTCTTTTATTTGAGTCATAATAGAATAGAGAACCGAAACAATGAAATCACTAGCACGCTCTTATAGATTCAGAGATGAGATAGAATGGTTTTAGATCAAAATTAAATATTGTTAGAATATTATTTTTTAATCACTACAAGAAAAATGACATTTTATGGCCAATTTATTCCGGCGAAAATAGTATTTGCAACCAATTGGTTGCGAATACTATTTTCGCCGCAATAAACTAACCATAAAATACCCTTTTTTGTAGTGAATATTATTATTGTTTTGAGATTAAAAAAAGTTAAATTGAAATTTAAAAAAGTTGAATTATCTATTATATTTTGTATAACAATTTAAAAAATTTATAATGATGATATAAAATGAAACGCCCTCTGAATTTTTACAAGTTTTGCTTTTTGATGATGACATTAATCCACAAAAGTGAAGAAAAAAATTAAAATACTTTTAATATCCAAATCGGTCCAAGAGGGTCACAAGCTTTTCTTTCCAAGGAAAGCCTAATTTTCTGCGTATCAGCTTAATTAATTATGAGTTCCAAAAGATTAGCTGATTTGCCTTCTATTCAGTACTCGATCATGAGCTAAATCAATGGAAATCTTCTTTATACTAACGCCAAACTGACGTCATTGCTTTACAGGGAGATATATTAATTTCTTTTATTTTACCCAGTTTCTTTGCATATGATCATGAGCTGTAAACTTAGCAAGATTTCCAAACTCCGAGAAAAAGTACTACATATCTTTTGGCAAGCTGTTTTCTATCATTTTTACTGATCTGCAGATGAGCACGAGTTTATTAATTTAATTGATAAAAAACTCTCTAATTTTTTACCATCCATAGGGTTACGCCAAGTTCACATGCCGTAGATCCAGGACAAAGATTTTGAAAACATATATACACATGATTATATCTAGAACTTTTGAATGGACTCCACGACTTAAAATCAAAAGATTTGATATAACATTTACCCATACAACTATATATCAATAAGATTAATCATTTCATATATCTATTTTCTTTTTGTCTAAAGGACTCATGATTAATTCGGAATGGAAAGAGATCAAGATGACCATGAATTAACAAGATATATATATATATATATATAGATATCTACATGCACGAATCATCCTGATCATCATCTTAAGTTTTACAGGAAACATTCAATGAACCACAACACAGCAATATTTGATTGAGTTCAAGTGTGAGGTCACGTACTGCACTCATGATCACATGATTAGTAGAATTAATTAACTAAATATCAATATTATTGGATATTATATATAGGCAATATAAGAATTATTTTATCTTCAGTTTTATAATATATTCTTAAAAAATTACATTTCTTCTCCGCCTACTACACCTAGTCACCTAGCCTTTTAATTTGAGTGACAGATAAAACATAATCTGTTGGAAGATCTTGCCCCTTTTTTATATACACACCTGGTTTAATTTACAAGTGCAAGTGTACAAATAAGTATGCGTAAATATATAAATATATATACATATATGTGTTTTTTATGCACGTATATATATATGTATGTATGTGTATGTATCTATATATTCTAAATAAATTTAATTGATGGGCTTTCCCATCTTGAATAATTGTGTGCAGGCAAAGCCTTACGGACAAAATATATATACTCTAGCTAGATAATTCCAAGCAAATTTAAATATGTCTCACGACCTACCTATAGATCTGGGTTTTCTTCAATTATTAACTTGAAAAAAAAAAATACAGATTTTTCATTTTATTCCTTATGATGACCCCCCCCCCCCCAAAAAAAAAAAAAACGTAAGTCATTATTAAAAAATAAAAAGAAAAAACACAAAATATTCAAGAGGTACTAGAATTTTTCATTCTTCTTACCATATCTTTCTTACTCTCTGTTTGGATGGTGGGAAATTGGATCCAACTACGAATTAAAAACCCTAGCTTAGCTTGACTAGATTCCCAATGAGTTTATAATAATTATGTTTTAGTAATATTAAGGGAATAAACGTAACGGAGTTATGTTTGTATATAATATGATGAAGTTATGTTTGTATATTATGAGTTATCAATGATTACTGCAATAACGATGCAGCTTGCTGGGACATGTTTCCACATGGAATTCTTTCAAATGGAGTCAGTCCCATACATTATTACATGCTCCAGTTATTCGAAAGCCAGCTATTAAGCACTTTCGGCCCCCTCCCAACTGGGCAGCCAATTCCAATGAGGAACGTGGCAAGGTTCCCACCTGGTAGTGAAAAGTGAAAACTGACCTGTGTACTTTCAGTGCCCTTTCAACTAGCAATGGCCGGTTGAAACGTGGCAAGGGTACCACAGGTAGTTAAAATTAAGCATACCCACTTCTTCTTCTTCTTTTTTTTATCCTTTTAATATATTTTAAATTTTTATTTATTTTTATTATTTTATTTTAAATATTTTTATTCATTAAAAAAATATGTCATCTCACTAATAACCACTTTTTCAACTATAAGTAAATAAAATATAAAATAAATAGTGACTGATAAGACTATAGTAAACTTATTATTATTATTAGAGTGCTGCTACAGTTGCCGAAGCTTTTCTCTCGAATACTCGTTGAATCAGTCTATAATTTTCTTTGTGATTTTTGATATTTTTTATTCAATTTTTTATATTTTTTTAAAAATAAAAAAATTTACAATATTATTAAAAAAATTTACTTAATTATTAAGTAAAAAAAAAATCAATTTGGGTCCAAAAGATTCGAATTCAGGACCCAAATCATTTTCATTATTCTAAAAGTAATAGTACTGAATTATTTCTTTATCTATATTTTAGCAGAGAATTCTTATCCATGGACTTGTGTGTGGCGAGAAGGATGGTACTACCCCACTAAGAGCGTAGAACGATAAAAATTTGGGACCGACGACAAGCGAAAGCATTTTTCTGTATTTTCGCGACAAATGTTGCGATTCAGCGGTGAGATACTGCAGCAGAGAGAATGACACCTGATGATTACTGTCAGGTGTGGAAAATATGGAAGGGATCATGTCACGTGGCGTTGGGGACTCCAATTTTGGATCAGTGTGACAGTACTGTTGTAATCAATGCCAGACGGTGCTAATTAGACTTCCGAAAATCTCATCGAACAGTTATTTTTTTTTTCAAATATTTTTTTAAATATATTAAATATTTAAAAAAAACAGAAATTCATTAAAAAATATTTATTTAATTATTCAGTCAAAAAGATTAAAATTAAAAAAATAAAAAGCCGCAATCGCTGACCTGTGGGAGACGCAACTTCCATTAATGCCACTGGATGAATCACCATATCTGTGGGACCGATCGCAGATATCAGCTGGCCCATATATGTATAGAGGTATGCTACACAACCTCCCACACACTACACTCTATTATTTTTTTTTAATTTTTTAATATTTTTTTAATTTTGTTTTTAGTTTATTCTTTTTAAATTAATTTAATTATTTTATTCATTATTTATATATTAAATATTTGATAAAAGATAAAATAATAAAAATTAAAAATATGTGGAGTGTGAAAGTTGTGTGAATAGTAGGAAATTGAATAGATTTTTTCATATATATATAGATACATATATATATATATATACACATAAATGTTCCATTAACTTCCAAAATTGACTTCACAGGATAATAGTGATAGAAAAAAAAATCTAATTATAAATATAATAATGTATTAATATGTGTATTAATTTAATATGATAAGTTAAAAAGTAAATTTTATTAAAAAAATATTAATTTAAATTTTAAATATAAAAAAATTAATATTAATATATAAATTAATACGTAACTTTATTTATATATAGAAAAACTCGTAATAATATGCCTTGAGTAGAGGCCCTGATACCATTACAAATCAGCTTAGTATGGATATGAGGTTTACAGATTCTGTTACAAGTTGAAAGTAAATACAATGAGTTTATTTTATTAAAAAAAAAGAAAAAGAAGAGATATATGTTCCATAAAAATAGTCATAATTATGCACATAATTAATGGGGCATAGTTTTTCGCAAGATTCTTTATACATTATCAAAATATTATTGTATTTATGTTATTTTTTCAAATATATATATATATTATAATATAAAATATTATATTATATTATTATTACAAATTTTAATTTTATAACATAAAATTAATATGATATAGAATTTTAGTTTTAAACATGAATATTTGATCATATATTATTAATATAAACTCTATATATATTAAGGATAAATAAATTCTATAGCATAATAAATTATAATGTATACATTATATTATCATTAACATATATGTAACTAAGAATATTATCACTAACATATATAATCAAATATATAAATAAGTTAGACACTAACCTATTATTATTGGCATATTATAACTAACATACATAATCAAATACTATATATATCACTATATGATACTATTATTTATATACACACACATATATATACTAATACTAGTATTATTAGCAATCCACAATATATCACAATATCACTATATATAATATAGTTATACTAACTATATAATCCACTAATACTATACTAAAATTGGAAAAGCCATATCAAAATGAATCAAAATTGGTAAAATCAAAATTGTACTAGTTTAGAGTCGTTATATAATCGATGCGATATCGGTTCTTCAAATCTCAAAATCGATATTATAATATACCGATCCGTTCTGGAATATGTCCAAAATTGAATTCAATTCACTACAAGAAATAAACCTATTTGCTGCCAACATTAGTCGTGGGAAATAATCTAAAGTTCGCCAGAAATAAAAATTTCCAGTTGAAATGAGTAGTCCAAAAGTTGTTACAAATTTTGAGCCAAGAAAAGCTTTTTCCGGCTACCTTAGAAATTGAAAGCTATATATTTTTATTTCCAGTGACATTTAGTAGCCGCAAAAAGTATTAAATTTGGCCACAAATACATCTGACAACCGCAACTCAGAAATTTTTTTTTAAAAATAAATTATATTAATTTTTATCCACTTATATCAAACGAACTTCTTTTCCTTCTTCATACAAATGAAATGTGTTTCTTTCTCATAAGCACTCAAGAATTAATTGAAATTTTATGAATTTCATTCCTTGCAAGTAAAATTTTTCTTGGCCAACAGTAAATTTCTCAGCAAAACAAACTCTGAACTCCTCATCTAAATTCTGTGTATTTATTACTTCTTTTTGTTTTTCTCGAGAAAAAAATTTAATGATGTTATTTGTAAGTGTCACTCAGTGTTTGATGATTTGATCATGAGTATCTGTATACACATAGAGAAAATATCAAAGCAAAATCAATCAGTCCACTTTCATCACCATAAAATACTCAGTGTTTGATTGTGAATAGTGATCTTTTCGTTACAATAAATTTATCACAAAAGTTCATTTTTCTTATAGTGGGACTATTTCCATATTGATTTGAAATATTCGTAACATCACTAAACTTAAATTGATAGATGCAATACTTCTATATATATATATATATATATAAGCTGGAAACCTTATTATAATATCTCATCAATTGGTCATAATTTTATATATAACCTACATAGAAATCTCACCATGATCAACTTATAATCATAATCTACTACTTGGATTTATGACTTTTACGTCGATCTCGATGGCAGGTAAAGTGTAAATAAAGCCTAGATCTGGATCTTTGAAATATTATATATATATATATATATATATATATATATATATATATTAATATGGTTTATACCAATATCTTGCAAGAATTTGGCAGTTTGTGCCAAAGAAGAAAAGAAATATGGAAAACATCGCAATCAACGAAACCCGTGAATTGACAGGTTGCCAATATTTTGTATTGGGTAGTGATAGGTTAGATTGTGCTAGATGCATCACTGTGCTGGGAGCCGCCGTTTGGTAAATTTTTTTTAGGTTTTTTTAAATCACTTATTAATACTTTTAAATATTTAAAAAAAATATAAAAAATTTATAATAATATTAAACAATTTTTTCTTAATTATTAAAAAAATAAAAAAAAATTAGCCAATAATAATCCAGCGACAGCGCCAACGATAGCCTCAATATTTTCCTACTATCTTATCATTTCCATTTATTACTTATAAGATATTAAAAAAATTTTATTTTTTATTATTTTTTATGTATTTTTTAAATATCCTTAAACATTAAAAAATTTTTAAAATATATAATTTTATTAATAACTACATCTTTAATCATTAAATAAAATAAATAATTTAAAAAAATTAAATATAAAATAAATAATAAAATAATAATAATCCTACCATTTTCCATTAAACAATGAGAAGATTAGATCACGATCTGCACGTTCAATGAATTAATTAGCCTCTATCATCTCAATATATATCGTGGCCTGCATGCACGTTCAACTTACTATGATCCGGCCGGGCCATGCATGAAATTAAGACACGTCGTTAGCTAGTTAGAGTGATCATCATCAGCTATATATCAGCTTTGTCGTATTTTACATACCGTGATTACGTAATTTTTATCCAGTCGTTTGAAAAAGAAAATTAATTTTTTTTTATATAAATTACGTATTTATTTTTAGTTTTAAATAATTATACGACTATAAAGATGATTTTTAATACATGTCCCGTGGATCCATTAAAATTATAATCCTTTTTTTGACTTTCCGGATTAATTATTAAGTAATTTATATCTTACACATATTTGTTTGCTTAATTTTCTTATGGGAGGACGTTTAATTTATTTGTTACTCAATTATCTCTATATATCATGACACATCACTTTTATTTTTTTTTTAATTTTTTAAAATTTTATTCTTTTTACACTAATTAAATTCTTCTACTAGCTCGTTATTCATATATAATATATTTTAGTAAGAGAAAAAAATAAAAAATTATGTATACTATAGTGTGAAGATGATGATCAATAGAATTTTTTTTTTTTAATTTAATTATAACGAAGATCATGTAACCAAATCAGGATCACCCAGCATTATTATCTATTGATCTGTCATTATTATCTATTGATCTGTCGACAATATATAGATATTTATGTTTTCTGAGCAAGCTTATTCTGACATAGCAAACAGTTTTTTGGCTTGATAACTTCACGTAGGTCGACCAAATTAAGATTCTCACTCCAAAAAGAGAAAAAAATTAAGATTCTTATTCCACTATATATATATATATATATAGGCCAGACATGTTTTTTAATTACGTACGTCAAGAGGCAATATCCTCCTTATATTAATCTAACAGCTTCTAATTAACTAAAAATTTTGTTAAATGAAAAGTAACCCTGGAGATAGACACAAAGGAAAACAACAATATCGATCAGATCGAAGGTGATCACCAGCACGGGAACTACGTGCAGTACTAGTAGAAGAGATATCTGAAGAGTATTCCGACAAACCAGAAAACGCAGGGAATTAATTACTATCATTTGTACGTACGTGTATTTGTTTGAATAGCAAGCTGTTGAAAATATATATCAGTACCATCACCGTTTAAAAATCCGTTGGAAATCTTGCATTAATGTTATATAATTACACATAGAGCCGGCCGGCCAACAATACAACGTCACACAAAATCTTACATTACGTACAGCCACTTTTTATTAGTTTCAAGTACATTTGGACTTGAATTATTCATTCCATCTCTGCCTAGCTAGACATACATGACCTAGTTTGAGTACTAGCAAGTCAAATTATTCTTCAAACCATTCCCCACTAGAATTAAGAAGTGATGAGAAAGAGTACTGGAGATTTGGAGCCACATAATTCATGGTTTGAACACAATTGCTTATCTTCCAATCTTGCAGCATATCCCGATGATCAGAGTACTGCATTAGAGGTGGTTGGTCTGCAGAAACTGGCATTAAATCATTACTGTTATCGTCACTATAATTGAAATTACAAACATTTGAGAAGTCTGAGTTGAGAAGATCCGATAAGCAAATATCCCCCACGTTGAAATTCATCACCAAATCCGACGACTGATTATTATTTTGATCACCTGATCCTGTTGTAGTAGTAGTAGTAACAAGTGATAATAACTCATCGAATGTACCAGATAATTCCATGGGCTTGTTTATGGAATGATGTTGACCATCCATCGGGATTAATCCTACCCCGATCACGTTGGTCTCCAAATTTTCTTTGCACTTGTTTGGCTGTGGAGTCTGAAGAAGCTTAGAGCTGCACCTGAACGCTTTGGTCCGGATGACATGGGAGTTCGTGCAGGTTTTCGATATTGGTGATGATGGTAAGGTACTTGTGTCGACGGAGGACATCAGGTTGATCGTTGGTGGATTAAAATTGTTTTCATCAGTATAACCTGCAGAAGGCATAGGAGTTGTTGAAACTGTGGGTGGCGGAAAATTGTTTTCATCTGAATGCCCTGAAAGCTTTGGAGGAATGGAAACGGTAGTACTGATTTGCTGGTTTTGAACTTTTTTTCCCAGGTTGGTGTTCCAGTAGTTTTTTATTTCATTGTCTGTTCGGCCCGGAAGCCTACCAGCAATTAGAGACCATCTACAAACACCGCAAAAAGATATAGATTTAGCTGCCTGATTAACTTTTACACCGTTAAATACATTAGAGTGTTTATTAGTAGAGATTCAAAACCTGTTTCCCAAAAGTTTGTGGAGCCTAATGATGAGTTCTTCTTCATCTGGTGATATGTTACCTCTCTTGATATCTGGTCTCAGGTAATTCAACCATCGAAGCCTGCAGCTCTTCCCACATCTTTTCAGACCTGCTTCAAACCATGCATGTAAAGTTTCTTTCTTACTTAAAAGTAATAAATATTAAACAAACAATAATTAAAGTTGAGAATCGAATCTCCCTTCATTTAAATATAGATAATCAGTACCTGCATTTTTGGGAAGGTTTCTCCATTTGCCTTCACCATGGATTCTAATGTACTCTATGAGAATATCATCTTCTTGAGATGTCCAAGCACCCTTGTTCAAGCCCTCCTTAGCACAACAAGGGCTCCTCCCCATTTGGCACTGTGTCTCAATCTGATCTCGATACCGATCCGCCTTGTAATTGAATGTTACTTATGGTCTAGAGGGAGCGAGCAATGGTGCTTATATAGCGGGTTTTTTGCCTTGTAATTAACTAGCGTTTTTGTTTTCGTGATTAAAAAATTATATAAGAAACAACACTGCACTGCATGTGTCTCGTGGTCATGTGTGGTCCCTTTGTCTTATTTAAAATCAACGTGCATGCCCTAAATATATATTTCTCTCGCAAATAATTTACGTGTCTCGTGGTCACGTGGTCCTACTTCATATTCAAATGAAACAAGGCAAATATTAATCTTTTGAAGCAAATCCTAGTCGAAAACATTAAAATAGGAAAAAAAAAAAAACAATTATTGGAGGGCTAGCATTCGGAAACATGCTCACTGAGAGACGAACTTTTTTAAGTGCAAATTAAATAAGTAGTAGACTACTCAAGACAAGACGATGTAACCTTCTTCAATTTAATATTGTCCTTCCTTATACATGAATAAATTATGAAATTGCATGCTGATACTGCATATTCGTGCAAGAGATGCATTATTCAAGATGGCAAGAATTTATAATATTATAAATATAAATATATGTATCTATATTTTCCTGAGAAGACAGAATATGGGATCGAGGAGCTTAGGTAGCTATGGCAAGAGTGTAAAACATAAATATCCGTACTCATTAGCCATCCTTTAATTATAGCGTCTTATCTCCAACTAACATTCTCACAGATGATTGAAAGTTTGTTGTAGAACAAATTAAGGCCAGCTAGCACGTCCCTGATCTCCCCTAGATCCGGCCTATCTTTCCGTCAAATTAATAAGAAACGTGTCGGAAGAGCGTGTGATGAGAGATCAGGTACTTAGTAGCCACATCTTTAAAGAAATGTCATTGAAATAAAACTATCAATACATATCGCATGCCTGTAGCTCTATGGCCCATTCTGAACTCTTTTGGAGCATCTGCTAGAGCCTTCATCGTCGTTATATAACAGCGATATTGTTGAGCTTTTACTTTCCTAAGTGGGATCCAGAAGCCATGTTTCGCTTCTCCATGTTCACAAGTGGAAACTAAAATGTCGAAAAGAAAGGATAGAACATATTATAAGGTCCCTGTCACTGACTAGCACAAAGATGTTTTTACCGCACCAGATTCCGGAAGAGCTTGCGTGGTGAATTTATATTAATGGGCAAGTGATTAAAAGAAACCCTGTGCAGTGTCCACAAATGGTAATGTTTAAGATCTCAAAAGTTAAAAAAAGTGAAAATGATTGAAATGCCATTGATATTCGCGTGGGAGTAATTAAATCTAATAACGTGTCATCTCGTGAAAGGGTACGGAAAGTATCACTTGTTCATACCTCGAGGCTGACTAAAAATTGTTCTACCACACCCTTAAAAAACTATTGGATGGTCCAGAGTCACAGGATGAAGTGATACTCACATCTTATTACAATATTACAATACGTCAAGACAATAAAACTGCTTACATATATAAATATTACACATCTTATTACTATTAAATATGTTCATTCATATATATATATATTTTTTAATTTTATTATTTTTTCTTAATGATTAAGAAATAGACTATTAGTAAATTTTTATATATTTTTTAATAGTTAAGAATGTTTAAAAATAAATAAATAAATAAACTTATTCGTACTGATATGTGCTTTTGGCAGGCACATTTGATATATAGTGACCCTAGCATTATATATGCTTGTTTCTTTCCACATTTCCAACTTTTGTTAAGTGTTCGCGCGTAGCTAGCTACGATCGCTGCGCCCTAGTAGCCAGACAAATATTCGGAAATCGATCGAGCAAAAGTAATATATATATATATATGTGAATAATGATATCTATAAAAGTTTATTACCGGCCTCTTATCATCCTCTTATAACTTTTTTAATTTTTTAAATTTTTTTACTAACTAGTTAAAAAAGTGATTATTATTAAAATTATATATATTTTTTTAATTTTTTTTAATAACTAAAGATGTTAAAAAAAATACTTTAAAAAAATAAAAAAAAAATAAAAATTTCAAATACACTACAATAATAAAAGAGTGATAAAAAAATAATAAATTTATCATCATCCTCTATGAAAAAGCAGTGGTTCTACACAACACTACACCTAGAGGGGGGTGAATAGGTGTAATCCCATTTTTTATGGTCTTTTTTAAAAAGATAGTTAAACAACAATTAATCAAAGCAGTAAACAACATAAATAATCAACACAAGATTTTGTTCACGGAGTGGAAACTCATTTGAAGAACGTCTTCAAAATCTAAAACCACTCCGGGTGTAAGACACCACCTCAAATCCACTATAGAAAATTTAGTTTGTTACAACCAATTTAGAGACACTCACAAAACCTTTGTAGTAGCTAAACTTGGCTTGCAACACCACGAGCGACCCACTCGATCTCTACACGCATGTAGTGTCGGAACTCCGACCTTTCTATAGCTTCCCACGAGAACCTCTCGATCTCTGCATCACCAGCAGCTCCGGACTCTTCCGGCCAACGAACTTGTCCACTCCAATGGACTCAACTGAAGTTTGATGTTGAATGTAGTGTGGTGGAGATGTGTTTATCCAAGAGAGAATCAATCAAGTGGGGGAGAGATTGCTCTAAATGTTCTTGGAGGCCCTTAGGGTTTTTGCTCTGATTCTCCACCCTAGAACAGCAGAAAAGCTGTTCTATTTATAGTACCACTCAAATGAGGCGCATTAAAACCCTAGGTTTTAAGTCATCTGGAACATTCGCTCGAGCGGAGTGTCGAGCGAAGGTCGAGCGCCGAAATCTGTCTAAGTTCGCTCGAGCGGAGTGTCGAGCGAAGGTCGAGCGCCGAAATCTGTCTAAGTTCGCTCGAGCCAAGTGTCGAGCGAGGGTCGAGCGGTCCAATCTGCTTGAGTTCGCTTGAGCCATGTGTCGAGCGAAAGTCGAGCGGTGCAATCTGCTTGAGTTCGCTCGAGCCATGTGTCGAGCGAGAGTCGAGCGGTACAATCTGCTTGAGTTCGCTCGAGCCATGTGTCGAGCGAGAGTCGAGCGGTCCAATCTGCTTGAGTTCGCTCGAGCGCCCTGTCGAGCGAGAGTCGAGCGGTGACCCCTGTTTTGACCATTGATCATCACATTTCAATCCTCTTCGCTTCAACACTTGTTACAACACTATTTTACACAGGTTTTCACAAGAATATGCCAATCAACTCATTTTTGCCTCAACAATCTCCCCCTTTGGCATTTCTGTGACAAAACCTCTAACCTATACATATGACCTAATCCTAGCACACCCATCACTAGATTCAGATTCTTGAACACAATGAAATATTTCTGCACAACCTTAGCAAACGGTTAAACATATCGCACAAAGAATTGTTTGCAAATCACAAACTACAATTCATGAATAGATATGACACGTACAGGCTTTAGAAACAAAATATTTCATTAAACAATTAATCAGTAAAAGAGTTCAAGAACAATTAGTCACACAGCAGCAGTAAACAAGAGATATAAAATCAAAAGATAAAAACCAAAAACTAGCTGCTGTTCCCAAAACACAAGTGTTGCTACCAACTAACACTCCCCCTGAGTTAGTATACAAAAAAAATCAAAACTCCCCCTTAATCAGTACTCCCCCTTTTTGTCACAGGCTGACAAATGGTCTCAATCATCTGCATTACTGCCACCATCTTCATCGTCTTCGTTAAGAAGCTCTTCAATGTCATGGAAACGTTGGGTCACATGCTGCTGCAGGCTGTCAAACCGAGCATCCAACGTATCAAACCGGGCATCGAAAGTATCCAACCGAGCATCAAGGCGGGCTAAATACTCAAGAACCTGCTGAAGACTAGGCTCGGTCGAGCCGGGTGCCGAAGGAGATGGGGCCGAGCCAGACGGCTGAGAAGTAGATGGCCGAGAGCTGGATGGCTGAGAGCTGGAAGGCCGAGAGCTCGAAGGCTGAGAGGAAGGTGCGGGAGGATGCTCAACACGGATAGGGTGCGGAGTGGTGTGAGCACGACTAAGCTGCACCGTCCTACGACCAATGGGAGCCTTAAGTGCTATCCTAGGCTCTTGAGGGAGAAAGGCAACAGACTGAGAGAGGGCTATACGGGTGATGAGACAAGCGAACGGCAAACCAGTCCGTTTCTTGGAGGACTGAAATGCCTCAATTATGACCCGACACAGAAGAGCCCCTAGATCAAGAGGGACATCATTGATCAAGGCATAAAGAAGAATGGCGCGGTCAAGACCCACGTCACTCTGATGACCCGTAGGATATAAATTTGTAAGAACAATCCTACTCAGAATGAGGTTATCAGGCGTAAAAAGAATGGTTTGGAGAGGGCTCCTCCCTTCCCAATTACTGATCCCACCACAGAGACAGCTAGCAATAGCTTGTGAAGTAGGATGAGGCATCCGTGTATAGGGATAGTCAGGGTAAGGCACACGAGGGGCATTCAGCAAGTGTGCTATCATGCCCGGAGTCACCCGGAAGGTAATGTTCCGGAGACTCACGTCAAAGGAGTCATCAATGGAAATACCCCGTATGTTGGAGTAAAACTCCCGAACCATCTCCACAGAAGGAGTGGGATGACCAGTGGTCAAAGCCTGCCACTGGCGAGACTCAAATATATGAGGGATTATGGTCTCAGAGAGCTCACCGAGGGAGACATCACGCTCAACAATGGGTGTACGTTGAGAAAAATTCTGAGTGTACAGCTCCTGAGCTTGTGCACTATGGAATTGAGCGTGAGCGGGTGCAGAAGGGTTGGTGCGAGGACGGACACGTCGAGACGACATGGCTTTTAGCTGTAGATAAAGTCAGAGACGTTAGACAAGGCTAAAGGTGATGTGACTCCTTGATGGATGCATGTCTAAAATGCCAAATGCATGAGAATGATAAAACTCACCAACTAATCATGTGATGGACATCCTAACATGACAATGCCAATCATGCCGACCATGACAAACAAACAATGCCAATCAACCATGATCATGAACATGCTAACACGACAAAGCCAATCATGCCGACCAAGATAAACCTCAACCCAATTGCAAATTTAATTCAAGTGACCCAATGCCCTTTCTAACCAAAAACCCTTCAAACCCAATGCAATTCCAAGTCAAATGACTACCCAACACTAGGATATGCATGAAATGGGTATATGAACAATTCTATGCCAATGCATGATGAAAATGATTAAACAAAACTCATTTAGGCATTTCAACAAACACTTGGAGTGCATCCAAGTGAGAAAATCGACCAACACTCCATGGGAGGTTCAAAAACCTCCTAAATACATCCAAATAACCACAACAACTCCATAGGAGTTTCAACCAACCCAAAATACAAGAAATTTTTCAAGGGTTTCACTCCAAAGGGAGCAATCCGAAACCCACAAAAAATGAGCAAGAAAAACACAAAAAAATGCAAGAATCCGAAATAAAATTCAAGAGAAATGATTTTACCTTGTATTGGAATGATTTCGGAAGAGAAAATGAGTTGAAACCGAGGAGATTTGAGTGAATGAGAGAAAAACGCACGAAAATAGCTTGGGAGAAGAAAACTGTGCGTGTAGCTCGAGCGGCGCTGGCTTTATACCAGTTATTCGCTCGAGCGAACTTAAACCCTCGAGCGAACTGTCGAGCGACGTTCGCTCGAGCGGAGTCGAGCGGAGTGTCGAGCGAGACCTCCAGATTTTGCAATTTTGCCCAGTTTTGAAACACACACCCCTCACAAGACTCACATGACTTTGACAAACACTAGGGAAGTCAATTTTCAACTCAAGAATACATATCAAATGCAGAGAAGCATCATATTCTCACAAAACACGCAGGTAAAAACAAAGTATCTCAAGTAATGTCGACATGCGTGTTTAACCGGTCCTTGCTCAATCAAGAAATTTCAACCGATAAGCGTGAGCGGGGTTGGGCTGAACAAGAAATCATAAATGCTTGGGAAGCCCTTCCAAGACACAAAAAGTCAAACCCAATGCTGCTAGGACCTAAATCCTTCTGTTTGAATACTTGTTTCAGCATATTCTGTTTTTCACCTCCTTTTTTTTTTTTTTTTTATTTTTTTTTTACCAACATCACTTTTTCTTTTCCTTTTGATGTGCCATATTTTTGCACAAGAGAATCATGATGAGGTCATCTAGCCCGTGGTCAATTCTGTGTGCAAGTAGAGCTTCCTACCACCTTTGATTGCCTCCCCAATACTCACAAGTGGCGAAATGTCAATTAACTGAGCCAGGAGTGAAGTGTGTGATGCAAGTCATAAATTACACAAAATACTCATGTTTCAAACCTTTGTGAACCATAAGTATATGATACAAATCTCAAAAGATGCATGTCCTTAGATTTTACAATTAACAACCCCACCATTATATAGCACAATCATGAAGTGCATGTACGGACAGCAAACAGCAGCAAGGAAACTAGACAACTAACAAACACAAAATAAACACCAACACCAAAATAAAACAAAAAAAAAGCATGTATGTATGTACTTCATGCAATGCATGTTTCAGTGCTCATGTCAAAGCACATACACCAATAGCCTTTCTAAGCAGTTCAAACCGAAGCCCATCCAAGGGTTTTGTAAAAAGGTCGGCTAGTTGATGTTCAGTGGGAACATACTCAAGAGTCACAACCTGTGTTTCCACAAGCTCCCGAATAAGATGATGTCTAATGTCAATGTGCTTAGTCCTAGAATGTTGAACAGGATTTTTTGAAATGTTTATAGCACTGGTATTGTCACAAAAGACGCTCATCACACCTTGGTCAATGCCATAGTCACATAGCATTTGCTTCATCCACAACAATTGCGTGCAACAACTTCCTGCAGCAATATATTCAGCCTCAGCCGTGGACATGGAAATCGAGTTTTGCTTCTTACTCATCCAGGCTACCAGGTTTGTCCCAACATAGAAACACCCACCAGAGGTGCTTTTCCTATCATCTGCATTACCTGCCCAATCAGCATCAGAATACCCTGCAAGTTCTGTATTAGAGTCTCGAGAATACCAAATCCCATAGTTAACTGTCTCATTCACATAACGAAGTATGCGTTTGACAGCTACCAAATGTGATTCTTTCGGATTGGCCTGAAATCTTGCGCACACCCCAACACTAAAGGCAATGTCTGGTCTACTTGCAGTGAGATACAACAAACTCCCAATCATGCTCCTATACAAGGATTGTTCAACATTCTTGCCTGACAGATCAGCGCTAAGCTTAACACTAGTGCTCATGGGAGTTCTAGCATGGCTTGTGCCATCTAATCCAAATTTTTTTATAAGATCCTTTGCATATTTGGATTGAGAGATGAACAACCCATCATTCAACTGTTTTACCTGGAGTCCCAAGAAAAAAGTTAGTTCACCTACCATGCTCATCTCAAATTCATTTTTCATTTCATTAGCAAACTCAAGAGCCAGAGAGTTAATGGAAGATCCAAATACAATGTCATCCACATAGATTTGGGCAACTGTTATGTCTTCTCCAGCTTTTCTAATGAACAGGGTCCTGTCAACATTTCCTCTCAGAAACTTACGGTTTTCCAGATAGGAAGTTAGTCTTTCATACCAAGCTCTGGGAGCCTGTTTCAGACCATAGAGGGCTTTCTTCAACCTGTAGACATGATTAGGATATTTTGGATCCTTGAAACCCTTTGGTTGCTCGACATACACTTCTTCTTGGAGAATTCCATTAAGAAAAGCACTCTTGACATCCATTTGATAGAGCTTGAAACACATGTGGCAAGCAATGCTTAATAGTATCCGAATTGATTCAAGTCTAGCAACCGGAGCAAAAGTCTCATCAAAGTCTATACCTTCCATTTGGGCATACCCTTGAGCAACTAATCTTGCTTTATTTCGCACGATTGTTCCATTCTCATCAGACTTATTCTTAAAGATCCATTTTGTGCCTACCACATTGTGACTTTCTGGTCTCGGCACCAAGTACCACACATCGTTTCTCACAAACTGATTTATCTCATCATGCATTGCATCCAACCAATTCTCGTCATCCAAGGCTTCTTCAACCCTTTTTGGTTCAATTTGTGAGATGTAGCTGGAGTGAGCCAGTTGACTTATCACTTTCCTTCTTAGTCTCATCCCTTCGTCTATGTTTCCAATAATGTTTTCTTGGGGATGATTCAACTTTACTCTTGAAGAAGGCTCTTTTTGACTACTCACTTTTTCATTTGAAAAGAACTCCAAGTTTTCTTGTAAACCATCAGAATCTTTTCTTTCAGTTTCACTTGTTGAATGAGATGGCTCATCCTTATTCAATTCTTCTCTTGGAGCATCATTCACTATCACATTTATGGACTCTATTATAGTTCCAGTGCGCAGATTGTAACATCTATAGGCACGACTATTCCTAGAGTATCCAAGAAAGATCCCTTCATCACTCTTAGGGTCAAACTTAGCCAAGTTTTCCCTATCTCTCAGAATGTAGCATTTGCTTCCGAACACCCTGAAATACTTCACATTTGGTCTCTTTCCTTTCCACAGTTCATATGGTGTTTTGGAAGTGCTTGGTCTTGGATAGACTCTGTTCACAATATGACATGCTGTGTTTACAGCTTCTCCCCAAAAATGGGCAGGAAGAGTCTTACTGTGTAACATGACTCGAGCCATTTCTTGAATAACTCTATTCTTTCTTTCGACCACTCCATTTTGCTGTGGGGTGATAGGGGCAGAAAATTCTTGACTAATGCCCTCTTCATCACAGAAACTCTCAAGATTTGAATTGTCAAACTCTCTTCCATGATCACTCCTAATTCTGACTATCCCCTTTCCTTGCTCATTCTGAAGTTTCTTGCACAAGGTTCTAATCACATTAGGAGCTTCAGCTTTTTCTCTCAGAAATTCTACCCATGAATATCTGGTAAAGTCATCCACCATTACCAGAATGTATTTCTTTCCTCCCAGGCTTTCAGTCCTAGACGGTCCCATAAGGTCAATGTGCAATAACTCCAATGGTTGTTCAGTTAGGATAGCCGTTGTTTTCTTGTGAGCTGTTCTAACTTGTTTTCCCAATTGACATGACCCACACACCGGAGTCTTCACTTTACCCAGCTCAGGCATTCCTATCACCATCTCTTTCCTGGCAATTTTGGACAGATTTTTATGATTCACATGTCCAAGTCTTTGGTGCCACAAGTCTGTAGCATCACTCTTAGCACTATTGCAACTATGCTGAAGACTAGGACTGATGCCATAACAATTGTCAGACGTCCTTGTTCCCTGCATCATACAATTTCCATCCTTATCTGAAACAATGCATATTTCTTTTGAGAAACGAACTTCAGCACCATTATCACACATTTGACTTATACTGAGAAGATTTGCTTTTAATCCATCAACAAACAGCACTTCTTTCAAGGTGGGTAGTCCAGGTATTTCAATTTCACCCTTTCCAATTATCTCAGCTTTTCCACCATCTCCAAAAGTTACTGTTCCACACTTGTACTCCTCAACAGCTTTGAATAGGCTTCTATCACCTGACATGTGACGTGAACATCCACTATCAAGATACCACACATAGGTGTCTCTAGCCTTTAGAGCAATGTGTGCCACATGACATGTGTTTCTTTCTCCAGTTCTGACCCACATCTTTCTAACTTTTGGAAAACCACCCTTTTTGGTAGTTGACAGTTGGTCTAGCTTGACATTTAGCATCTCATTTTGCCTAGTCAAGGCCATGACTTGACTCCAAAGATTCAGATGCCCTCTTTTTGGCTGTCTATCTCCATTTCTCATGGGATTCTTCTTAAGCTCATAGCAATTTGGTCGGATGTGACCAGCCCTACCACAATTATGACACACCCGGTTTTCTTTGCTGTCTCTTTGTCTCCTGAACGATGAGATATTCTCATACTTGATGAATCTTTTCAGCTTAAAACAATCCGTTGCAACATGACCTATTTTACCACAGTGGTGACAAATAGGACTTCTAGCTCTTGGTTTCACGTGAGACACAGCACCCATTTGGATATTTGAGGATTTCTTGCCATTTTCAGATGGGTGAGTCTTCCCATTGACGATTGATTCACGAACAAACACAGTTTTCTTTTCCTTTTTGTGGGAGACCTTTGAGCTAGTTGCAACCTCAGATTTTATTGGATCATATCCTAATCCACTCTTGTCACTCGGAAGCTTTCCAAAGCTTAGGATTTCATCCAATTTTTGCTTCCCATTGGAGAAGGATTTCAGTTTTTCCTTCAGCAAAGTTATCTCACTTTCTTGAGCTTTTAACTCATCTTCCAAACTCACATTCTTCATTTTAAACTGATCAGCTAGAGCAATGGCTTCAGTTAATTTCCCTTGAAGCTCTTCATTTTCTTGTTTGATGAGGTCTATCTCTTGAATGTGAACTTTGTTGAGTTTCCTCAGTTTGACACAGTCCTTGTATAGTTTCTCATATACTTCTTGCAGCTCTTCTTCATACTCAGATTCATTTTCAGACAAGTTCTCCTCATCCGACACGTTTTCACTGTGTTGACTTTTGCTATCTACCGAAACAGTGAATGCCATGTAATTCAGATTTCTTTTTGGAGAAGAGTTTCCTGAGGAATCACTTGACTCCGACTCGCTCTCACTTAGGGATGCCAGTTTTGCCCTTTCTTTTGCCTTCTTGTAGTTTGCACATTCCAGCCGAATGTGTCCAAAACCATGGCATTCATGACACTGCACACTAGACTGACCCTTGTCTCTATTTGTTCTAGTGTGCTTCTCAGAGTTTCTATCCTTGTTCCCTGAACTCGAGCCTCTGTTGTATTTTTCAAACTTTTTCTTTTCAAAACTCTGATTCTTCTTATTTCTAGCCACAAACATTTTCCTGAATTTCTTAGCATAGAATGCTAATTCTTTGTCATCCATAGCCAAATCATCAGATGACTCATCTGACTCCTCTCTAACAGTATTGAGAGCTATGGACTTGTGCTTCTTGTCTACTGGAAGAGTATGTTCATATGTTTGGAGAGAGCCCACCAACTCTTCTATTCTCATAGCGTCCACGTCCTTGCTTTCTTCAATAGCTGTGACCTTAGGACGAAATCTCTCAGGAAGAGATCTGAGAACTTTTCTCACAACTCTATTCTCAGGAATTCTATCCCCTAGATTAAATCGAGAGTTGACGATATCATTTAACTTGGCATAGAAAGCATCAAATGTTTCATCATCCTTCATCCTTAATTCTTCAAAGCTAGTGGTCAACATTTGAAGCTTAGAGTTCTTTACAGCCTTGGTACCTTCATGAGTGATCTCAAGAATATCCCAAGCTTCTTTGCAATTTTGGCACATTGATATTCGTTTAAACTCTTCCTGGGACACAGCCATGAAGATTGCATTCAGTCCTTTGCTATTCCAGCCACATTCACTTATTTCATCTCTGGAATAATTTTCCACACTTTTGGGAGTTTGAACTCCATCAACAATAACTTTTGGTTCCGTCCAACCATTTGTTACGGAAAACCATACTCGTTCATCAACAGATTTCAAGAAAGCTCTCATTCGAACTTTCCAATAAGCATAGTTGTTTCCATCAAAATATGGTGGAGATGTAAGTGATTGAGACCTATCCATTTAAAACCACTACGGCAGGATCACACTCAGGAACTGAATCCTAGCGGAGTGAACCCGCTCTGATACCAATTGAAAAAGCAGTGGTTCTACACAACACTTCACCTAGAGGGGGGGTGAATAGGTGTAATCCGATTTTTATGGTCTTTTTAAAAAGATAGTTAAACAACAATTAATCAAAGCAATAAACAACATAAATAATCAACACAAGATTTTGTTCACGGAGTGGAAACTCATTTGAAGAACGTCTTCAAAATCTAAAACCACTCCGGGTGTAAGACACCACCTCAAATCCACTATAGAAAATTTAGTTTGTTACAACCAATTTAGAGACACTCACAAAACCTTTGTAGTAGCTAAACTTGGCTTGCAACACCACGAGCGACCCACTCGATCTCTACACGCATGTAGTGTCGGAACTCCGACCTTTCTATAGCTTCCCACGAGAACCTCTCGATCTCTGCATCACCAGCAGCTCCGGACTCTTCCGGCCAACGAACTTGTCCACTCCAATGGACTCAACTGAAGTTTGATGTTGAATGTAGTGTGGTGGAGATGTGTTTATCCAAGAGAGAATCAATCAAGTGGGGGAGAGATTGCTCTAAATGTTCTTGGAGGCCCTTAGGGTTTTTGCTCTGATTCTCCACCCTAGAACAGCAGAAAAGCTGTTCTATTTATAGTACCACTCAAATGAGGCGCATTAAAACCCTAGGTTTTAAGTCATCTGGAACATTCGCTCGAGCGGAGTGTCGAGCGAAGGTCGAGCGCCGAAATCTGTCTAAGTTCGCTCGAGCGGAGTGTCGAGCGAAGGTCGAGCGCCGAAATCTGTCTAAGTTCGCTCGAGCCAAGTGTCGAGCGAGGGTCGAGCGGTCCAATCTGCTTGAGTTCGCTTGAGCCATGTGTCGAGCGAAAGTCGAGCGGTGCAATCTGCTTGAGTTCGCTCGAGCCATGTGTCGAGCGAGAGTCGAGCGGTACAATCTGCTTGAGTTCGCTCGAGCCATGTGTCGAGCGAGAGTCGAGCGGTCCAATCTGCTTGAGTTCGCTCGAGCGCCCTGTCGAGCGAGAGTCGAGCGGTGACCCCTGTTTTGACCATTGATCATCACATTTCAATCCTCTTCGCTTCAACACTTGTTACAACACTATTTTACACAGGTTTTCACAAGAATATGTCAATCAACTCATTTTTGCCTCAACACTCTATATATATATATATATAGAGAAATCCTGCGGACCGGTCCGGCTGTTAAAACCAAAATAACAGCCCTCCAATAACCATGCACCACGTAAGAGGGTTATTGGGCAAAATCTGAATCTGCATACACCCGATTAGAGGACTCTCCCCTCTCGCACTCTTTCATATTCCCTTTCTCCCTCGCTCTTTCCACTCAACCCCTGAAGCTCTCGACCACTTCATCCCGCACGACGTTGGACCCAAACGGTGGCAGAGCTCGATTTAGACGATGACGAAGACCCAGACGGTAATCTCTCTCAATAATCTTTTTCAATTTTTACTTTTTTAAATTTCTCTATCGGCGCTCTCTCAGTAATCTTTCCCAGTTTTTGAGTTTTGAAATTTATCTCTAAGTTTTGTTATTGTCATGATTGTCTCTCGGTGATTTTGTTATCTTCTCATTACCAAGGATTTCTCTTCTTAATCTCATGTCTATGACTTCGATGTATCAATTTGAGGGATGGACATGAAGCCCTAATTAGAACGATAGTGGAGTTTCTTACCAGATCAAAATAAAAAAAAAACAACTCTTGATCCTCATTCTAGCCTCTAGTCAGTAGGATAAGGGCAGTGGAAAATAACTGGGTGTTTGAGAATGGTTTGTTGGAAGAAATTTAGTAGTTCATTAGGGGTTTCTTTATCCGTGTGGGTCAGGTGGTCTGAAAAAATGGAGATGTCGGCGTCGGACTGAGATGGTGGTGGTGGAACTAAGCTTTGTTGGGCGGCAAGGATTGATGGCTGTGCAAAGCGACGCTGAGCTTGGAGCGAAGAAGGAATGAACCTGAGAGAGAATGGAGATGCTAATTTCTGTGTAGTGCTTCTAGTGATCATGTGTGGTGAGGTATAAAATATTTATGATATTTCAGCTTACGTGTCGCCTTGTGAATGGCGGGCTGCTTTTCAGGCTTTGACAGACGGACCGCTCCACAGCGCCTCGCATATATATATATATATATAGAGGAGGTGCTCTAATGCGGCGGCGTGACGAGGTTCCATTAATGCTTGCTTTGCAGCATGCAAGCTATGGCTGTAGATGATCACAAGAGGCAGAGCAAGAGAACGGATGGATGAGGTATACATAATATTAGATGAGTGGTAAAAGAACTTGATCGATCGGTACAAAATAATTACACAACTACGTAGGGTTCTTTATAAATTGCACATCCATACATAACGTACACATGTAAAATCATAAATTATAACCTTTGTACATCATGATCTCATCCTTTTACCATTTTCTTACTGAGCCAAGTCTCGTCCTACAACTTCAAATTAGTGCTCCACTTTAAGCATAATTCGGAACAGCCCCGCAGCCCGTATTAATATATATATATATATATATGGAAAATGCCAAGCTTCCCGCTCCTAACTCCCACTGGAAGCTACCGTTACAAAAAAAAAAAAAAATTTTTACTTAATAATTAAGAAAATGTTTTTAAATAATGTTGTGAATTTTTTTTAAAATATTTAATAGTATTAAAAAAATACATCTAAAAAAATGTAAAAAAAAAAAAATTTATATTAACGGTGGCTGCTGACAGTCTCCGGTAACCATAGCACTGTCCTTTATATATATATATATATATATAAATAAAAGTTGAATACCCATTAATAACATTGAAAACATATAAAACTGTAATTTTAATTCATCTGATAACACTCACAATCACATCAATAAGTAAATGTACATTGTCCTTAATTTCTCAAGGTCTCAGTCATAAATTTCAGTATGACTAACATTCAGTCTCATTTAGCACCACTTACACCTTTACAGCATGTCATATCAGTGTTAGCCCCCTCAACAGGTTCATCACTAAGTGCACATGAGTCAAAAAGTCAATTCAACATCCAACGTGAGGGGTAATATCGTCTTCATGACTATCATTGCAGTACTTTTAATCATTTTGTCTCGGACTAATTTTTTGAATCATTATGTATAGCACATTTCCTTTATTTTTCATTAAACATTTTATCATCTTATATTTCGTTCTTTTAATATATAGTGATACTCTATGAAAACACAATACAAGAAAAATTAATTATAAATAATCATTTTATTACAATAAATTAAACATAAAAATTCATTTTTTTTACGATGATAACCAAAAATATATAATCAATTCCAATCACACATCACGTATAATAAAGACAGGCACATGTAACGAGGCTGTCAATGAATGATGTATACGGCCAAGTTAATATTTTTTAACAAATAGTATATTTGTAATGGTTTATTTTTAAATTCATTTAAATTTGGAGCTAGAATGAGTTAATTATTTTTAAACAAATAGAATGAGTTGTTTCATTTTTTTATATATTCAATTAATTTATATATCCACCTGTTTAATCAGTCAGAAAAACACTTTCCGACATCCTATAGACTTTAAGATGTGGACCATATTTGACAAAGGATATTATTGGTTTATAGAATATGCTCGTAATGTGAGGTTCGGTCTTGCTAGTGATAGATTAAACACATTTGATAATATAATTAAACCATACATGAGCATATGGCCAGTAATTCTAGCTCCATATTGCTTGCCTCCATGGTTATGTATGCATGATCCATTCATCATATTGTTTGCACTAATTTCTGGGCCTAAATCACTTCTGAGTGAAATTGATGTTTACTTGTGCCATTGAGTTGATGAACTAGTTGGTTTGTGGGAAAATGAGGTTGATATGTTTGATACCATGGTTGGCTAAAGATTCCTATTGCATGTAGTTTTATTGTGGGTAGTTAATAATTTTCCCACATTACGGTAACCTTTTTGGGTGGATCATTAAGGGAAAGTTGGCATGTCTTTGTCGCAATCTAGATATGGAATCTTTGTTGTTGAGACATGGTCAAAAATATTGTTACATGGGTCATCACTACTTTCTACCATCATGTCACATATGGAGAACAAAGAAGAACATTTTTAATAGTAAATAAGATCACTGGATGCCACCTACACAGCTTTTGGGAGAAGATATAATGCATCAATTAAATAACATTGGTCATGTAAATTTTGGCGAAGGTAGTAAGAGGAGAAAATGTGCCCCTGAGAAGTTAAATTGGACAAAACTGAGTATCTTCTTTGATCTACCCTATTGGTCATATCTAAAACTTAGACATAAAGTTGATGTGATGCACATCAAAAATAACATTTGTGACAATGTGATGAATATTCCAAGTAAAATAAAAGATGGAAGCAAAGCTTGGTGGGACTTAGCCGAACTCATTATCAAAAAAGAGTTACATTTGACAAAAGATGGTGATTGAGTTATAATTCCTCATGCCTATTTCATGCTGCATGGAGATGAAAAGAAAGAGTTTTGTGCATGACTGAAAAGTGTTAAATTTCCTGACTATTTTGCATCTAATATTTTGTGATGTGTCAATGTTAGTGACTCTATATAAGATATTAGTTAAATAACTTAAGACATGTTAGATTATTGGTCTTTCATTCCCAATTAATATTCCTTTGTTTATTTAATTATAAGAAGAAATGGATGAAGAAAAATGTATCAAAATCACATGAAAGCTAATGGGTGATTGCCAAAGAGATGGGATCCAAGGATCTTGGGAAAATTCTGACCATGCTTCAATTATAGGAAGGACTCAAAGGTTTTCTACCACATATATAGTGTGCATGGGACATATTAATGTTTTGATCCAAGTATATGTCCAAATGATGCTTGAGTGAAGAACCCTAAGAAGTCACTTGATTAATATTGTTTTGGTGACATTCTATGTATACACTGATTGGTAGTTTACTCTCGTGAATTAAAAAATACACTTCTCAACATTTTTCTGTGCATATATAGATGCTTGGCCTCTAAATGATACTATTATAGTTTTAGGTTTTTTTTTTTTTTAAAGAGTCAGAGCCACATGTCCAAGAGTGGTCCCTCTCCAATTTTATTAAAAGATCCTCACTTTTGGCAAAGGAAAACCATGATTACAACTTAAGAAAGAGAAAAACACCATAACCGATCAAAAAAACTACCCAGAACAAGTTCTTAATCTAAGATAAGAGCACCCACTCTTATCCAATCGAAAAATGCCCCTAAGTAGCCAAGGTAAATCTGAACTCTTATTCCATGTTTTATTAACTCCAGCAGTGCCCAATCGTGCAAAGCCATCAGCCAAAGAATTACTCTCCCTATAAACATGTTTAATCCGAAATGTCATTCCTTTAAGTAGGCTTAACAACTCCTCCCAGTAGTCTTCCAAGTACTAGAGACCACATCTCTTCTTCATTAGCCAATCTATCACAAGCTTCGAATCCATCTCGATATCTACCTTATTTAAACCCAGAAACCTTACAATCCGGATTCCTTGAAGCAGCCCCATAAATTCAGCAAAATTATTGGTCCGATTGCCAGTGTTTATAGCAAAACCAGAAATGAAATTTCCTCTAAAATCTCTAATCACTCCTCCTGCCCCCGAAATACCCGGATTACCCAATGAACTGCCATCCACGTTCAATTTATACCATTCTTCCTGGGGTCTCATCCATTTAATTATCTGTGGCGTAACCCGTTTTTGCTTATACAGAATTTGGAAGCTACTCAGAATTTTTTCGTCCCGTGATGACCAATTTGCTGACGCCTTAAGAGTTTCCCCTACCGAGGCCAACCAATATATGATCAAACGCCAAATGGATTGGATAGATTCCTGCCGATTTTCCATTCTAGCTGTACATCGTCGACTCCATAATCTCCAGGTGATAATGCTCGGCAACATGCTAATTAATTGGCCACTCTGAGAAGAATTTTTAGCACGCCTATACCAGAACTCCACCTTTTCTCTCCATGATTTACCTTCCAAGCACGGCAGCTCTAACTTTATAGAACACATATGCCAAATCTGTTCTACAAAATCTCCAGTTGCCAAGACATGGTTCTGGTCTTCATAGCTCCCTTCACTACAGCAGTCACACTTTGATGTCAACAGAATTCCTGTTCTGCGCACTCGATCGTCCACTGGAAGACAATTATGTTGAGCTTTCCACATGATAATTGACATTTTTCTTGGTAAGGCAGGGTTCCACAGCCATTTAACCCATGGTAATTTTGGACCACGTATCCGAATGCAATCCCATGCAGATTTAGTTGAGAAAGAACCATGAGCCTTAGGAAGCCAAATAAGAACATCTTTCCCCTGTTTCACTCTTCCCAATTCTGCAATTATTTTTCTAATTTTTCCGCCCCTACCAACTGGTCGAACACTTCCACCTTCCAACCATTTTCAGTCTTACACTCAGCTAAAGATAAACCTAATGGGTCTCTAACTTCATGTTGGTTAGAAAGAGGGCCAGCCGAGAACCACTTATCATGCTAGAAAGATAAATTACCATCTCTGACATTCCATTTTGAATACTTCTGCACTGCCGGTAAATTGTGTAATAGCATCTTCCAGAATTTAGACCCTTTTAATGGATCCACAATAGAAATATGCTTTTGACGTACATATTTAGCAAGAAAGAACTTCGACCAAATAGAATTACCATGTAACAAATTCCAAACCAGCTTCATATGGAGAGATGTCTGAACCTCATGCAGCTTCCGTAGCCCAACACCCCTTCCGAAATAGGCCGACAGAGTTCCTCCCAAGCCCTCCATTTCTTTTTCGGCCTCCCATCTCTAACTCCCCAAAAGAAGGTACTGAATATACGCTTCAATTTTTCCAAAAGCCCTTTAGGAGTATGTAAAATTGATAGGCAATAAATTGGAATACTTTGCAAAACCTGCTTTAAAAGAATAAGGCGAGCACCACTGGACAGAAACCTAGTCTTCCACCCCTCAATACGATTGCGAACTCTATTTATAATACCTTCAAAATGTGCCACAAGAAGTCTGCCTGCAACTATTGGAATGCCCAAATAATTGAACGGAGTTGTCCCTTCACTAAAACCAGTCGCACGTAAAATCATTCGACTCAGGTTTAATGGCATATATTTAGAGAAAAAATAGAGGATTTCTTCTCGTTCAACATTTGTCCCGACCATTCACCATATTTCTTGAGAACCTTGGAAATAGCCTTCAGAGATGCCTTTCCACCATTGGTAAAGATCACGATATTGTCCGCATAAAGTAGATGGGAAATAATAGGTGCTCCCTTCGGATGATAGAATGGTTTAATCTTCCCCAATTGTATTTGTTGTTTTAACAGCCTTGAGATGATCTCTTCAACTAGAATAAAAAGATATGGGGATAACGGGTCACCCTGTCTTAATCCTCGGCCCCCCTTAAAAAAACCTTTCGGGATTTCATTCATAACCACGGAATACCAAGGAGTAGTAACACATTGTTTTATAATACCACAAACCGCGTCGGAAAATCCAAAAGAATTCAGCACATGTAGAAGAAATCTCCAATCAATGCTATCATATGCTTTCGCCATATCAATCTTTAAAACAACATTACCCCCCCGAGCTGGCTTATTTAAACCATGGAACATCTCTTGAGTGAGCCTAATATTTTCAAAAATACTCCGACCTTGAATAAAAGCTCCTTGTTCCGGCGAAATAATTCTGGATAATATCGAAGATAACCGATTAACCAGAATTTTAGAGCATATCTTATAAAACACCGAGCATAAACTAATCGAACGAAATTTATCAAAGCTGTTGGGATTAGGAATTTTCGGAATTAATACCAAGTATGAAGCTGAATAAAATCTTGGAAGCATGGCAACACTGAAAAATTCTGCCACCGCCTCAACAACCTCCTTATAAATAATCTACCAACATGATCGATAAAACCCAGGACCAAACCCATTAGGTCCCGGACTACTATCCACCAGAATAGAGAAAACAGCCTCCTTAATTTCCTGTTGAGATGGCACTCTACACAAATCTGCATTATTGGATTCAGTGACCATCTTATCAACCAGGCCTTCCAAATTTGGCATATCACCCGATAAACGAGCCTCCAGAAAATTTTGAAAGTATTCCACAGCACCATTATGTATTTGTTCGGGTGAAGTAAGAATATTACCATCCGCCAGATGCATCTCATCCACTTGACTATACTTCCGTCTACTGACTGCTTGGAAGAAAACAGAGGAAGCTTCACCCTTTGGTAGCCAAGTTTGTTTAGCCTGCTGAGATAATCTTTGTTCCTCTCTATCCAGCCAGACCTTTAGCTCCAACTGGGAAGCCATAATGTAACAGCCCGCTAAAATTATCAGTTTTGGATTATTTCCCGACAGCAATCACATCTCTCTCATCTTTACCCTCATCTGGAATCACGCGTATAGATTATCTTTTCCGTAAATCACGTAATTTGTTCTTCATCGACAGCTGTAAAATCATGAGTCTTCCAAGACCACGCCTAGCCTTTCTCAAGCCCAAACTACCACTTTATGTGGTGGACAGCCACCGTACGCCGCCACGTACGTTCCTCCGACGCATGTTCGTGACGAACAACGAGCGACGCGCGGGTTATCCCGTCGATGGTATAACCTTCTATCTCTAGTTATTTTACGTTTAAAATAGTTAGTTGGTTGGTTTGTGAATTGTGTAGTTGTATTTGTGGAGTTCGTTGCGTAGTTGTGAAGGGAAGTGTGGTTGTGAAGTGTTGAGTTTGATTGTGTATTTTGTGGACTGTGCTGTGAAGTATAGGCGTGAGATGGATGCCGTAGATGTGATACGGCGGGTTGTGTGAAGAGAATACGCGTGTAGCGTACTCTGTGTAATGCAGCGACGCGCCGCGCGACGTGCGCTGTAATGATGTGTGTCGTAGAAGGAAGGGAGTACGCATGTAGTGTACTCCGTGTTGTATGGCGATGCATCGTGTGATGTGCATCGTGTTGATGAGTGTTGTAGCGAAGGAAGTACGCGTAGTGCGTACTCCGTGTCGCGTAGCGATGCACTGTGAGACGTGTATCGCAGTGATGGGTTTTGTAGTGTGGATGGAAGAGAGTTCACGTGAGTGTACTCTGTATTAAGTCGTGAAACACCGGATGGCGTGTCACGAAGGGTTGGATGGCGTAACAGAGAAGTGTAGAGCATGGTGTAGTGTTGGGAAACTGTATGACAGTGTCCCGAAGCAGTGGTGTTATGGATTATAGTCTGGGGTGACTGGTGTCATCTTGTGGTTGACTATGGCTAAGAGTATATGGATTGAGAAAGGAATTGTTTGTTGGTTATTATTGATAATTTTAATGAACTTGTTTTAGTGCAAAGGCTTTATGAAGTCAAATTATCTCTTCTGAGTATAGTGAAACCTCAAGTTGCCGTGGTGTTGCAAGTGCTCATAATATGACAATTGAGTTCAGAAGTGAAAATCTTAAGGACTTGAGTGTTCCTCTTCCAGCTGTTGTGCAGTTCCTCGTGTTTCGCCCCTTTTCTCATAGAACGCGACGATCGAGGTAAGTTAGCCTCTAACTTACTATCAGTTTATTGTGTATGTGTGATGTGTAAGAGAACTACAATTTATGTATGTATGTTATCGTATATGCCATGTCATGCTATGTCATTACATGTTTATCTGCTACGAATGATTTAATCTCTCATGAATAATTATCTGTTACATAATCTTTTCTGTCATACAATGATGTATGTTATAAGTATGCCATGTTAAGTATGCCATGAAATGTTATGATTAAATCATATTGTGCCATTTACAAGTATACGCCATGTTAGAAAAGTATATGATATTAATTAATATCTCATGCATTAAGAAAGATAAGACATGTTATGTTACTATAATACGTGGGGCCACAACAACTGTGGAGTACGTATTATATTTATGTTATGTTACTTATAATGCGTGGGGCCACAACAACTGTGGAGTACGTATTATATTTATGTTATGTTATTTATAATGCGTGGGGCCACAACAACTGTGGAGTACGTATTATATTTATGTTATGTTATATAATGCGTGGGGCCACAACAACTGTGGAGTACGTATTATATTTATGTTACTTATAATGCGTGGGGCCACAACAACTGTGGAGTACGTATTATATTTATGTTACTTATAATGCGTGGGGCCACAACAACTGTGGAGTACGTATTATATTTATGTTATGTTATTTATAATGCGTGGGGCCACAACAACTGTGGAGTACGTATTATATTTATGTTATGTTACTTATAATGCGTGGGGCCACAACAACTGTGGAGTACGTATTATTTTATGTTACTTATAATGCGTGGGGCCACAACAACTGTGGAGTACGTATTATATTTATGTTACTTATAATGCGTGGGGCCACAACAACTGTGGAGTACGTATTATATTTATGTTACTTATAATGCGTGGGGCCACAACAACTGTGGAGTACGTATTATATTTATGTTATGTTACTTATAATGCGTGGGGCCACAACAACTGTGGAGTACGTATTATATTTATGTTATGTTACTTATAATGCGTGGGGCCACAACAACTGTGGAGTACGTATTATATTTATGTTATGTTACTATAATGCGTGGGGCCACAACAACTGTGGAGTACGTATTATATTTATGTTACTTATAATGCGTGGGGCCACAACAACTGTGGAGTACGTATTATATTTATGTTATGTTATTTATAATGCGTGGGGCCACAACAACTGTGGAGTACGTATTATATCTTATGTTATGTTACTTATAATGCGTGGGGCCACAACAACTGTGGAGTACGTATTATATTTATGTTACTTATAATGCGTGGGGCCACAACAACTGTGGAGTACGTATTATATTTATGTTATGTTACTTATAATGCGTGGGGCCACAACAACTGTGGAGTACGTATTATATTTATGTTACTTATAATGCGTGGGGCCACAACAACTGTGGAGTACGTATTATATTTTATGTTACATGAAGTATGGGGCCACAACAACTGTGGAGCATACACTACATGAGACACAGCAATTGTGACATGTAGAATACGTGGGGCCACAACAACTGTGGAGTACGTATTATATTTTATGTTATGTGAATTCATGGGGCCACAACAACTGTGGAGCATGAAGTATGGGGCCACAACAACTGTGGAGCATACACTACATGAGACACAGCAATTGTGACATGTAGAATACGTGGGGCCACAACAACTGTGGAGTACGTATTATGTTTTATGTTACTTGAATACGTGGGGCCACAACAACTGTGGAGTACGTATTAATGCACGTTATTAATCAAGACAATTAAATAAGATTCCAAGTTTATGTTAAGTCAAGTTTCAGATCAAGTTCATGTTATGTTATGCTCACGTACATGTTATGTTCATGTTCATGTTATGTTCCAAGTTCATGTTCACATCATGTTATGTTCACGTTTATGATACGTTCAAGCTCACGTTCATGTTATGTTATTTCATGTCCATGTTATGTTTCACGTTCATGTTATGTTGATTGTTCATGTTATGTTTTAAGCTTAAGTTCATGCCATGTTAAGTCAAGTTCAGTTCACGCTTAAGTTCTGGTTAAGTCATGCTATATGTCAAGTTATACTATGTTTATGTATGACTATAATTATGCATTTATGTTTTTACTGCCATGCATGCATTTTTAACCTGTGTATAAGTTTTATGTTAACTTACTGAGATTTGTAATCAAATCTCACTGTGGTAGTCCCAACTACCATTCCCCCCGAATGGTAGATCTTGTTACAGGACCCAAAGGAGAATTGGAATCTGACCAACTGAATACGGTCGACTAGGCCACGGTGCGATGTTGATGATGGTATAGTATTTAACTTAGGTTAATACTTGTACTTTTGGAGTTGTATCTCAAGTATTCTTTTGATCACAACCATTTTAGACTAGTGTGGTGATCACGGCTTTTTAGTATGCCTTTATGTATGAATTATGTTTCAAGTATTTGGGATATATTTAGTTGGTGCATAGTATTGCTAAAGAAAAAGATTATCCGCTGCGAATATTGCATAATGTTAGATGCATGTTAGGAACATTGCATCTTATATGTCATGAACGGGGGCAGGTAACCTTGTGTTGCATGTCTCGACGCTTCAAATGTCCGTTCAATCCCAAGCGGAATTTGGGGGCGTCACACATAAGATCCATCTCCTCATCTTGAGAATAAGAACTCTGTAGCTTAGCCTCAATATCCTTAATACGCCCTTCCAGAGTTGCAATATTCGATTAGGTCCTTTCAAATACCTATTTATTCCAGACCCTGAGAGCAGCTTTTAGAGTTTTGAGTTTAAAAGCCAATCTGGACATGGCTCACCCCGACCCTTCTCCCGACCACACCTTAGAAACACACTCAAGAAAGGAATCATGTGTAGTCCACATTTGCTGAAATTTAAAGGAGGGATAACCATAGGGCAGTACCTTCCTGGCCAACGTAATATGCATGGGCGCATGGTTAGACGACGTTCTAACCAAGTATTTAAGGTGGGCGTCTGGATACTCATCACATCCCGATGAGTTAAAAAAACCACGATCCAGACGAGCCCAACTCAGAGTAAAGTTAGTGTGCCCATTGCACCACGACATCGATGACCCACTGAACTGCATCTCCATTAATCCACATATATCAATAGAATTATTAAAATCTTCAATAGCCACAGAAATTCTAGGCCTCTCCCCGCGTCTTTCACTATCATTTCTAATGATATTAAAATCGCCAACAACAATCCATGGCACATTCTGCAGATTAGTCACTTCTAAATCACGCCATAAACGTCTTCGATCCTGGTAATAACATTTCGCATAAACTATAGTCATGAGAATAGTTTTCGAGTTTTCCACCATTTTGACAGTAATAAACTGATCTCCCATGGCCTGCACTACCAAATTAGTATCATCTTTCCACATCAACCATATCTTTCCCCCCACGTCTTCATTTGAAACACAACTATCATAATTATACCGATCCCTCCATACCTGGATTCGACTATGAGAAATCATAGGTTCAGCAATCATTAAGACTTTAGGCTTCAATTTCACAATTAATTTCTTCAATCTATTTCTCGACGTACCCAGGCCTCTAACATTCCAGAATAAGTATGAACTCATCATAGGGAAAATCTAGAGGGTTTGCTTTTAACCCTTGCGGATCCCCTTAGCTTCACAGCCTTTGTTTTTTTTCCTTTTTCAATCTCTACTTGTACCTCAGATTCGGATATACAATCCTTTCCTTTGGCCAAGTGTTGTACATGTCCTTCCATTTCTGATTCCGAGCAAACCTGAAATTCCCCTTCTTCTTTTTTCATAATATTTTCCTCAGCAATATTATGTTCCTTCATCTCCACAATATTTCCATACTAATCATCCATAACAATCAACCCAGGTTCCTCCACATTACCATCCTCAATCAGACAATCATGATCTTCCCCCCCAGTATATGTCTCTGAAATTAAAGCATTTTCATGCAACTCATTTGTGGCTTCCATCACATTAGGCACAGCATGCAGGTCAGATCTGCCTTACTTTAACGAATTCTCCTTCTGTGCACCCAGGTCCTCATGAGAAGAATCCGGCGTTAACTCTTTGGCCCCATCCATATTAGCCACTTCCTGTCTTAAAATATTCAAATTTTCAATTGGATTATTCTCGATTTCTTGGTTGTCTACTTGAGTATGTGTTCCACCATCATGCAACTTCATCGGATCACTTGTTTCTCCTGCTTCAAAAGTCACCATTCTTTGTTCCGTATCATTCTCCATCTCCTTTTGGAGTTTTTCCTGATCTTTGCTCATTCGAGTCGAATCCATCCTCCCTCCATCGTCTTTAGGGTTATGATCGCTCACCTTTTTATGGCCATTCCGCTTACAAGTCTTCTCATTGTGTCCTTGCATATTGCACTTCATACAATATGCAGGTAATGTCTCATATATCACTTGCTGCAAAAAACTATGAGGCTGTCGAGGGATTCCAATCCAAAACGCCATCAAAGGCTCCTTCGAAACATCCATCTCGATACAAACTCGTGCCCCCTCTGTCTGAGTAGCACATTTGGTAGGGTTGTCCCGTTTCAAATATCTCCCAAGAGGAGCCGTAATACAACGCATAAAAGAATCATGATAATAGTTTGGGGGAAGACCAGGCAAAGAGATCCAGACAGGCACAATGACAGGTTCTTTATCCTCCTGAAATTCTGTATTCCACTTGAAGACATGATACACCACACCATTAATGTCTGTCGCCTCCCTCGTCAAAACCTTAACAAAATCCTCCTCAATCGATAACCTGATGAAAATGTTACGAGGCCTTAACATTGAGGAAACAATAGGTTGATTGGTGAGACCCCATCTAGCACGAATGAAAGCTCTGATCGAATCTAAAGAAGGCTGCTGACGTAGAAATTTAAGGACAATAGAGAATCGAAACGGAGCTGCCGATTTATCAATTTCATCCTTAGTGAATAAAACAAACACCTCTCCATCCACAAAATTTGGAGCCCGAAAAGGAACTAAAACCTCAGGAAGAGGCTGGGGAGAAGCCTGGACCAATTTCGCAAAAGAACGTAACCGAGAAGGAGCCGTAACCGAGATACCCTCGGCAACTGCCATGAAGACGCAATAGCCTAGCGGTGTGAACCCTAGAGATGTGAACCCTAGAGAAGAAAAAGATGCGCCTAGGAGCAATGCTATAGACACCGATTTAAGTTGTAGTATACTATTATAGTTTTAGTTGAAATGGGATCTGTATACATTTTCCAATTGCCTATATGTATAATGATTAGAAAGTGGCCATAGTTTACATTAATAGCTAAAGTATTCCATTGCTACTCAGCTACTTTAACTCAAACAATTACACATGGTTCTTAGTCAGCTTACCATTGTAATCTACACAGAATTGTTAACAGTGTAATTTGCCAATTATTGAATTTTTGATGATCAATTTGACGATTTGTAAAAATAAAAATGAACAGTTTCATGAATTTCTTATGTTCCTAAAACACAAATTATTTCCGGCATGAAGTTACCAACTAGTATTGCAAACGTCTATAATAACTCATTTGAGGCCAATATGTAAATGCAAATAACTTTGTAACTTTTTTGCTGCAGTTCAACTGGTTTTTGCGACTAACTCAAGTGCCAAAAATTACCATTTCTTGGCAACATATAACATTTGTGACGACATAAATGACAAAAAATACTTGTGACTAGAGTATTTGTGACTCATTACATTTTGTTGCAAACAAGTCAGTGGCGGATCCACATTGTGATGAAGAGGGGCCATGGCGACCCCGTAATTTTTGAAAATTACAAAAATCTCCCCTACATTTTATTTATAATTCCATGAATATAGAGAATGGCCCCCCTAGAAAAGTTATAATCCCCACATATGCTTTCTAAATTTTTTTAAAATTTCAATTTACCTAGAAATGCCTCTAAATTTTTCCTATAGTCCCAAAATTTTGTATAATTTCTATATATTATCTATTTTCAAGGATGTGGCATCACTAAGATTAATTTAAACTAAGTTTAGGATAAAGAATAAATTTATTAATATAGATCCCAAAGTTTTTTGTTGTACAATATTAAGCTTCTTAGTATGAAATTCAAAATAAAAATATAAGAAAAATCATTTAAGGTTGATGGTCTATATGAAAAATAGTTTAGAGGTTTTATCCTCTAGACTTCATTGAGCAAGAAAAAATTTTATTTAAGGTCTCAACTATATTATTATATGTTTAATGTGATATGGAAATATGTAAATTTTACATGAAACTTAATAAATTAGATTACACACTAGAATGTAAGATTGTCTTCTAAAAGATCACTTGATAGAGTTTATGAAAAAATGAATTCTAAATTTTTCATTACAAGAATAATAATTGATGAATATTATTTCATGAAATATTATCATCATAAATCTGAAACGTATATTAAATTGTGTTTTAGAATTTTACTTTTACACGTATGTAGCAAATTATCGAGATCTAGTTTCATATATAGTTATGTTTTCTAAATTTTTAATCTTTTATTTATTTTTTATAAATGTCATTACAAGAAAAATGGTCTTTTTCAGCGATTTTTGAATCGATGCAAATAAAATTGCTGGAAATACATCTTATTCCCAACGATTTTTTGACTTGCCTCACACTTTTAACACCAAATTTCAAATTCCAGTGAGGACCTCACTTAATTGGTTTTTTGCAGCGGTCTTTTCTGTATAGCAGCAATTTTAGGCGTTGGAAAAAGTTTTAGGCTTGTTGTAGCGCTGTAAATTACGTTGGGATTAAATGTGGAGTGCCAAAATGTGAAACCGCACTTTATTTCCCCCCAAACATTTTCCCCCCAATAGTACTTGTCCTCCTTCACTTCAGACAATTCCCATCGACAAAACCCACTTCGCCAATTAGTTTCTTCTGCTTCCATCTGCAAATCCTGACGGACGGAATGCGACTTTCTTGGCTTCACTATGTCAACTCCTTCATTCACCTTAGTTTCACTTTTTTGGAGTCCCATTTTCCCACCCAATCTCCCCTAGTTTGTGTTTCTCTATGGCTTTCTCACTTCCATTGTCCTCCCGCTTCATTTTCGGGTCATTTCTTGCACCTGGAAAATCAGGGGACAACACCTCTATATTTGATTGGGAGCTAACTTCTCTTGGCTTCATTTTACTGTCATTTTCAGGGAATCCACTACGTTAAGGTATATTTTCTTGTCCCTCTAATTTTTCTATCACTCCCCCTCCATGCATAACATTTTGGGCTTCATAGCTTGCTTTTGAGCCTAAATTCAACAATTTTTTTTACATTGTCAATTTGATTCCCATGTTCTGCCTTTCGGTTTAATTTTTCTATATCTGCCTTTTGTGTATGTGGTTGTCTAAGTTTTGGGTATTGGCACCTTCTAATATGTAGTTAAGTGATTTATGTGAAGAAGCTTTGTTTGATTGTGCATATAAAACATTAGTTTGGATTCGTGTTAGTAATTCTTTGATTTAGGTAGGTATAAAAAATGCACTTTTAGTGATTAAGGCAATCAAATATATTATTAGTGATTATTGCATTCCCACTCTTAGCCCAAAGTTATGCACAGTTGTTAGATTTCTGTAATTCCATGAGCTGTCATTTTTATATTTTTACAAAATTCTTTCCTTGACTTAAAAAAAAAGTCGCAATTAAATATCTCCAATAATTTTATGTTAGAAAAATAATGCCTAATGACATTATTGAGACGAGACATCAATTGGTTTTCTACCATTCCTTCATTTTTCTGTCAAAAGTTTTCTCATTCTACTTTCAAAGTTATCGGTTCGAATAAGGTATGTCTCGTGATGAACCAAAACAGCAGAATAACTCTCTTCCTTAATGTTAAGATGAAATCCCATTTCTAGTTGATTGTAATCATTTGCCACAATTTGCAGATGTATAGCTCACATCCTTTTCAATTATTTCCTGCATAAGAAGCATCTTCCATGCATGCATTGCAACCCATGTTAAAACAAACTCTGTTCCACACTAACTAGACTAGCTGATTTAAAAAGGTTCTGGAATAGTATAGCCAGGAATACTACAACCAAAATACAGGAGGAGTTAAGATCTCCTAGGTTGGTTTATCTTCTCTACTAAAACCTCTAGTGTCGCAAATGCATAAACCCAAATATTGCAAAACTCCTAGAATTTGGTCAATGCAATTTGTTCTAGGAAGGAGGAAAATAAAATGACATGAAACTTAAAAAAACCATATCCCATGAAACATGAGCTCCAAACAAGATAAACATCTATATAAACAAAAAATTTAATGTTGCCAAAACCAAACATAGGAAGAGGTTAGATACTTTACCATTCCCACAAAGATTTGCAGTGGCTCTAGCAACCATCATTGAATAGTTTGAGGATCCTCATAATTGGCTGTTGTCATTGACAACAAACTAATGCCCCTTTGATCCATGATAAGCTCCAAATTGGTTTCTGATAGGACACAAGGTTGCAAATTTAAGAAAAATTATAGCCAAAACAAGAAATATTACCAGCCAAGAATGGGAATATTTTACACGTAAATCTACTTAAAAAATTTACCATTCATTGCAAGATTGGCGATTGCTCCTGCTGCAAACCATTTTCCATCAATTTCAGTTTTGACATTTTTCTTACTGAATCCAAGATTTGTGGCTGGATTCAAGCTCTTATTTTCATTGCATTTACATCTAAGCTATTTCTCATTTCAGCTGGGTTCATTTCAGTAGTAGTATTTTTGGTAGTCACTTGTGTTTGGAATTATTCGTGGTAGTTTTCGATTTTTGGTAGTCACTTACGTTGAATTGTTTGGAGTTGTAGTACTTTGGATTGTACTCAGTGGTGTTGAATGATTCTATGTAGTGTAAATTTTTCTCTGTTAGATTGAACTCTTGTGGATGAGAAATAATGGGTTTTAGATTTGCACACATGGTGTTTGATGAAATTTCCCTTAGAATGTAATCTTCCATTTATTTCTTGGGAACATTGGATTAGATGACTTGATGAATGTGGTTTAGTTCTTAAGCAAGCTATAACCAAAATTTATTCAATGCACATTCACGAATCCATTTAATGAATGGAAGTGGTTGAAGTAGCGTCAAGGCGCACTGGAGTAAAAATTATTAGATGTGAGCTAAATATTTCTTATTCCCCACTTGTGTTTGACATGTTATTTTCTTCATTTTTTGTATACCCTTTAGCATTCATTCACTATCTCTTATAAAGGAAACAACAACATTTTTAATAATGTCCAAAAAGAATCGGTTCTCATTGTGAATACCATTGTAGGTAGCCTTAGTTAATAACTTTCGTTTATTTTTAATAGTGAATGAATTTACAAACAAGACTAATCGTTCATTGAGGAAATTACTTAGGGACTTCCCTATTACTACTTGACAACTTAGATACTTTAGAGTAACTCTTAAAACACTTTTTAGAGAGAGTCAAGTTTTTGGCGTTGTTGCTAGGGAACGGCTAGTTTAATTCAAATTCTTTTATTATCATTTCTTTAGATTCTTTTCTTTAACTTTTTATTTTATTTTTTCTTGTTGGCATTGGGGTTGTTTGGATATTGTTTTTTGATATTGCAATTTATTTTCTTCTCTAGTTGTTCAAAACCATTACATACTCAGTGGCACTTATGTTTGATGTCAAGGGCTAGGGACGACACAAGAAGGTTGTACTGCATGAGTCAAAGTTCAAGTAGTAGTGTGCCAAGTTTTAAGTTAGATTCTCATTTTGATTCTGGTTCTGAGACTGACTTAGAAAATCATTTCTTTGATAACATGGCTAAAAAAGCTCCTAGGACACTTAAGGATTATCTATAGCGCACACAAACCACACAACCATGTTGCATCTTCCCTAAGTACGCAAAGAATTTTAATATGAAACATGGCATGATGTATGTGATACCCCAATTTCATGGGATGGAATTTGAAAATCCATATCAGCATTTAACTGATTTTGAACTTGTTTACACTACATTCATGCATAGGGTTGTCACTGATGAGATGATTAGATTGCGTCTTTTTCCTTTTTCGTTTAAAGACAAAGCTAAGGCGTGGTTTAATTCTCTTAGGCCCAACTCCATTGCTAGTTGGTATGACATGGAAAAAGAGTTCTTACACAAGTATTTTCCCTTACAGAGAACTCAATCTTTGAATGAACAAATTAGTCAATTCATGTAGAGAGCAAATGAGACCTTCCATTCAAGCTAGGAAAGGTTCAAAGAGCTGGTCAACATGTGTCCTCATCATGGGTTCCAGTCATGGCGATTAGTGTATTACTTCTACACTACGTTGACCCCTAAGTCAAAGCAATTTTTTCATACCATGTGCACTGGGGAATTTTTCAATAAGGAGCCTAAAGATGCTCTTGGCTTTCTTAAATATTTGGCCAAGAATGCTCAACAGTGGAATACAAGGGTCGATAGAAAACCAATTGCAACTCAACCATTGAGAGCAATAGGTGGTAGACGGTGGCATGAACTAAAAGATGATATTGATGTTCAAGCACGATTGGTTGCTATCGTTAGAAGGTTGGAAGTCATGGAATTGGCAAAAGAAAAAACAGTGAGTAAGGTTAAGGAAGTGTGTGCTCTCTGCGCCGATGCTAGTCATAAAACTTTGGAGTGCATCGCTTTGCCAATGTATCAAAATGGTGATGTAGAACAACCTTAAGGTGTGAATTGGGTGAGTTGGCCCCAAAACCCACCAATGTCAAACACCTACACTCTAGCATGGCGGAACCACTCGAATTTTTCATGAAGAAATGACCAAGGACAATCAAGTCAAACAGTCGCACTCCCTCAGAGTAATTTCCAGCAGTTTCCCATGGCTCAGTATCAGCAGCCCTTCCAACCTCCTAAAAAGTCACTGGATGATACAGTTGCTCAGATGGTTGCCACCTTTCAGTAATTTATAGCAAGCCAAAATTCAGCCAATGCTCAGAATTCTCAAGCTATCAATGAATCAAATGCACCCTTAGCAAAGTGAAGACTACTCTAAACACCTTGGAGAAGGGTAAATTTCAAGCTCAAGCTCAATCCAACCCACAAGTGCACAAGCAATTGCAAGTGCATTTAGTTGAAAATAAAGACCTCAAACCAGTTAAAGCAATGATTACACTAAGGAATGGTAAGCAAATTGAGCAACCAGATGTTTTGGAACAAGCCGAACCAAGGTCCTCAATTGAAGATGATTGTGAGTCTTAATAGTTCCCCAAGGTCTTGGAAGATGCAACGGAATCACCCAAGGCATAGGTTGACTCAAGTGAGAACCAACAAAAAGAGAATGAGCCTATGGGTCAGAAAATTGAGGACTTGAAAAAGGAATATGTGCCTGCAGTACCATACCCTTAGAGATTTTTGTTAGTTACCAAGAGTAGACAGCAAAAAGAAATTTTGGACGTGTTCAAGTAAGTAAAAATCAACATTCTACTATTGGAGGCCATTCAGAAAATTCCCTCTTATGCCAAGTTTTTGAAGGAACTATGCACAGTGAAGAGACAAATGAATGTGAAGAAAAAAGCCTTTCTAATGGAACAATTTAGTGCGATAATTCAACGTAAGACTCCTCCAAAGTATAGAGATCCGGGCTCCCCTACAATTTCAATTATGATTGGTGAATCCCGAGTTGCTAGAGCTTTGTTGGATTTGGGCAGTAGTGTGAATTTGTTGCCATACTCACTTTATGGGCAACTTGGTTTGGGATAATTAAAGGCGACCATAATCATGCTTTACTTAGCTGATAGATCAATCAAGAAGCCAAGAAGAGTTGTGGAAGATGTGCTAATACAAGTTGACAGGTTTTACTATCCAGTTGACTTTATGATTTTGGATATGCATTCAAGTTCCAACAGTTCTCAAGCTCCTGTCATCCTTGGGAGGTCATTTCTAGCTACATCAAATGCCTTGATCAACTGTAGAAGTGGCATCCTAAAGCTCACTGTTGGAAACATGGCACTTGAGTTGAATATTGTCAACACCTGCAAAATATCGGACCACTTTGATGACACAAATGACTTGATTGCTATGGAGGGTTTGACACCGACAGAAATCATTTGCTCAACCCTCCCTTTTTCAAATGATGAGTATATTTTTCAGATTTCTGAGTTTTTGCTTTATGAGGAAATTAATCTTGCTAATGAAAATTTTCTTGAGGTGTTAGATTGTGTTGCAGATTTTTCTTGACCACTAGAGGTATAAGCCACAAGTGCGAGATGGTGGGCCCAATTTGAGACTCTACCACCAGCAAACATATTTAAATCTTCAGAGGAAGAAGTTCCCAAGCTGGAACTAAAACCACATCCTGAGGATTTAAAATATGCATTCCTTGGCCCTGAAGAATGCACCTTCCCTATGGTAATCTCTTCAAAATTAAATCAGAAAGAGGAAGGTCTTCTTATTGAAGTCTTCAGGAAGCATTGAGACACAATTGGATAGATCATAGCTGACATCAAAGGATTCGATGCTGCTGTTTGCACTCACAAAATCCACTTGGAGGACAATGCCCTACCAGTTAGAGATGCTCAACGTAGGCTCAACCGCATCATGAAGGAGGTGGTCAAAAAGGAAGTGCTCAAATTGCTTGTGGTGGGTATCATCTACCCCATCTCAGATAGTAAGTGGGTAAGCCCAACTTAAGTGGTACAAAAAAAATCTGGTTTGACTGTTGTTCAAAATGATAAGAATGAGTTGATTCCAACTAAAATGATTATTGGCTAGAGGATGCGCATTGATTATAGAAAACTTAATTCAGCTAATAGAAAGTATCATTTTCTTTTACAATTCTTGGATCAAATTTTAGAAAAAATGGCTAATAATGCATTTTATTGTTTTTTGGATGGATATTCTGGTTATTACCAAATTGTTGTAGTACCCGAGGACAGGAGAAAACCACTTTCACCTATCCTTTTAGCACCTTTGCTTTCACTAGAATACATTTTGGTTTATGTAATATCCCAGCTACTTTTTAGAGATGCATGATGAGTATTTTTTCTGATATGATTGAAGATGTTTGTGAGATATTCATGAATGACTTCTCTATTTTTGAAAAATCTTTTGAGAGTTGTTTGCAAAATTTGGCATGTGTTCTTTAGAGATGCGAGGAAAAAAATCTTTTACTTAATTGGGAGAAATGCCAATGTATGGTTACTCAGAGCATTGTCTTGGGACATATTATTTTTTCGAAAAGTATAAATGTTGTGATTACACCCAAAGAATAACGGGGTTGTTGTAACACAACTTTTGGGTATCAATTCCATAGGGAAACAAATTAAACGAATATCAGAAAGAACAAAGAAATTAAAGAAAAATATTAAAAGATTGATGGAGAATAAAGATTAATTTTAAATGCAAATTAATGTGAAGCAAAGTTATTAACGGAAGAAGTAATCAAATTGAAGAACAGTAGAGTGTCGAGAATCCCTTGCACAAATCTAGTATTTTAATTATTCTTAATTTATTGAATAACTCAATTGGAAACTTAATTCCTGAAATTCCCAATTAGAAAGTATAGATTTATAAATCAAAATTAAACCAAATATAACATTTTGAAAAATCATTCACCACTTTTTTCAACAATTCCATGGACAAACATATGCCACTTTGGTATTTTTGTCATTTCTACCCAACCTCTTTTTTTTTTCTTTTTTTTCTCCTTTGAAGCTCACTCACTTGAACACTTTGCAAGTTATACTCATCTCTTTTTTTTCTTTTTTTTTTAATTGAAAATGACAAAACAAAAGAAAGAAAATGCAAATTTCACACCTAGTATACACTTGGAAGTAACAATGGTAGAAAAATTAGTGTATAGGTTATACTCTAATGTGGAAAGACATGGATGATATGGGCATATGAAAAGAAAAGGCTATATGTGTTTATTGGCTCAAAGTTGGTTACTAGGGGTCTATGATGGAAAGGGTTAGTTTGAAAGGTTCAAATGTTGATCCTAAGTTGACAATCGTCATATTCCAAGTATATACACCATCTTACCACAAACCATGTAATGATATTCTCAAAAAAAGTGCCCAATTCAACAAATCAATGAATGCTTATTATAATTTACTACATTTGTAGTCTCTCAATCCTCTCCAAACTCACATGAATACTTAAGCAAAAGAGCTCTCTAGCTACATGTGTCAAACCACCATCTTACCACAAAACTTGGATGAGTGCATTAGGGGTTTTGTGAATGCTTCATTAAAAAATGATTATGGTGGGTTTGGCGAATTCACGAAAATGGCTATGAATGAAAATGAGTACACATGTGAAAATGGTGCACGTATGATGCAAAAATTGACACATAAAAATATGTTACTGGGTTCCAACAAGTATTTTAAGAAACATTGTCCTCGATGTTTAAGAATCAAAATTAAATGGAGAGTAACTAAAAATGATACAATACACCTGATGAGTGACATGGGTAGCTCGCTAAGCATCAAAGATGGTAACCTGAAATGAGAAAATGAAACTAACCTGCAAACAAAAAATAAAACAATAGCAAACAAATAGAAAAAGAAAGAAAATAAGAAAAAACAAAAATAAAACAAATAAAAAACAACATACCCGCGTGGTGTGGTCAAGGTTGATAGACTGGATCCACAAGTTTAATGTCTTCCACTTCTGGAACTTGCTTATCAATTAATATATAAAGACGTTGACCATTTACTTTAAAGATTCAATCATTCTTAGGATCTTCTATTTCTACCGCCCTATTTTCAAAAGGATGTTTCACTACAAAGGAACTAGTCCACCTAGGCCAAAGTTTTCATAGGTGTTTATGAAGTTTAGAATCATATAAGTATACTTGGTCATTAAGCTCAAACGTCTTCCTAAAAATATTTTTATCATGAAACACTTTCATTTTAACTTTAAAGATTTTAGACTTAGGCAAATGTTTCAATTTAACTCTTGGTACTTTCATACTTACAGGAATCTGTCTTTCACCTTTGTTAGGCAACTCCTCAAATTTCAGTTGCCAAAACCGTGTGCCATAATCCTAAGTTTCATAAAAAATAGCACAACTATCAGCAACATCATATGAATCACTAATAGTATCAAAATTCAGAATTAACAAGGGAATGTTCAAGGGGATCAGAATCATGAGTTGTGTGAACTCCCTTCTCAATGAGTGTGTCAATCATGTAAGCTTGGTGGCACTTATCGTCCTCTTTTAGTTGTTTTTAAGATGGAAAATATTCAACTCGAGAGTCATATTCCCAAAAGAGATCTTCATTAGGCCATTCCTACAATTAATAAGAGCGTTAGTGTGACGCCCCCAACTCCCACGTACGGATACGTGGAAATTGAGACGTCAGGATGATGACAACACAGCTCACGCATCCTATCACCAAGTGCTAAGTGTGTGTACATGCAACACGTGTACAACAAAAATAACGCAGCAAAATAATAAAGTCAGTTGACTAAGTAACAGAATTTTTTAAATACAAACTCGCTTAAAAACAAGCGTACTAAAAATATTACAAATAACCAGTAAACATATAATATAAATCAAAACAATAAACAAAAGCAGGAAATAAATCACAATCCACGAGTGAACCCCAATCACTCCTCCGACGAAGCCGCCTCCTTGCGTTTAGCCTCCTCGAGGTCTGCATCAATATCTATGGTACCAAAGACGGTACCATAAGTAAGTACTCATTCAAACACCCACAAGATAAAAATACATTAAAACTTAACAATATGCATGAACAGGAAGCCATATGCATGAGATCTAAAAAACATTTTTCCAACACACGCCAAAAATCCCATTTTTGGCCCAAACATTTCCATTAAAAACATTTCCTCGCCATTATCTCATATAATAGCTCAAATAAGAAATCCACCATTTTCTCAGAAAATGGTCCACGAAAAATTCACTTATAAAAATCCAGTCATTTTCCCAGAAAATGGCCCACAAATATCCGTTAACCAAAACTCGCCATTTTCTAGGAAAATGGTTTATATCCAATATCAAAACCAGTTTCCAATTTATTGTATGCACCATGATCTCCCCTAGGGATCATCCTTACACTCTGGCACCTATGCCATACCGCAGGTAACAACTACGCATGTAACATTTACATGAGCGATACCCAGCTCTGTGCCCGTACCATGACCAGACATCCTCTAGCCCTGCTAGCCAAGGAACCACAGAGTCGGCACGACAGCGTTACCGTATCGTGCAATCCTGTTGTCGCCCAGCGACAATCTAGGGGATGTCACTCAGTATTTTCCGCTCCCCAGTGACCAGAGGAGCTCCACTGAGATAATGCCTCATCTCGGTTTGGGGTCGTGATAGACACGCACACAAAAATTCTTTTACACGTGAAAATCCAGTTTTCAATATTCAACATATGTACATGCATGCACCATGCAATGCAAATGAAAAGACACAAAGATAACCAACAATTAAACTCATCCAAAAATAAATAACTCTATCCTCAAATCCATCCGATCCCCGACTCATTGAACTCAGTCCGGCATAACCAACCAGTCACAATTTATTGTAAAAGTAATAATATATTTAAATATAAAAAGAAGTTTAGAAAATACTTACAGCAATATAAAATAATTTTTGGAGGATCAAAGAGCTGCAAAAGGAGGACGAAAAGCAACGTAACAGTGCAAAATGCATTGTGGCCGTGGGTCACAAAATACCCACTTTTGAATGGGGACAAACTAAGATTTGGGATTGATAGGGAATGGCTTAGAGGTAGTGGTGAAGCTAGTGGAAACGGTGGTTGGCCGTGGGTGGCGGCGAAAACGGCGGTGGAAGTGAAAAATTGTGAAAAAGGAGTTGAGCTCATTGTGGTTGCTTCGACGACGGAACGGAGCTGGAAATGGGTGGGTTAGGTCGGCAAGAGGTCGATGATGAAGTGGTGAAGAAGTGGTGGCCAGAGGTGGAACGACGGCAGCGGAATGGAGGAAAAACCGTGCAACCTTGAGGAACTCACGATGGCTAACGGTGGCTCGGTTGGAGCTGAGATTTGGTAGGGGTGTTCATCAGCCAGAGGGGAGTCGAACGGTGGGAGTGGTGCCAGCCACGCCGGTGCGACAGTGGCACTAGGAGCTAACGAAGAAAAACGGGAGGAGAGAGAGGAGAGGGACGTCACGCGCGGGAGGGAGAAAAAGCGTGGAAGAAAGAAGGAAAAAAAAAAGAAGAAAAAGGGAAAAGGAAAAAGGAAGGGAAAGAAAGTGAGGTCCAATCTTTTCAACTCGGGGTCACAAACTGATCCAACGAAAATAAATTTTAAAAAGATGAATTAAAAGAAATAATTTAAACACAGTGACTTTATAAAATAAAATACTAAAATTCTACAATAAACTAATTTAAAATAAAGAGCACAATAAAATAAATAAAATCCAAATGAAAACACTACAACTCAATATTAATAAAATAAAATAGTTGAAACCCAACAATAAAATAATTCAAGCTAGAGAGTAATTTAAATGTGAAGTAATTATTAATATCAAGAAAACACATTATTTAAATCTCACAACTTAAAAATCATAAAACAATATAATGAAAAATACGTTTAATTTAAAATAAGAGAACCACTTATTATAATAATTTAGATAATCCTTCAGTAAAAATATACGTAAATATGAGGTATCACTGTTAGCAATAGCGAGGAAAGTTCTACCTAAAATTAAAGGGATTTTAGAATTAGGATCAACAACAGAACTAGTGTCAAGGATTAAGAAATCAACATTATAATAAAATTTGTCAATTTGGATAAAAACATCCACAACTATCTCTCGTGGTTTCTTAACTAAACGGTCAGCCAACTAAAGCACAACAGAAGTTGGCTTAATTTCACCCAAACTAAGCTTCAAATAAATAGAATATGACATCAAATTAACAATAGCTCCTTGATCGGTGCAAAACTGCAAGTACACAGTATCGTAGTTTTATAGTAAAGTGATAAGAAGAGTATCGTCCTCAGGGATTGGTACCTTACTTTTGCCAAATACCAAAATTATATTAATCTCGATTTTATCTAGAGGAATCATTAAGATTTTTGTAGTTGCAAATTAAACTAAGATCAACTCAAAGAGAAATATGCGAAGAAAATAAAACTGATGTTCGAAGATCAAATTAATGGGAAAGAAAACTTCTAGGAAATCGATTTCACCTAATTCTTCATTATGCTTTTCTCATCCAACTAATTTAATTTAATTCTTTTTTTCTATTAGCAAATCTCTAATTCATCCAAAAGCCTCTTTCGATAGTCAAGTGAAAATTACTCTAGTTCATCAATTTACACAAGAATATACAAATTAGTAAAACAAGAAACAATCATACCAATGATTTAATTACTACATAGGTTCATACAAGTCTTTCGATCTCTATATTTACCTATGCTGAAATATTCAAGATCTACCCTATGATTCCCTGTTTCGATAGCAAATCCCAAGATTAAATATCATCTAATCAATGGCCAGTTAATTAGAAGCAATAAATTCAGAATAAATCAGATAAACAAAGAGAGAATTGCCTTAAATTAGCATAGACAATCAAGCATAGTTCGGAACTAGGTTAATCGTTTCCCTATAATAAATAAAATTTAGCTCATGCTAGAAATTGAATTCAACATAAACGAATTTACCATAATCGTTTTGAGAATATTGGAAGAAAATAAACACTGAAAAATACTCCTCGCAACCGCAACTCGTCTTCAATAACTCAAGAAAATGATTCACTGCTTTTCTCCCGTCTGTGCTCGTGTATGATTCCAACATACGTGCAATATGTGGAACTCCCTCTCCAAAACAGATGATTTGAATCATTCTAGCTGTGTTTTTCTGTCCCAAAAAGTGTTCTCCAGTCAAATGGTACGGCCATAGGGTGAAAAATCACTTTTATATGCTCTGATGGCAGAAAACCCTAGATCTGTAAAATACGGTATTCACTCGAGTGGGGTGTCGAGCGAGCATCGAGCATTCGACTCTGCCTGAATTCGCTCGAGCGGCTTGTCGAGCACACATCGAGCGTTCAACTCTGCCTGACTTTGCTCGAGCGGCCAAAAGCCTCTGCTCGAGCAATCTTTGTTTTTCCGCAACCCGCTCGAGCTCACTGTCGAGCGGCAGTCGAGCGTTTGAATCTGTCTGAATTCGCTCGAGCGACCACAAGCCTCCGCTCGAGCGATCTTGTGAATCTGCAAAATGAAATATTTCAAGTCATCACTCCTAAATCTAGCAAGACTTGCCCAAACTTATGATTTCCAATATTACATGCAATGGTTAGACATCCAAGACTTATACTTATGAGGAATTCGTTGCTCAATTAGAGCACTAACTTGTTCTGTCAAAAACGCTATCTTCTTAACATAGTGCTTCCTCTTAACTGTACACAAATATTTAAGAAATTTTGCATAAGTGGGAACTTGATTAATAACATTCAAAAGAGGAAGGTTAATCTTTATCTACCTGACGTTCTCTAAGATTTCATTACTATAATCCAAAGTTCACATACCAGATTTTAAAGCTTGAGAAAATGGTACCTTAATTGGGCTATTGATTACCTCGGCTTCCTTGGGCAATTTGGTACTATCATTGCTTTGTTCCTCTTCAACATTCTCTGGCTTATCAGTTGTTGGGATGTGTAAGGACTAACCACTTCTTATCATAATGACATAGACCTCTTTCAAATTTCCTTGCACCATATGCTAACCTTGAGGTGCAGATTAAGCTTGGGAAGGAAACTTAACACGCTCATTCATATTCAAGGAACTCATTATCTTGGATGTATGACTATTTATCTCTTTGTTTTATTCAACAACCTGCATAATCAAAGATTCAAACTTTTGATTAGTTTTACTCTGTGCCTCAATAAAAGCATGCAAAGTGTCTTCTAAGGAGTTCCTAGAAGAAGATGATGCATGATACGGTATAGGGTAAGCTCTAGGTGGCTGTGTAGGCAGTTGGTTTCAAATTTCTAGCTAAAATTGTGGTGATTACGTTATCCAGGATTATAGGTATCAAAGAAAGGTGCAACATGCTTCATGTACATACCTAAGGAATTACATTGTTCCTCATACATCCCTCTCATCTCAACAAATGTGGGACACTCTTGGGCCATGTGATCTACCCTGCCACACACAAAACATGGTTCAAAAGACTCTGTATGATTAGCCACGTGTGTTGGCTTTAAGTCCTTAGTCTTTAACACCTCTAACTCCCTAATGAGCATCTCAACCTTAACCTTTAGGTTATCCTTTTCCCTAATATGGTAAATTCGACCACCATTTGGGGTTCCTGCAGGTTGTGAACTATTTGTGCTCTTAGTAGCACTAGGTCTAGTCTAAGTGTGAGCTTTTTCAACAAACTCATTGAGGTATTCTATGGCTTCATCAGAATCTTTCTCTAAGAGCTCACCATTACACACCATCTCCACAAATTGTCACTCTCTAGGTATAAGTCCTTCATAAAAATAGCTCACTAAGTGCCAATTCTCATACCCATGGTAATGACACATACTTAACAACTCCTTAAATCTCTCTCAAGACTAATACAAAGTCTCACTGTCCTTTTGTGCAAAAGTAGAGATTTACCTTTTTAAAGCGTTGGTCTTATATTGGGGAAAATATTTATTAAAGAACACCTGAGTCATCTCATTCCATGACCCAATAGATCGTGGTCTCAATGAGTATAGCCAACTCTTGGCTCTATCCTTCAAAGAGAAAGGAAAGAATTTAAGTCTCACAATGTCATCAGTTGAATTTTGACTATGAAAAGTCACAACTACTTCCTCAAGCACATATGGATTTTCATTTTCTAAGCCAATAAAAGTAGGAATTAACTGTATCATCTCTATTTTAAAATCCAATTGGCGAGTATTAGTTGGAAACATGATGCATGATAGTGTGGCTATGCGTGTATGGTGGAGGTAATTTTGAAGGGTCCTAGTGGGTTGATCTCTGTGTTCACTCATTTTCTCAGAAGTAGAAGAATTATCAAATAAATGATTAGAAAAATTAGACTCTGACTCTGACTCTGACACAGGTCTACAAGCAAACCGACCCAAGGCATCTCTAGACCTATGCATGCAAGGTAGAGAAAAATGCAACACTAGAAAGAACTACAAAAAGAAAAATAAAATAAAATAAAGATGCAGCAAGCTAAAATAGGTAATAAAGTTACTGTCTTTACAAACTGTTGAAAAGAAAATCTATCTAGCAATTCTTCTACTGTCTCCCAGGCAACGGTGTCAAAATTTGATTACGTCTAAAGAATAACGCGGTAGTGGTAGCACAGTTTTGGGGTGTCGATTCCACAGAGAGACAAATTAAAAGAATACCAGAAGGAACTAAGAAACTAAAGAAAAATCATAAATGATTGATAGAGAATAAAGATTAATTTTAAATGCAAATTAAAGTGAAGCAAAGTTACTAATGGAAGAAATAATCAAATTGACGAATAGTAGAGCGTCGGGAATCCCTTGCACAAATCCAGTATTTTAATTATTATTAATTCATTGAATAACTCAATTGGAAACTTAATTCCTGAGATTCTCAATCAAAAGGTGTAACAGCCCGCTAAAATTATCAGTTTTGGATTATTTCCCGACAGCAATCACATCTCTCTTGTCTTTACCCTCATCTGGAATCACGCGTATAGATTATCTTTTCCGTAAATCACGTAATTTGTTCTTCACCGACAGCTGTAAAATCATGAACAGTTCTATCCTAAGCGTTGTACCTCGATGGCGTTTTTCCGGATCTTATCCATCGAATTTCAAAGTATTAAATAAGCTTGTTTTTAAAGTAGCACAATTATAATAATTTAATGAGTTCTGAAAATATTATAATTGTGGATATTTATTTAGATTAAATATTTTAATTGTTTTAAGATATTAAGAGGTTTAATTTTACGTTGAAAATTCTTATTTAAATTTAAGTGTTTTATGCACTTTGATTAATTAACGGTACTTTATCATTTTTATATAATGATGAAGAAATATTATTTTTATAAATTTTAGTTTATAAAATAATATTCTACCTTAATTCATCATAGTGTTTTATTTAAAGTGTTTTATTTAAAATAAGACATTTAAGCGTTTTTAATCAGTGTTTTAACTCACTGTTGGTTTATTTGAGGATCCCGAAATGTAGAATTGAAGCGATATACTCTGGCCCTACCTTTTTTCTCTTCACTTTTTCTCTTTTTCTTTTTATTTTCTTTTTTTCTCTCCCTTTCTCTCTCTTTGGCCGACGGATGCGTGAACTCTCCACCATTGCCGTTCGGGTTTGAGCTCCAGCCGGCGCCACCTCCGGCCGCCGGACCCCACCTCCCACTCCGGCCTCTCCCCCTCCCTCCGGCGAGTCCAACCACGCCGGTGGTGTACTAAACCGGCCTCTCCTTCTCTCTCTCTTACCGTTCTCTTCCTTCTTGTCTCATTACCGTCGCCGCCCCTTTGACCGCCCGTTTCTCCGCCGTCCGGTGGAGGTGTCGTACACCGTCCCCGCCATTCTCTTCCTCTCTCACCAAAGTTCATCCCCTCCAATTTTCAGAGCCATCGGACCAGCCGTTAGTCTCCGAGAGCCGCCGGAAGTTGCTGCCCCTGCCCTGTTTTCTCCCCTGTTGCCGATTTCTTTCTCCGCCCAGAACCGCCGCTCGCCGGCGGCGTGGACTACACCACCCACCCAGATTTCTTCCCCTCTCACCGGTGAACATCCCCTCCAAGTTTCACCTCCATCCGAGCCACCGTTAGCCGCCACTCTCGCCTCCAAACAAATGGGTTTTTAAGGTTTTTCACCATTTTGGACCACCATACACGGCCAAATCAGCCACCAAGCACCACCATTGGACTCACCTCATCAAGGGCTTCCTCCCCATGTCTTTCTTTTTCCCAAACTCTCACTTTTTTCATATGGGTTTCTCAAAACACCCGTTCGGTTGCACCACCGTGCGCCGCCGTACACGGCCACCCGTGGTGTTTCACCACCACCATCTTGTTCCTCTCATCCTCATGAACCTCTCCAAGAAATTTCATGGCCAACGGAGCTTCGTAGAGCTCACACTCTCCCTCACTCTCCAAGGCCAAAAATGGTTTCAAACGGCCGATCCGCCGCCGTTAGCCACCGTCCGACCACCACCTCACCACCACAGCTCCACCACATGTTCCTTTACCTTTCCCTAGCTTTCCATGAAGTTCTATGGCTTTTCGCTACCTCGCGTCTCCTCCGCTCACCGTTCGGAGTTACTATTCACGGCGTGACGCCGCCGTGCTCCGCCACCTTTGACCACCACGAGGCGACCGTGAGTCTTCCAAGACCACGCCTAGCCTTTCTCAAGCCCAAACTACCACTTTATGTGGTGGACAGCCACCGTACGCCGCCACGTACGCTCCTCCGACGCATGTTCGTGACGAACAACGAGCGACGCACGGGTTATCCCGTCGATGGTATAACCTTCTATCTCTATTATTTTACGTTTAAATAGTTAGTTGGTTGGTTTGTGAATTGTGTAGTTGTATTTGTGGAATTCGTTGCGTAGTTGTGAAGGAAGTGTGGTTGTGAAGTGTTGAGTTTGATTGTGTATTTTGTGGACTGTGCTGTGAAGTATAGGCGTGAGATGGATGCCGTAGATGTGATACGGCGGGTTGTGTGAAGAGAATACGCGTGTAGCGTATCTGTGTAATGCAGCGACGCGCCGCGCGACGTGCCTGTATGATGTGGTGTCGTAGAAGGAAGGGAGTACGCATGTAGTGTACTCCGTGTGTGTATGGCGATGCATCGTGTGATGTGCATCGTGTTGATGAGTGTTGTAGCGAAGGAAGTACGCGTAGTGCGTACTCCGTGTCGCGTAGCGATGCACTGTGAGACGTGTATCGCAGTGATGGGTTTTGTAGTGTGAATGGAAGAGAGTTCACGTGAGTGTACTCTGTATAAGTCGTGAACACCGGATGGCGTGTCACGAAGGGTTGAATGGCGTAACAGAGAAGTGTAGAGCATGGTGTAATGTTGGGAAACTGTATGACAGTGTCCCGAAGCAGTGGTGATTATGGATTATAGTCCTGGGTGACTGGTGTCATCTTGTGGTTGACTATGGCTAAGAGTATATGGATTGAGAAATGAGATTGTTTGTTGGTTATTATTGATAATTTTAATGAACTTGTTTTAGTGCAAAGGCTTTTGAAGTCAATTATCTCTTCGAGTATAGTGAAACCTCAAGTTGCCGTGGTGTTGCAAGTGCTTACAATATGGACAATTGAGTTCAGAAGTGAAAATCTTAAGGACTTGAGTGTTCCTCTTCCAGCTGTTGTGCAGTTCCTCGTGTCTCGCACTCTATTCTCATAGAACGCGACGATCGAAGTAAGTTAGCCTCTAACTTACTATCAGTTTATTGTGTATGTGTGATGTGTAAGAGAACTACAATTTATGTATGTATGTTATCGTATATGCCATGTCATGCTATGTCATTACATGTTTATCTGCTACGATATGATTTAATCTCTCAAGAATAATTATCTGTTACATAATCTTTTCTGTCATACAATGATGTATGTTATAAGTATGCCATGTTAAGTATGCCATGAAATGTTATGATTAAATCATATGGTGCCAATTACAAGTATACGCCATGTTAGAAAAGTATATGATATTAATTAATATCTCATGCATTAAGAAAGATAAGATATGTTATGTTACGTATAATACGTGGGGCCACAACAACTGTGGAGTACGTATTATATTTTATCGATACGTATAATGCGTGGGGCCACAACAACTGTGGAGTACGTATTATATTTATGTTACTTATAATGCGTGGGGCCACAACAACTGTGGAGTACGTATTATATTTATGTTATTTATAATGCGTGGGGCCACAACAACTGTGGAGTACGTATTATATTTATGTTACTTATAATGCGTGGGGCCACAACAACTGTGGAGTACGTATTATATCTTATGTTATGTTATGATAATGCGTGGGGCCACAACAACTGTGGAGTACGTATTATATTTATGTTATTTATAATGCGTGGGGCCACAACAACTGTGGAGTACGTATTATATTCTATGTTATGTTATATAATGCGTGGGGCCACAACAACTGTGGAGTACGTATTATATTTATGTTACTTATAATGCGTGGGGCCACAACAACTGTGGAGTACGTATTATATTTATGTTACTTATAATGCGTGGGGCCACAACAACTGTGGAGTACGTATTATATTTATGTTACTTATAATGCGTGGGGCCACAACAACTGTGGAGTACGTATTATATTTTATGTTACTTATAATGCGTGGGGCCACAACAACTGTGGAGTACGTATTATATTTTATGTTATGTGAATTCATGGGGCCACAACAACTGTGGAGCATGAAGTATGGGGCCACAACAACTGTGGAGCATACACTACATGAGACACAGCAATTGTGACATGTAGAATACGTGGGGCCACAACAACTGTGGAGTACGTATTATGTTTTATGTTACTTGAATACGTGGGGCCACAACAACTGTGGAGTACGTATTAATGCACGTTATTAATCAAGACAATTAAATAAGATTCCAAGTTTATGTTAAGTCAAGTTTCAGATCAAGTTCATGTTATGTTATGCTCACGTACATGTTATGTTCATGTTCATGTTATGTTCCAAGTTCATGTTCACATCATGTTATGTTCACGTTTATGATACGTTCAAGCTCACGTTCATGTTATGTTATGTTCATGTCCATGTTATGTTTCACGTTCATGTTATGTTGATTGTTCATGTTATGTTTTAAGCTTAAGTTCATGCCATGTTAAGTCAAGTTCAGTTCACGCTTAAGTTCTGGTTAAGTCATGCTATATGTCAAGTTATACTATGTTTATGTATGACTATAATTATGCATTTATGCTTTTACTGCCATGCATGCATTTTTAACCTGTGTATAAGTTTTATGTTAACTTACTGAGATTTGTAATCAAATCTCACTGTGGTAGTCCCAACTACCATTCCCCCCGAATGGTAGATCTTGTTACAGGACCCGAAGGAGAATTGGAATCTGACCAACTGAATACAGTCGACTAGGCCACGGTGCGATGTTGATGATGGTATAGTATTTAACTTAGGTTAATACTTACACTTTTGGAGTTGTATCTCAAGTATTCTTTTGATCACAACCATTTTAGACTAGTGTGGTGATCACGGCTTTTTAGTATGCCTTTATGTATGAAATATGTTTCAAGTATTTGGGATATTTTTAGTTTGGTGCATAGTATTGCTAAAGAAAAAAATTATCCGCTGCGAATATTGCATAATGCTAGATGCATGTTAGGAACATTGCATCTTATATGTCATGAACGGGGGCAGATGACCTTGTGTTGCATGTCTCGACGCTTCAAATGTCCGTTCAATCCCAAGCGGAATTTGGGGGCGTCACAAAAGGTATAGATTTATAAACCAAAATTAAACTAAATGTAACCCTTTGAAAAATCATTCACCACTTTTAAAATACATAAATTATTATCCCTATTGAGAAAATCCAACGACGATAATATATTCTAGAAGTGATATTGCAACAAAGAACTAAATCAATATAGATAAATCATTGATCCACATAATCAAAGAACTAATCCATTCAATAGAAAAAGCATACAGAATAAATTCTATGATTATTCGGAGAACAAAATATCAACAATGAATTGAGAATAATAAAATAAAAGAGTTTTAGTAATTAAAAATCAAATACATAATTTAAAAATAAATTAGAAATACTATATAATGTGCAAGTTCATCCATAATCTTACTTGAGAATTTAGTTATCCATAAATATAATAGACAACAAAAATCTCCAGAGAAAAATAAAGCAAACGGCGGCCATGAAAGTGATTTTCTCCTATCTTGAAATCTGCCACTTGTGCCTCTCCCCACTCCTCTATTTCGTACTAATGATATACTTATATAGGGTAGGAAAAGAACCCTAATATCTTCTTAATTTCTGCATTAAAAAATCGCCTAAATTTTAGGACTAATCATGGCAGTCATGTATTCGCTTCAAGAGTTCAAATTTGGAAATTCTTATTAGAGATAAATTTATAGCCCTTTAAGATATATTTCTAATGCATCAAGAATCGCATCAATCCGTACGTGAGTATAAAGTTATGATCAAAATACTAAAGTATGTCCAGGATGTATTCTAACAAATTTTAGATTTAGACTTATTGTAGTTTCCTTTTGTGATTTTTTTTCTTTTTTTTCTTGATAAAAATTTCTCTCAAACCCCATGAAAGTCCTCTTCTTATAAACATAAAATTAAACATAAAAAAACTGCTTAGACATATCTCAATGAAAATAGAAACTGAATTCAAGAATACACATTAATTTCTATAATTTCTATTCATATTTTAGCATTTAATCCAATAATAGGACATTTAGAGTGCACTTCCGCGCACTCACCAGGTTGAGAAGGCAAAAATTGAATTAAAATTTAAACTTCCTATGCCTGGGACAGTTAAAGATATTCGTTCTTTTCTTGGTCATGCTAGCTTTTATAGGATGTTTATTCAAGAGTTCGCTTCTATTGCAAAACCTTTGTAAACTCTTTTTACAAAATGATATTAAATTGGTTTGGACTGATAAGTGCCAAAAAGCTTTTGATACCTTTAAAGGATTGCTTCCCACCATCCCCATTATACAACCCCCATAGTAGGACATTCTTTTTTAAATCATGACTGATGCAAGTGATTATGTATTGGATGCTGTTTTGGGACAGCGTGTGAATAATAGACATTTTGTAATTTATTATGCTAGTAGGACCTTGAATAATGCATAGAAAAATTACACCACTACTAAAAAAGAATTGCTTGCAATGGTTTTTGCACTTGATAAATTTTAAGCTTACATTCTTGGTTCTCCTATTACCATTTTCACTGACCACTCTGATTTGAAGTATTTGTTGGCTAAGAAAGATGCCAAACCATGTTTAATCCGCTAGATTTTGCTACTTCAAGAGTTCAACATCAACATTAAGGACAAAAAAGGAATTGAGAACGTGGTAGCTGACTACCTCTCTAGATTGTCATTGTCCTCCTCTTCAATAGTCAGCCTTTCTCTTGAAGATAGTCTCCCAGATGAGTAGCTCTTTGTGATTTATAGAGCCCCCTAGTTCACTTACATAGTCAACTATTTGGTGAGTAAACGAATGCCTTCTAACTGGTTCACCCAAGAAAGGTGCCGATTTCTATATGAGGTAAGACATTTCTACTTTGATGATCCTTACGTTTTTAAATATTGTCTGGACCAATTGATTTTTGCGATGCATTCCTGATGATGATTTTCTTCAATATTGAGATTTTGTCATATGGGTGCATGTGGTGGTCATTTTTCAATAAAGAAAACAGTAACAAAAATTTTACAAAGTGGTCTTTATTGGCATTCCATGTTTAAAGACACTTACAATTTTTGAAAAGCGTGTGAGTCTTGTCAAAAACTATGATCATTAGCAAAAGAAACATGATGCCCTTTTCCCCTATTCTTACTTTACAAATCATTGATTATTGGGGAATAGACTTTATGGGATTTCCTTTGAAAACACATATATTTTATTCGCTATCGACTATATTTCAAATTGGTTGAGGTCATTGCTTGCAAAACCAATGACCATCCTGTTTGCTCTATTCGGCATACCTAAGGTCATCATTGGTGATGGGGTTCTTATATTCGCAACAAAAAACTTTCTACATTGTTGAAGAAATATGGTATCGCACATCGGGTTTCCACCTCCTATCACTCCCAAACAAATGGACAAGCTGAATTAGTAAATAGAGAAATAAAATCATTCTGGAAAAAAATGTAAGTCCTAATAGGAAAGATTGGTTGGTTCAGGTTCTTGATGCTTTGTGGGCCTATTTGACAACTTTTAAGACTAATCTAAGAATGTCTCATTATCGATTAGTTTATGGTAAAACTTGTCATTTACCTGTTGACATTCAGCATTGAGCTTTGTGGGTCATAAAACATGTTAACTTGTTATTTGATGAAGTTTTAGGATTGAGAAAATTGCAGATTAATGAATTGGATGAAACTTCTCAAAATGTTTATGACAACACTCAACTGGTGTAGGAGCGCATGAAAATTTTGTATAACAAACACATCTATCCCAAGCATTTTACACTTGGCCAGGAAGTTCTTCTTTATAACTCTCGTTTGCATATTTTTCTGGGTAAGTTAAAATCCCATTGGACTGGTCCATATGTCATTACAAAACTTCAGTCTCATGTGGTAATGGAAATTCTGATAGTTTGGTTACACAGTTTAGATGAGATGAGATAAAATGTTTTGTTGAAAGTTGAATAGAATATTGTTATAATATAAATTTTTAATATTAGTTTTATTTTGGAATTTGAAAAAGTTAAATTATTTATTATATTTTGTGTTGGGATTTTAAAAAATTGTAATGATGAGATGAGATGATAATTTAGGTTTGAGTAAACAAATGAGGCCAGAAACATTGTGATCCCTGAATGCCATCTCTTTTGTTGTATCTTTTTATTTTGTTATTTTGTTTTGTTTTCCTTGTTTAATTTTCCACATTGTTTGCTTTCCTTTACATTGTTTATCTTTATTTTCCTGTTGGCATTGAGGACACTGCATTATTCATTTTTTTGGGGGGGGGGGGGGGTTGGAGTGAATTGGAATTTGCAACCATGTGTTGTCATGTGTTTAGGCTAAATGGTTACAATGCTTATTCATAGTTTGATAGTGATTGTTATTGAACTTTGTTAATGCATTATAGACAATTTTTCCTTCATAAGCACGTAGCTTTGACACTGATAAATCATGAATAGCGATAGAACTTATTTGATATATAAGTTTGGAAGCATTTTGATAACGACTCCAAAGTTTATTTTGTGTGGATGAAGGGTAAAACAATTAGGAGATAATTGCTCTTTCACTCTACATCTCACATGTGTTCTTGTTTACTTACCACTTGACTAGAATAAAGATAGGTACACTGTAGGACTATTGAGCTGTGTTGTTTTTTTTTAAAAAAAAGCTACCATGGGCCTACATCAGTGGTAAGGGCAACCTTGAAAATGTGTGGGTCAGGCACACGATCCTGGGTTCGATTTCCCATTGTGTGAAGCCGTCAAAAATTTTTAAAAAAATTAAAAAATTGAAATAGTAAGGGCAACTCAATGAAACTTCCTGAGTAAAGGGTTAGAAATAGTTACCCAAACTTTGGGAGTCAGAAGTCAATAAATAAATGAATAGAATGGCTTTTAAACATACTTGGCACGAAACTTCTAGACCCTTCAGCTTTGAAGTAGTGAGGATCAGTAATGATCAATCTTCAAATGGAAAATCTTTAAGACGTTCAGTGGTACACACACAAATGTTTTTTAAAGGTACGGTGAAGGGCTTGTCTCCAAGAGTTTTGCCTCAATCCAATGTGGAAGAGATACTGGTTAGTCCATTGAAGTTGCTCCATTGATTTGAATTTGTGACAAGTGATATCTTTGTGATTGAGAATTTAAGTGGCTGGTTGGAGTGCTTATGAGTGAAAGATTGTCTGACTACAATATTTTGTTCAATTCTATTTCACTATTTTGCTAAGAGGCTAGCAAAACGTTAGTCAGGGGAGTGATTGAGTTATAATATTGTGATTATTTTGCACTTAAATACGAGTCAATCGCACATTTCTTACTAGTAATTGAATGAGTTGAGCCTTGATAAATCAATTCTAACTCAATTGATCACAGTCTAGTTTTATGATCTTTAATCTCTAATTTATTATATGAAATTGAGGAAGTTTAGTTGTTGGGCATATATGTAGGTGGGCCATGCGGGCTCCTGCACCACGTGGAAATTAAACCAATCAAATGCCTAGACTTCACATTATAGAAGTCACTCATGTTCCTCGCCTTGCATTTTCAACTTCACTTCATGGAAACTAACCATTCATTCGGGCCCCTGTAGACTCACACATGAAAGCACCAAGCCAAAACGTCTAGACTTCAGGTTGATGGAAAGCACATACCGAGCAAGCAGCACGCTACAGCCATTGCATTTTCACACTACATCCCCTGAAATTCACACGAGAATTAAAGGCAAGTGCAAAGCAATAGACGCGGGAAGTAACGCATTGGCCCTTTCTCAAATTTCTTCTTGCTTCTGAATGTGGACACCGCATGCAAGTGTTGGCATGGGGCATTTCAGTTTGACGTAACAACAGGATGAAAAGCATGGAAATTTGCTTCTGCTTTTAATCCTTGGATGCAACTCAAAGTTGCCCTGCACCTTCTTTGCACCAGACACACCTTACCAATTCACGCGAGCCTCATTCCAAGACGCTGTTGCAGAAGAGCACATCCCATCTTTCTTTTCTTTCTTGAACATACAGCTACTGCTAGTAGGAAAGTAAGGCTCGGTTACAACATCTACTAGAGTTTAGTGAGCCTCAATTACACAGAGGAATGCCTTTTTTGATGTTTTTGGTCTATGTGATAGAAAGGCAAGTCATTTTGTTACCTCAAGGAAGAAACAAAACGAGAAGGAGGGAGAGAAAAACATTTGGTTTTTGCTATAGAGTTGTAGACTATGTTCAACCAACTCCCAAGACACATTTTCCATCAATTTCGGTTTTGACATTTTTCGTATTGAATCCAAGACTTGTGGTTGGATTCAAGCTCTTATTTTCATTGCATTTACATCTAAGCTATATCTCATTTCAACTTGGTTCATTTCAGTAGTAGTATTTTTGTTAGGAATTATTCTCAGTAGTTTCCGTTTTTTGGTAGTTGCTTGGGTTTGGACTTCTTGGTGGCTATAAATCTTTCTTCTAGTAGCATTTTATTTCCATTTCAGTTTAGTAGTTTTGGTAGTCACATGTGTTAGATTTATTCTCAGTGGCTTCCTTTTGTTCCTTCAGTAGCGTGTGGACTTATATCCATGCGTTATTGAGTTGTTTGGAGTTGTACTTTGGATTGTACTCAATGGTGTTTAATGATTCTAAGTAGTGTGAACTTTCTTGGGTTAGATTAAACTGTTGGGGACTAGAAATAGTTGGTTTCATATTTGCACACATGGTTTTTTATTAAATGTCACTTAGAACGTAATCTTCGCAATCTGCTGTTTATTTATTGGTAACATTGGATTAAATGACTTGATGAATGTGGTTTAACTTCTTAAGCAAGGATAACCAAAATTTATTCAATGCACATTCATGAATGCATTTAATGAACATAAGTGGTTGAAGTAGCGTTAAGGAGCATTGGAGTAAAAATTATTGGATGCGAGCAAAATATTTCTTATTCCCCACTCTTGTTTGACACGTTATTTTCTTTACTTTTTGCATACCTTTTAGCATTCATTCACCATCTCTTACAAAGAAAACAAGGGCATTTTTAACAATATCCAAGAAGATTCGGTTCTCATTATGAATGCCATTGTAGATAGTCTTAGTTAATAACTTTCTTTTATTTTTAATAGTGGATAAATTTGCAATCTAGACTAATTGTTCCTTGAGAAAATGACTTAGGGACTTCCCTATTACTACTTGATAACTCTTATACTTAGGAGTAACTCTTAAAACACTTTTTAGAGAGAGTCAATATCCCCTATTCTTGAGATCATGATTCCCATGGCCAGGACCTTATTACCATGGTGACTATTTCCCATGGTAGTTTTGTGTCTTATATGCTTGATGTAGCCTGCACTAGCCAGTCTACTTTCCAATTGTCCTTTCAAGGAATTCATTCAATGGTGAAGTCCAGAAGTAGTCGCACTCTTGCCATACCCATTGTAGATAGAGTCAAATTCTTTCACTCTTCACCATGTACTTCCCTTTAACTTGGTTCACCACTATCTTAGAGTCCACCTTTATTTTTACCTTCGTCGTGTCCAAAGCCCTTGAGATGGCGAGGCCTACCAGCAAAGCCTCATATTTTGCTTCATTGTTGGTAGTCTTGAACTCGAGCCTTATTGAGTGGCTAGTGGTAGGTCTCCTCACCTTTACCGGAAACTACATATACCCCCACACTATTGCCTTTTCGGTATAATGAGCTGCCAATGTAGACATGCCACTGAATGTCCTCTAGTGGGGTAGGTGCACCTTCAGGAGGTCTAGTCATCTTAAAGATGAAATCCACCAGGGCTTGCCCTTTTATAGCCATTCAGGAGACATTGTTTACCAAGCCCCCAGAAATTTTCAGGGCACTGAACAACCTTCTTTAATGGTGCTTCTATTAGGACCTTTATCCGATAAGCTTGAAAGTAAGGCCTTAGCCGATGGCCAGCCACTACTAGTACAAATGCCAGTAGTTCCATTGGTGGATATCTCGAATCGACTTCTCTTGGGGCCTTACTAGTGTAGGGGCTTCTACACCTTGTTCTCCTCTTGGACCGATGCCTTCAAGATGGCGATGATTGTCGTGGACAGGTAAAGGTACAAGTATTCTCCCAGTACCTTTTATCTTAGAAAGGGTTGGTTAGTGAGATATTCATTGAGTCGAGTAAATGTTGCTTCACAGTTGTCATTCCACTCTTGAAGTTTTAGCAAAACTTAGAGGAATGACAAGCATTTTTTGGTCAATTGGGAGACAAATCGATTGAGCACTGCAATTCTCCCTATGATTCTTTGTACTTTGTTGATGGTCTGAGGGGATTTCATGTTGATCATGACATGAATCTTCTTTGGATTAGCCTCAATGCCTCTTTTCAAGACCATGAATCCTAGAAATTTTCCCAATCCTACCCTAAAGCACACTTCGTAAGTTTGAGCTCCATTTTGTATTTCCAGAAGACTACAAAAGCCCTTCACACATCATTGATATACCCCTCGAGCTACTTACTTTTGACAAGTAGTTCTTCGACGTATACTTCTAAGTTGTAGCCTATTTGCTCTTTGAACATCCAGTTAACCACCCTTTAGTAGGTGGCCCTTGCGCTCTTAGGCCGAAGGGCATCACTCGATAGCTGTACATGTCTTGGTCTATGATGAAGTGGTCTTTTCTTTATCTTCAAGGCTCATCTAGATTTAATTGTACCTGGAGTAGGCATCAATAAAGCTTAATATTTCTCTGCCCGGCTATCGAGTCGATGAGTAGGTTGATGCAAGGCAAAGGGAAGCTATCCTTCAAGCATGCCTTATTCAGGTTGGTGAAGTCGATGCACATCCTCCACTTGTTGCTCCACTTTTGTACTAGGACCACGTTGGAAAGCTATTCCAAATATGGGCTTTCCTGATCAACCCTGCAACGAGTAGCCCATCCACATCGTCTGCTATCATGGCATTTTTCTTTGTGCTGAAAGTCCGCCTATTTTGTCAGACGTTTGTGGCATCCGAATTTATGCTCGAGTGGTGTTCAATAATGTTCCTATCGATCTCGGGCATGTCTGCATGGCTCCAAGCGAATACATCTTGATGTTCGATGAAGAACTGTATTGACTTGGACCTTAACTCGCAACTCATCTTGGTCCCGATTCTCACCCTCCTCTCCAAACACATTCTGTCTAGGGATACTAGTTTAAGGGGCTCATCGACTACTCTGTTTCATATTCTGCTCATCCCAAGTTTTCACCTCTCGGTTAATGAGTTCAGGAGGTGGAGGATGGACTAGCGGGGTGGCCTAAGCTGGTTCTGCCACGCGCTTGTCTAATTCTGCATTCTTAAGCTCCTTTACTTCCAAAGTTGGCCTTGCCACTTGCCCGTCTAGTTCTGGAAGTACACCTCTCCAATTGGTCAAGAGGGCTTCCCAAATGTGGGCCATTCAGTTGCAGGCCATAGCTAGGGTACAAAGGGCTCACCGATGCTGCTAGATCAAAGTAACTACGATCCCACAAATGACGCCAACTATAAAAGCGTGCTTTGTAATCATTAGTCCAGAACTGCACTAGGTGCATGTAAAAGAGAATAATGCGGTAGTCGAATGTGTCCGTGGCACCTCCGATGCCACATCCATAAAATATTAAGTGTTCGAGAGAAGAGGGAAAGAGCAGAGAGGGAGTGCAGAGTGATTAACCTTCTGTTGTTAGACCGTTACTGACTTTTATGTGATTTATATTCTCCTCGTTAGGGTCTTGTCTGCTTAGACTGTCATACTTCCTCATTTAATGTGGCAGTCTCTTGTCAGCAACAAGATTTTCAGTGCGATAATAGAGTATAGTAAATTATTATAATGGTGATATTTTATGTATTAAAAACAAATTAGCTCAGTTTGTACTTAATATGACTTCCATAATGCACCACATAGTGTAATTAAATTTAAATATATCATGCAAGATCATATTTGTGGTCATCCATATTATTGATGTATTTAATTGGATTGGATGGTGATTTAGAAATTTGTTGATGTATCCATATATTTCTGGATAAATGGATAATTAGCTGATCATGTCAATTAGGTACAAAGAAGATATACTGGTTTGAAAGTTGTAACCCAGTATTCGCACTGGGTCTTATGATTGAAATGAGACCCAGTAAGAATACTGAGTTAATTTGGAACTCAATTTTTAGTTTTTCCAGCGATTTTTCAATCGCCGTCAATACAATAAAATACCACAACAACTAATGACATCAGCAAAAAAGAAAAAGAAAAAAAAAAGCGGTGATTTCTTAATCGCCGCAAATTAATATAATAACGTGAAATTATATGACGGCGATGAAGAAATCGCTGTAATATAATTTCCCAGTGATTTTTTCTCGCCGGCATATAGTTCTCACATAGCAAAATCCTATTCCGGCGATGATTAAACCGCTGGCAAATTATATAACAGCGATTTCGTCATCGCCGAAGAAAAAATTAAACAACAAAAAATTAATTGCCGGTGATGTAAAAATCACTGTTATATAATATTCAAGCGATTTAAACATCGCCAGAATATATTACTATCCTATTGCAGCTATATGGCGGCCATGACAAAATCACTGGAATATTATTTGCTAGCGGTTTTATCATCGCCGGAAATTAAATCTAGAAAAGTAATATTATTTGCCAGCGATTATCAAATCGATGGTAAATTATTTGCCGGCGGTTTTTACATCGCCGGCAAATAAATTTAGAAACGTAAAAATATATGCCGGCGATAAGTAAACCGCTGGCAAATAATATGACATCGAGTTTTTAATCGACGGTATACAATTTTACGTTTCTAAAATTAGTTGTTGGCGATGACAAAACCGCTGGTAAATAATTTACCATCGATTTTAAAATCGCCAGCAAATAATTTGACGTTTCTAGATCAATATAGCGGTGATAAAAAAATCGCTGCAATATATCTCCCTTTAGACGGCGATTTATGTAGTTCGCGGCAGTATCTCGGAAATGGCTGAATAGTACCGGCGATTAAGCGACGAGTCTATAATCACTGGCATATGAATATGGCGGGGGATTTTGTGCTTTTCCCGGCGATTTTTGTTCGCCGGGAAAAGTGCCATCTGTTGTAGTGATATATAGTATAAAATATGATACTACATCTAGTATTATAATCAAGTATATATATTAGCCTATATATAACATATATATGGTATCATAGCATAGGGTCATATGTATTACATGCATATAGAGTGTTAAAATATTAGATTATTATTATAATATAATATAATAATGTAATACATACTATTATATATAGTTTCATCTATACTACTAGCAATTAGAGTGTATTCTAATGATACTAAAGCTAAAATTAAGCATGTTATGTTATATTATCATATATATAACATATATATACTATCATATATAGTGTCATTTATAGTGCTAGAATAGAGAGTGTCATCTAATTAGCCTATAACTGCAATATAATATGAAAAATATACTAAACAAGTCATCTAATACATTTACTATTAAATATATATATGTATTAGTTAATATCACATATATATGTTATATAACACTATGAACATATCGTCGTATATATAGTAGTCTATATTATATTATACTATATCATATAACTTATACTATATACTATATAATATTCAATAGTATAATATATTTTAATTAAATATAATATAATATATACTATATATATTAAAAATGATAAATATAATATATAGTGTTTAATAGAATAGAAGTGCATTAAATATATTGCATTTATTATATTTAATATTATAATATATAATAATTGAATTAATTATTATATTTAATATTGTAATATATAATATTGCATTTATTATATTTAATTGAATTAATTACCGGAAGGAATCAAATTTCAGTTAATACGTTCGAACGGTATTAACTTACCGTTCAAACAGTACTACATATATAAGTTACTGCGGACATCATTTTCACGGAAGCTTTATGTGTGCATTTCCTCTATTTTAAGCCGTTAACCGTCCATCTCCGCCGTTCAACATAGTCTTCGCCGCCGTCAACAATACCCACTCAAAGCCTCTTCCTCTAACTACTGGTATTATTCTTTTTTAAAGCATTTTACCGTTTAGATTTAGGTTTTTAATAGATTATTTGTTTGAATTAAGATAAATCGATTTATACATCAAAATAATCGGTAGATTTGCTTAAATCCATGGTAGGAACGTTTATTTAGGTTTCTATTGCATTTATTTTGGTGTAAAATCCATGGAATCAAAGGATTCCATAGATTTCAATGGCTGAGTCGACTCGGCCTGCAATCCTGATCGACACGAATATCGTTTGAACGCTATCAACAGCGTTTGAACGGTATTAATCAACCGATCGAACTTTGTTTCATATGGTCGAACGGTCAGTCTAACTTACCGTTCGACCGTTACTTTAATCGTTCGAACGTTTAGCTTACCGTTTGATCCATAGTTTAGACGTTTGAACGGTAAAGTTAAATTTAATATAATAGACCTTTATACATTAATACATCAATATTATAGTTCCAATACATCAATATTATAGTTCCATTCCCACAAGTTTTTTTTATAATATTATATTTCTATTAATATTTATCTAATTAATATTGATATTGAGAGATATTATTTATTAAAAATTATGTTGTTCATAATATCAAGTGTTATTAAATTGCTATTCGTTTGAAAGTACTGTAAATAGTTCTTTATTGTATTTTTATTGTTAATGTTATATATCTAATTTTTAATTATAAATTTCAGGTTGATTATAATGTCTACTTCTAAACCAGGACGTAAGCGACGCAATCTTGGTGAGAGTAGTAGTTGAAGATTTCTGATTTCTAGAGTCTTCTTTGGGAGGGTCATTCATTGCCCTCAGTCTTCAGTAATTGTTGTTGGGGACCTATCCTGGATAAGCGGGAGGAAGCTTGAGAGCCAGTCTCCTACATTGACATTGTTGCTGAATTCTACAGAGAACTCGGCAGTGCCAGCACAGATGATGCTGGGGCCTACAGGATCACTGTCCGAGTAGTACCCGTTGTATTTTCACGAGATGGACTTGCTGAGCATCTTGGTATTCCTAGGCTGCCAGATGCATATCCGAATGCGGTGCCTAGAGAGTCTGATCATTTAGTTGAGGCGGAGACTGCTGAGGAGGAGGCATCAGTTTATACTGATGAGGTCGATACCCTTGCTGATCACGAGGTGAGGGATTTGGTTGTTGGTCCAGATGCTCCACCGTACGACAGGATGAAGAGCATCAAATAGGCAGATTTATCTTCTTTCTTTGAGATCTTAAATTTGATAATTGCCAATAACATTGACCCTTGGTAGCACAAGACAGAGGTTGGCATTGATCGGACCAAATTTATGATACGGGTCGCTCGTGGCATTCCTATCGACTTGGTGGGGTATATATTCGATAGGATTCGATTAGAGTCTCGGTACATTTCGATGGATATACTGCCATTCGGAATCCTGATCACTCGATATCTGCTATTTGCTGGTGTTGTGCCTGATGTTGCCAAGCGTAAACGGGAGCCGATGGGACCGATAAATAGCACCACCCTCTCACGCAGCACGGGACACTCGAGACTGCGTCTTCGTGGACATGTTCCAGAACCGGTTGGTCCTCACAGAGATGCACAGCCGGGAGATCATGGAATATCAGCTGCTGAGACATCTACACGGGCCGAGGCATCCGTAAATAATGTTACTCATGAGGAGATGGCTGAGATTGGGCGTGCAATGATCAACGAACAGACATCAGCAGTGATCGATGCAGTGCGTACGGAGATCCATTCTACTGTGTCTGAGCTTCGTACAGAGTTTGCTACCATGTCTACCACTTAGGTCACCATCAGTACTCGATTGACACAAATAGAGTAACGTATAATTGCAGTCGAGGAAGTGTGCAAAGACTTGGTCTTAATTACTTTCTTCTATCTTTTATTTATTTATTTACTGTTTTTTGTATGGACAACATTTTGTGTTTTGTAAATTCAGTATTTAAGTATGAAATAGAATTATTTTATATTTTCTGAACTAATTATTAATTTAGATTATTCCTATTATTTAATTAACCAATTTCTTATACTTACTAGTTAATTTAAATATAATTTGGCAAAAAACTTAAAAAATTAAAACCCTTGTCACCGTTCAACCCTTTCAAATAACGTTTGAACGGTGTATATTTATCATTCGAACGGTTAGAATGTACCGTTCTAACGGTGTATCAATTTCCCTCCAAAAAAATTTACTTAACGCGCCAAAATTATGTTCGAACGCTAAAAATTACACGTTCGAATGGTTAATCATTAACGGTCGAATGGTTAACTTATTTGGGACAAAAAAATTCATCCCTAAGTATAGCGTTCGAACAGTCTAACCATTCTGTCATTTTTTCGGAATGAAATTTGAATTTCGTTCCAAAATCTCACTTTTTGGGACGATTTCCAATTCGTCCCAAAGAAAAATCGTCCCTAAATCTATTTTTTGTTGTAGTGAAAGTCTTAGGGCAACTTGCAAAGACATATAGTTGTTGCCTAGATGACTAACACAAGAGGGGGGTGAATTGAGTTGTATTAAAAAAAATAACAATTATAAATCAAATATACAATATAAAATATAAACAAAATATGAAACAACAATAAATATAAAGAGTAAGGGTAAGAGAGAAGCAAACTCAGTATGTTAACGAGGTTCGGCCCCACTGCCTACGTCCTCGCCTCAAGCTACCCCTTGAGGATCCCCGAATTCACTATTCAATCTCCTTCAGGTGGAGATAGAAACCTATTACACCTTTGAACAACACCGCTACAAAGGATCCGTGTAGAACACCCTCTACACTTGCAATCACCTTACACGTGGTGATTCAACGATTCCCTGTGTAGAACACTTTCTACACGCACAAGGGTTGTACACACCCTTTTACTGATACAAGAATTGATAGTGGGTAGGATATCAGAAAACACTCCTCAATGAGTGAAATAAGAACAATACAAGCACAAACTATATCTCTCAAAATGAACAAGGGTTAAGGCTCAATGCTTAGAGAAGAGAGAATGAAAGCTTTGAATGAGAGTTGTATGCTCTTGGTGTTGTGAATGTGAAGCTCTCAAATGATCTATTTATAGGCATATGAGACTTCATATTCAAATTTAAAAAGATTCACATGTCAAAGACATCATCATTCACTTTTCAAAAATTCAAACCTAATCTTTTTACTTTTTGCATATGACAAAAGGAGCACACTTTGCTTTTCAAAAAAATCAAACCTAATCTTTTACTTTTTGCATATGACAAAAGGAGCACACTTTGCTTTTCAAAAATTTCAAACCTAATCTTTTACTTTTTGCATATGACAAAAGGAGCACACTTTACTTTTCAAATATTTCAAACAAAGACATCTTCCTTTTGCATAAATCAAGAAAAGCATCAATCACTTTTGAAATTATTCAAATAAAACATGCACATGTGAAAGATGACAATCGATCATCTTTAATATTTTCAAAGTTCAAACCTTTAATCATGGCATGCACATGTGAAAGATAACAATCAATTATCTTTCAAAATATTCAAATTTAATTTTTAAAAATATTCATGCACATGTGGAAAATGTATTTTAATGTTTTATGATAAAATATTAATTTTGAGCCTTAATCCTAATTTCGAATTTTAAGAGATTTACAACATTACTCTATGACTTTAATGTGAACTTGTTTCCTTCTTGCTCATGCTTGGTTCCTTGATGTGCTTGACTCCATTGTGTGGAAAAATTGAGCTTGAGACTCCTTCATTCTTTGAATTCATTTGTTGTCATCAAAATCCATATGTAAATATATAATTACACAAAACTTGAAATCTTAGGTTCAACAATAGTCACGCATCCTTAAATATGCTAATGTAGACAAGAAACTGCAGGCATAGGCAGTATCTTTATATATAAAAAGTGGCTATGAAATGAATTTTTGTTGTTTTTCTATTAAAGTGAACGCCATCCACCATTCCTTCCGATAATTGGCTATTTTACATTTGGATTTATAATTTCAAGAGAATAATTTATTGTTGTTTAAAGCCAAGTTTAAAATACTTGCAAATACAGTTGCATGTACATGCATATAAAAATATCGGTACATTTCCTATTGACAATACATTGTATTCTATCCTAATTAATGTTACATTTACACAATTGACAATTACATTGCATTCTGCCATTCATTGCATTCTATCAGCCGAAGATATCCCTTCTATTTCTCCTTGAGTTTGTTTTCATTTTTACATTGCATTCCCCTCTATTTTCATCTTAGCATTCTGGTTGATCTTTTTGCTATTGGGAGGTACTGAAATTCTCCTGCATTTAAGATAATCATCAGTATATTTATTATATGTTTTATGTTAACTATTAGAGAAATAAATTTCCAGTTTTGCCTTCAAAATTTGGTACAAAGCAACAATTTTTTTTGGTCCTTCTAGTGGCCTTAAGAAGACAATTATTTGGTGTGGCATAGCAAAAAGGAAAAAAAAAAGACAATTATTTGCCTTCATCTTCTGTTTTTGGTGTTTTCTTTTCAGGTTTTGGGTGGGGGGCTTAGGAACTTAGCATTTCTTTTTTTCAGCTTTGTAAGTATATGTTTTATTGAGTATTATGTTTCATTTTGTTTCATGCCTTGATTTATTCATTTATGGTTTAATTATTTATTCATACTAACCAAGATAGTTATTTGTATTCTTTTGTTTGATGTCATTTTATGCCTTCCTTTATTCATTTATGGTTAAATTGTCTATTTATATGGTTTAATTGTTTGAGATTTGTTTATGCATCTTATTCATTTATCAATTGGTCTATGTCTATGTATATGGTAAAAAACAAAGCACCAAATGAGACCAATTAATAAAAAAAATGATCAATCGAACAATGGCTTGCAAATCAAGAAAATAAAACCCATAAAGTTTTTTACCATGACAAGTCAAGAGAATTAGAAGAATAACAATATAGCATAAATAATTACAAAATCAACCACAAAAACTAAGCCAAAAAAAGGAAGCAAGTACTTGGAGAAGGGGGTCATTGTATAGTGATAGACTGTACCCACACAAAGCAACAAGTTTCAAAATAAAAAATAAGAAGAAAAATACAAAAATTAAAGTAACTAGAACTAAAGTAGATTAAAATTTCTAAGGGAAGGAATATGCACAAACATTATGTAAAGCTTGAAACAAAGCAGATTAAATTCTTTGGTCCATATCTCCTCCTTTCTTATAGTTAAAAACAAAGCTGGTTGATCTTTCCTATAGTTAAAGACACAGTTGGTTGATCTTTCCTATACAAAGAACCAAATTGCAAAAGGTAGAGTACAAAACAACAACAACTAGGGAAGCATGCTATTACAAAACCATCCAGAAACTTATGTGCATCATGTTAAGAATAAAAAAACAAAACCGAGAAAGAAGTATCACAAATAGCTTATGATGTATAGAGAAGTAACAATCACATTAAAATATTTCACAAAAACCAAACTAGAATCCAAAGTACTTGAAAAAAAAGACCACCAAATCAGATCATTTAAACAGTTAGGACATCCAAAAAAGTCCAACCATAGTCCAAAGTCTCTACAAAAAACACACCCCCAAATCAGATGAATTAAAAAACAATGAAAAAGAGAATAAAATAATGACATGCAAACCAAAAAATTAAAACCCATAAATTTTTAATAAACACAAACGCAGTCTGACTTGAGCATAAAAAGTTGTAGAGATGCTTTAGTTTATACAAAAATTAGGATATGAAACATCTAAACATATTTATGTAGAAATTCATAAAACTTATTAAAAAACCTATCACAAAAAGCAGAGTACAAAACAACAGCAACTAGGGAAGCATGTTGTTACAAAACCATCTAGAAAATGATGTGCATCATGTTAAGAATTAAAAAACAAAACTGGGTGAGAAGTATTACAAATAGCTAATGATGTATAGAGAAGTAACAATCATATTAAAATATGCACAAAAACCAAACTAGAACCCAAAATACTTGAAAAAAAAAACCACCAAATCAGTTCATTTAAACTGTTAGGACATGCAAAAAAATCCAACCATAGTCCAAAGTCCCTGCAAAAAACACAACACCAAATTAGATCAATTAAACAAAAAATGAAAAAGTGAATAAAATAATGACATGCAAAACAAAAGAATAAAACCCATAAATTTTTAATAGACACAAACTGCAATTTGACTTGAGCATAAAAAGTTGAAGAGATGCTTCAGTTCATACAAAAATTATGATATGAAACATCTAAACATATTTATGTAGAAATTCATCAAACTTATTAAAAAACCTATCACAATACTCAATTCAGAAAACTTATTTGTGCTCTGTCTCTCTCAAATCAGGTGTGGCGAAGCAGTGTAGTGGTGCAAAAGTTTGAAGGTATATTAAACATGTCAGTCTAACTGCATTTTGTGTGTTTATAGTGTATATATATATATATATTCGATCTATGCATTACACATGTTTGTTTATATTTTTAAGAAATGAAGTAACTAATATCATAAAACATAGATATCCATAGAACTTATTAAAAAACTTATAAAAAACTCAAAAATAAATAAAACGTAATCCCTATAGTCAAACAATAATAATAAGAAGAAAAGTGTAGCAGAAATAATCATAAACTGTGTTGTTTAATATTACAAAAGTTTAATCCTACAAAAGTTGAATATTACAAATTAGAAACAAATTATTCAAAAACCAAGCAAAAAAAGGGAAGCACGTTCCTAGATAAACCTAATACTCGAACAATTATTTTAGCCTCTAAGTTCAGAAAAAGTAGAGTTAAAACGAGAGGATCTGCATAAAATCGGTTTTGGACCAAATAGTAAGAAGAATACACAAGAAAAATATGATATACGAACAAAAAAAAAGAAGCTTTTTTACCCCAAAACTTAAGGCTAAAAATCGGTCTAGATCTGCTGAAGTAGCAAAGAACAAAAAAAAAAAATTGTTTTTTTCCACAACTTAAAAGTTAAAAATTGTGGATCTGAAGAATACACAAGAAAAATAAGATCTATGTAAGCAAGTGGTTTGGGTATGAGATTGAGACCAATGGACCAATAGAAAACACACTACACCGATGGGATGCCATCCAATAAAAGATCAAGAAGAAAATATAAAATAAAATAAATCAAAGAAAAACAAGATATAAAACAAGAAAGAAACCACATCAAACAAAACACTACACAAATATGAAACAAGGAAAATAATTTGATAACAAAATTACTAACAAAACACAGATAAAAAAAGAACTTGAAACTTCTCGAATCTATCATCTATATCTGTTGAAATTGTAAAGAACAAAATAAAATGTTTTCTTCCCAAATTTAAACCTAAAAATCATAGATTTGAAAAAGATCGAAGAAAAGGAGATATATGAAGGGAAAAAAAAAACTTTTCTCTCAAAACTTAAACCTAAAAATTGTAAATTTGAGGAATTGACAAGAAATATAAGATGTACATATGTAGATCAACGGATAGAGAGCTTTGAAGAGTGCTAGAGAGAGAGAGAGAGAGAGAGAGAATGGAAAAATTCATAAAGGTAACGAAGACGCTGAAATGAGGTTTTTAGAGAAAGAGAGATAGAGAAATGAGGAAAATTAAACTGTTGACACCGAGAAAAGAAGAAATAAAGCAGAGGTAGGGTATGCTTGTTACTTCCTAAACGCACCGTATAGAGGGGAGGGGAGGCAATTATGAGAACGAGAAAATAAAAACAATAAAAAAATACTATAATTTATCATTAGTTTAATGATAAATAATTATTAATTATTAATAATTATCAATTTAATTAGTAATTATTTATTAATAATTTAAAGAATAAAGTAATTATTAATTTATTATTTTTCTTTAAAAACAGTAATAATTAATAATTAAACTGTGCAATAATTAATAAAAAATTATTTATTTTTCTTCGGAATATTTTAATTCTTTTAATTATTGGAGTATGTAATCATACTCGACTATATATGTATCTAACTATATATATAAGTTTGTATATATGTATCTATCTTCTATACATTATATATATAAAAGTTTGATTGATTTTATTTAAAAACAGTAATAATTAATAATTGAATTGAACAATAATTAATAAAAAAATTATTTATTTTTCCTCCAAATATTTAAATTCTTTTAATTATTGGAGTATGTAATCATATTCGACTATATATGTATCTATCTATCTAAATATAAGTTTGTATATAATTAAAATTTAAAGATTACTTAAAATCGTGCATAATTATAAATGAAATTAAAAGTTTTGAGTTTACGGAAGAGAATGATTTCACATAAAGGGCTTTACGCAGGTAATTTTGAGCTTTGTGAAAATAATTTACAACGAACTAGGTTAATCAAACCAGTTGAAAATGGACGTTTGGGACATTAGAAGCAGGACTAAACTGGTAACTCCAGGAAACGGAAAGTGACAGAGAAAAAAAAAATGTGAAAGAGGAAACTGGTGCTTACCTTGGGTTCAACTTAGTAACTCAAAATCCCGGCCCAAATCCTACCAAAAACCCCAACACCAATTTCACCAGTACAAATGAGGCACAAGAGGGTCTGTTGAGAGGGAAAAATAAAAACTCTTGAAGGAATGGCAATGGCAGCCCAAGAAAGATCAAAGATGTGTGAGAGAGTGAGTTTGAGAGGGGTAGAGAGAGCATGCTAACCATCACAGAACTCGCAGGCCAAGCTCCATCCTCAGCGTATTGCCGTTGCACCTTGTGTCAATGATGTCTCTGATTGGGTTTTGGTTGGATAAGCCTCTGCTTGTTGCCACCGCCCATGAGATGATGACCTATGGTTTTCATCTGCTTGTTATTTGCTTGAGCGGCGCAACATGAGGGGAGAGGGAAAGAGATGATGACCCATGGTTTTCATCCCATTCGGCTCTAGGACGTGACCCTTTTGCAAAGAGGGGCTTGCTTCACCTACTATGGGTTGGGCCCAAAAATGACTTAATCCACACCAACAATAAACAACACCAAAGGCCCACTAACAAAGACTCAACAGAAAATTGGACCCTTAAAGAGGGGCTGCCTACACATCCTAGAGTATCCCTTGAGATTACTAAAGTATTGGTAACTGAATTTGATTACGCGACAAATAACAAGCACTTGGCTACAATCAATTCTCCTTGCATTATTTACAGGCTCCTAGATGTATCAAGAAGTAATAATTTGAATGAGTAATAATCTAAACGATTGACAAAAAAATAAAATATAAAAATAAAAATAAAAATATATAAGTGGAAATATTTGGTGAGTATATTTTTCGTGGGCCTTTGTTAGGCTTAGCTTTTAATATTAGGGGGTCCTTTCATGGGAAGAAAAAATGGTCTTTGTAATTGAAAGCCTACAAAAGTAACCCAATTTCCTTTCTCCTATAAGTAACGCTTTTTTCTTTCAAGAGGCTACAAAAGCAACATTTCTTTTGTTCGGTTAAAACTCAATTTCCTTTACCACTCTTTCACTTATTTTCCAGTCCAACAACAGTTCAAACTTCCAGATCTCTTCAAGGTTTTTTCTTTTCTCTTCCATGAAAGCTACAAGTCAAAAAAGCCATACAAAATCACACAAACAATAGAAAGAATGGGAGAGAGGGCTTGGAAGATTCAAGTTTATATAAATCCAGAGAAACTGAAGGAGAAAAAATATAGGGATTTTAATGTCCTCTTTATTGAAGCAATGCAAGATGAGGAAAATGCTGGATCATCATCTTAGAGTCAAAATGATCTCAAACAACATTTATAAAACTATGAGAATTGTTTATTTATAGGACCATGCTATAAATTCTATTAATGTTCTTCTTTTTTAATATAACACAACGTGTAATTATTTATCAATTGCATAAACATTATGTGACGCCCCCAACTCCCATGTACGGCCACGTGGAAATCAAGACGTCGGGATGATGACAATACGGGTCACACATCCCATCGCCAAGTGCCAAGTGTGTGTGTACATGCAATATGTGTACAAATAAAATAACGCAGCGGATAATAGATTCATATAACTAAGTATCAGAATTTTTTTTGTTTAATTACAAACCAGCTTAAAACATGCATAAATAAAATATTACGTGTTCAACACTATCTCAAATTCAAATACATATCATAAAAACAACTACAAATATTAACCATAGATAAGCACTCCAAATCAATACTCCGGTGGAGCCCCCTCCTCAGGCTCAGTCTCCTCCTCGTCTACCTCTGCATCAAAATCTACGGTACCAAAATGGTTGCACAGGTAAGTAATATTTCAAACGCCACAAGATAAAAACATATTAAACTTTACAATATGCATGAAAGAATGCCCAATGTACATGTCCCATAAAACATATTTTTCCACGCACGCCAAAAATCTCATTTTGGCCCAAAACATTTCCTTCAAACATTTCCTCGCCATTATCCCAAATAATGGCCCAAAACTTTTCCTTTAAACCTTTCTTCGCCATTATCCCAGATAATGGTCCAAATCAAGAAACCACCATTTTTTCAGAAAATGGATCACAAAATCCTCATATCAAAACCTTGCCATTTTCCCAGAAAATGGCCTATATCCAAATCCAAATCAATTCCAATTAATGTATGTACCATGATCTCCCCTAGGGATCATCCGCACACTCTGGCTACTATGTTACACCGCAAGTAACGACTACGCATGGGACATCTAAACAAGCGATCCCAGTCTCGCGCCCAGAGCGTACCTGGCCCAGGCATCCTTTAGTCTCAACCAGCCAAGGGACCACGAAGTCGGTACGAGAGTGTTACCATCTAACCCGCTCTCGTTGTCGCCCAGCGACAACCTAGGGGATGTCACTTAGTATTATCCACTCTTGAGTGACCAGAGGAGCTCCACCGAGATAATACCCCATCCCGGCTTGGGGTCGTGATACGCACGCACCCGAAAATCCATTTACACATGTAAACTCAATTTTCAATAAATAACACATGCATATGCATGCACAATGCAATGCAAATGATATTACACAAATTAACCAACACTTTCCAAATATCAATAACAACCAAACAAGTAATTCCGTCCTCAAATCCATCCGACCCCCGACTCCTCGGACTCAGTCTGAAATAACCAACCAGTCACAAATAATTATTGTAAGAGCAATAATATATTTAAATTTAAAATGAAGTTTGGAAAATACTTAGAGCGCTATATAATAATTTTCGAAGGATCGGCGAGAAGCAAACGGCAAAGAGAAAGCAACACAACAGTGCAAATTCACTGTGGCTGTGGGTTGTAAAATACCCACTTTTGAACGGGGACAAACCAAGACTTAAGATTGATAGGGAATGGCTTAGAAGTGTTTATGAAGCTAGTGGAAGTGAAGGTTGGCCGTGGGTGGCGGCGAAAATGGTGGTAGGAGGCCAAAATACCCAAATCGGAGAGTTAGCTCATGGGGGTGTTCCGGCGACGGATCGACGCCGAAAATGGGTGGTTTAGGACTGCAAGGAGTCGGTGATGAAGTGGTGAAGAGGTGGTGGCCGGAGGTGGAGCGACAACAGCGAAATGACACAAAAGCCATTCGGCTTGGAGGAGTTCGTATGGCTTAATGGTGGGGCCGGAGGGTCTGAAATTTGTTGGGGAGGTGCGCCGGCCGGAGGGGAGTCAGGTGGGAGGGGCGGTGTACCGCACGGCGGCGGCCGGCAGTAGTACTGGGCGGCACGAAAACAAACGGAGAAGGGGAAGGGAGAGAGAGTTCGAACGGGTGAGAGGAAAAATCGGGAGGAAAGAAAAAGAAAGAAGGAAAAGAAGAAAAGAAAGAAAGAAAAAAGAAAAAAGAAAAAAAGAAAAGATGGGGAAAAGAAATGAGGTCCAATCCTCACATCTAGAGTCCAAAAACTGATCTAACGAAAACAACTTTAAAAGCAATAAAACCAAGAAAATAATTTAAACAAAAACGTAAAGTTAAAATATAATAAATAACTAATAAAAACTAACAACTTAAATTTTAAATCCAAAGACTAGGTAAAATAAATTAAACAGTAATTTAAACTCAAACAACAACTAAAATCCAATTAAAATCCGTTTATATAAAATAAAAGAGCTATTATTTTAATTAAATTAAAATATTCTTTCAATGAAAATACACGTAAAAACGGGGTATCACATCCTCCCCTCATTAAAATAGATTTCGTCCTCGAAATTTGTGAGATCAACATCACTGCCAAGCAGGATACAATATACAACTCAGAGTATACTTGAGAAAATCATACAATCAACCATTTCGACACAAGTATGAATAAAGTTCTTCCCAAGTATACTCCTATAAGCAATTCCATCATATTCGTACTAGTCTCCCAGCGACGCATCTCGTCTAGAACTCCTAAAGCGGCCACGTAAACCGAAATCACCATATCCTCAAGAACTTCAAAACCACATCCAAGTAAATTCCAACAATTATTATTTCATAGAATGAATTGTATTAACCTCAATCAACTCTTATGCTATATCATCGAAACTTTTATTGTATACTATATCTTGGTAACCTAATAGTCACTTCTAGAATAAACCATCAATAATCATAATTTGTACAACCAAATTATTAATCTTCCATTAAAAGTTCAAATCACTACTAATTCCTCAAAATCAGTATAAAATTTGAATACCTAATTATCACCAAAAATCACGCTTCCGTGCGCACTCTGATAACTCGCTAAAATGCAAAAAGAGTATGTCCTCATAAATCAACACCATTGAGTACAAGCTAACTCAACATCTGAAAATAAGAAAATCATTTATCCCACTTCGATAGAAAATAATATACCTCCTAAAACCACGAATTATCACTCTACTCATTTGGCTCTTGTTACTTTAATCAAAATCAACATTCCACAAAAATACATCCCTTGATTGATGACAAAAAATAATGTTGATCAATCTCAATGCCCCAAACTGAAAACACATAACATCATCCCAAAATACACATCTCTTCTAAGGATAAGGAACATATCCAAAAAACCTCAAGTCCTTCTCGGCCAACTAACAAGAGCGCCTATAACTTCTACCCCGACAACCCACACTTTTAAGCTCATTACTTACCTTTTGAATATCATCTAATCTAGTAGAGACTAAACTCACTATAAACTACCATTGACCTCACCAAGACATAATCGAACTCTAAATAACTCACCCACCTACTTGTACTCTCAAACGCTCTATATTAAAACTTCTAATTCCTTCAATTGCACATCACAATTAAACCTTAAGACGGGCCATACTATTTAAATCTTCAATCCATCAAAAACTATTGCACAACACTCAGGGATCCTAATACTTTATTACTTCATACATATGGTTATGCTACCCATTGTTGATGCCTAAGTTTCAACTTCCAAGATTTTATCATACATCACACATGGCAATCCAACAATATCTTTCCAAATTAATAACAATGTTCATAATTCTTCCAATTGGATCATCGATCTCCAAAGTAGAGTGTAGCCTCCAGAAATTTAAATTCCTATGCAACCTCAATTCACAACTAATTCCTTAAAGTAATCATAACAATTATTGCCAACCAACATTCCATTGAATAACACACTTCGACTGAACACTCCAATCGACTCACCACTATCATGTGTCGATCTCATGCATCCTTAGCCAAAACCAATAATCATTCCAACGTACAAGTGATCCATTACTAATATTTCCATCACCTAGACTTATATCCGCAATTCAACATGGATCATTCTAAATCTGCTCAACTTATACCCTTAAAATCAGCAAACGGCTATCACTTAAAATTTTGTACTGAAAATGACCTTAAATCTGCTAATAATCCGTTCCCAAAAGTTTCAAGAACATAAAGCCTCAACTTCAATCGAATTCAATACCAACAAATAAACTATTATTTCCAACACCTCGATGGATATATTTCTTCCGAATCGATAAAAATCATTTCCTAAAATTTATTACTACAACCTCGAGTAAACAATAATCATTTTCTGAACTAAGTCAATATCTACAATCCTCAAAGAAGTATATGAGCTAGATCATTACCTTCCATTCTCAAAGAAAAGTACTCCAGAAAATTTTCATATCAATAACTCAACTCTGATAAACTCCATTTTAATGGTTGCAAACTAATCACTCTCTTGAGTAGATCAAGGTAGCACACCAAGTCTGTAAAACTAAAAACTCAACTCTTATTATAAATTGGTCCTTCAACTCTGCAATTCTAAAACCTTAAATCAAATAAGAATAATTTCTGGAATTTCTAAGATCAATGAACTTACACCCTATAATAGAACAATCGACTCCCAAAGCTTTTAGAATCTAAAACATTCACCTTAAAAACTTGTAAATTTTAAAGCCCCAATCACCACCAAATTGCTCATCCGAATCAGCGAAATTTAAAATTTGAAATTTAATTATTTCCCCCAAAACTTGTCGAACCTAACACCTTAATTACCAAAATCTTATTTCCTAAAATCTATAAGGCCTCAAACCTTAGATAAAATTCTCTTAAACCAATCCTTAAAGTTTGTTGAACCTACACTCTCCTATTCTATAGCCTCATTACATAAATTCTACAAAACCTAAGACCTCAATCATCTTAAGCGACTTAAAGCTAACTCCCCTCCTTAGTTGCAACTTACATTCCTACTCCCAAGAGATCGCCTAACCCATGTTGTTCCCTTCTAGCCACAATATTATAAAAGTAACCCACCTCTATAAAATTCAACCCTACTACACTAAGTATTTATTCCTACCAATGACATTCTCGATAGTACTGTCCTCCTGCCATAGCATAATCCTCAACCCCACTTTTTAACTCCAGACAAAACAAAACAAAACAACTTAAAACAAAATAAATAAAATAACATACACTGAAATAACTAAAACAAATAAAACAACATACTTTCAATTCAAATAACATCGAATCAAACCAAACCAAATCAAATGGATATAAATAAAATAAATTCAAATCAAATCAAATCGAATCAAGTTAAAGAAAAACAATTCAACTTAAATAAATAAAATAATTTTAACTCAAGCTTTTAAAACTTTATGGTACTCCCCCTATGGAACATATGGTTTTACTCAGAGCCGAACTGCTCTGATACCATCTGTGACGCCCCCAACTTCCATGTACGGCCACGTGGAAATCAAGACGTCGGGATGATGACAACACGGATCACACATCCCATCGCCAAGTGCCAAGTGTGTGTGTACATGCAATATGTGTACAAATAAAATAATGCAGTGGATAATAGATTCATATAACTAAGTACTAGAATTTTTTTTGTTTAATTACAAACCAACTTAAAACACACATAAATAAAATATTACATGTTCAACACTATCTCAAATCCAAATACATATCATAAAAACAACTACAAATATTAACCATAGATAAGCACTCCAAATCAATACTCCGGCGGAGCCGTCCCTCAGGCTCAGCCTCCTCCTCTTCTACCTCTGCATCAAAATCTACAGTACCAAAATGGTGCCGCAAGTAAGTAATATTCCAAACGCCACAAGATAAAAACATATTAAACTCTACAATATGCATGAAAGAATGCCCAATGCACATGTCCCATAAAACATATTTTTCCACGCACGCCAAAAATCCCATTTTGGCCCAAAACATTTCCTTTAAACCTTTCCTCGCCATTATCCCAGATAATGGCCCAAAACATTTCCTTTAAACCTTTCCTCACCATTATCCCAGATAATGGCCCAAATCAAGAAACCACCATTTTCCCAGAAAATGGATCACAAAATCCTCATATCAAAACCTTGCCATTTTCCCAGAAAATGGCCATTATCCAAATCCAAACCAATTCCAATTAATGTATGCACCATGATCTCCCCTAGGGATCATCCGCACACTCTTGCTACTATGTCACACTTCAGGTAACGACTACGTATGTGACATCTAAACGAGCGATCTCAGTTTCGCGCCCAACGCCTACCTAGCCCAAGTATCCTCTAGTCCTCACCAGCCAAGGGACTACGGAGTCGGTATGAGAGCGTTACCATCCCGCCCAGTCCCGTTGTCGCCCAGCGACAACCCAGGGGATGTCACTTAGTATTATCCACTCCCGAGTGACCAGAGGAGCTCCACCGAGATAATACCCCATGTGACACCCCGTTTTTACATGTATTTTCACTGAAGAGATATTTTAATTTAATTAATAAAATAGTTCTTTTATTTTAAATTATCAGATTTTAATTGCTGTTGAGTTTAAATTGCTGTTTAATTTATTTTAGCTTGTCTTTGGATTTAAAATTAAATAGTTAGTTTTTACTAGTTATTTATTATATTTTAGCTTTACATTGTATTTAAAATATTTTCTTGGTTTTATTTCTTTTAAAGTTGTTTTCGTTGGATCAGTTTTTGGACTCCAGATGTGAGGATTGGATCTCATTTCTTTTCCTCCATCTTTTCTTTTTCTCTTTTCTTTTTCCTTTCTCTTTCTTTTCTTCTTTTTCTTCCTTTTTTCTTTCTCCCCCGGCTCTCTCCCGCGTGACTCTCTCTCTCCACACCCATTTCCGTTCATTTTTCTCTCTCCACCCAGAACCACCGCCACCGGCCACCGTGCAGCACACCACCCACCCAATTATCTTCCCCTCCGGCCGGTGATCATCCCCACCAAGTTTCATCCCCATCCGTGCTGCCGTTTAGCCGGAAAACCATCTTCAAGCCGAGCGGCTTTTCCTCCGATTTGCCGCCGTCGCTCCACCTCCGGCCACCACCTCTTCACCACTTCATCACCGACTCCTTGCCGTCCTAACCCACCCATTTCTGGCCTCGATCCGTCACCGGAGCAGCTTCCATGAGCTAGTTTCTGATTTGGGCGTTTAAACCCTTCCACTGCCGTTTTCGCCACCACCCACGGCCAAACTCCACTTCCCTTAGTTTCATAAACACCCTTAGGCCATTCCCAATCAATCTTGAGCCTTGGTTTATCCCCGTTCAAAAGTGGGTATTTTACAACCCACGGCCACAGTGAAATTTCACGGTTACGTTGCTTTTCCTTCACCGTTTGCTGCGCGCCGATCCTTCAAACATTAATATATAGCGCTGTAAGTATTTTTGAAACGTAGTTTTAGATTTAAATATATTATTTCCTTTACAATAATTATTTGTGACCTTTACAATAATTATTTGTGACCTTTACAATAATTATTTGTGATCTGGTTGGTTATTCCGGACTGAGTTCGAGGAGTCGGGGGTCAGTTGGAATTGAGGAAGGAGTTGTTTGTTTGGTTGTTATTGATGTTTGGAATATGTTGGTGAATTGGTCTGATTTTAATTGCATGGCATTGTGCATGCATATTAATGTGTTATTTATTGAAAATGGGAATTTCATGAGTTAAATGGATTTTGGGTGCGTGTTGTTTGAGCTGAAAAATTGCATATTTTAGCTATTTAAAACCAATTTATTTCAACTGCTTCGTGACATTATTATTGGTTTTAGATGGAAAAATAGTTAATAAGCATAAATTCGAGTTGTGATTTTTAATTGATTAATATCATGTTTATGCTTAATTTTATAACTATGATTTAATTGAAAAATATTTCCTCACATATATAATATATTTTTAATAATCTATTTTCTCTTTAATTTATTTCGAGTGTATTTTTATTTCTTTATTTCAGCTTAAAGAAAATTCACGAGATCATCAAAAGCGCATGCTCAAAGCCGAAAGACGGAATGTAGATCTTGGCGAGAAGGAACCACGGAGAGGCACGCTTGCAATGTAAAGCCACGCGAAAAAATAAAGGTTCGGCGAAATTTTCTTCTCGTGGACAGCAGGAAATATTTTGGCTGAAGGAGAGTGATTTACGGCGAAAGAAAAATAAACATAGTAAACGAAAAGTGAAGAAAAAAATTGACTTCGGTTGGGAAGAAAAAGGGAACACTACGGACTAAAAAAGAAATAAAAGAAAAAGTGGAAGCTGCGGATGAAACAGAGAGGCTTTTACGGAAATTCAAGGAGCAGGTTCAAGTGTTGTTTGGGGTGCTTTCGGTGGGCTAGTTGGACGTAAAAAGGGGAGACGAAATTAGGTGCAGAAATTAAGGATGGTTTCGGTGCTTGATTGATGGGAAGAAGCCGCGAGTGCTTGTTTGAAAAGAAAGAGTATCGGCTGGGATTAATTGGTGAGAGAAAGGTGCAGAAATAAAACATGCATAAAACACTTAGCAACTCGGCACATGCAGATTCACGACTACACAGCAACACATGCAGAAATTAAACAACATGCAACTTTGCATCAATCACGGCAAACCAAGACATGCATCATTCGGACAGAGAAAAAAAAACGTGCAGGAAATCCTTGATTCAAACCTAACTCATGACTCGGCAGCTCACACAGAAAATAGAAAAGAAAGAACACATGCATTAAAACGTGATTGATGCAAAGTTGGAACTCACGGAAAAAGACAGCACGCAAGCATCACGCACGGAGTGATCTACGGGGAAGTAATTTTTTTTTCGGTTATAAAAAGGGGGCTGGACGGAGGTACTTCGGAGGGAGTTTACGTTTGGAGAGGAGCTCTTACAGTGAGCAAGAGTTTTTTTTCTTTGGCTGGAGAGATATAGGAACGTGAGGAGAGAAGGAGTTTACGTTAAAGAGCTGTTTTCTAGCTATTTTCTGCTCTGTTTTTAGTGGAAGAAAACAGAGGAGTGAGTTGGAAAGGGACTAACCTTCTGTTTGTACCTGTATTGCAATTTATTTTGTTTCATCTTGCAGGGCTGGAAAGAGTGGGTGAACTTGAGAAAAAATTGGTGGAGAGACGTGGAGGACGTTTGGGGTGTGAGGAATGAAAAAAAAACTTATATATATAGAAGAGAACTGAGGGAGAGTTTTACGTGAGGGAGATTCTTTTACGGAAGAAAAAAAAAAGCAAGAGGAAGTTTGAGGGAGTTGACGTAGGAAGTTTGACGGGAGAAACGGTAGAGAGGAGGTCTTCCTCTAGCCTCGGACGGACAGAACTGGTGAAAGGAGAGAAGGAGTTTACGTAGAGAAAAAAAATAAAGAGAGCTAAACGGAAGGGAGGTACGTGAGAAGGATTGGAGAGAAGTTGGTTGAGGGAGTTTTATTTTTACGGAAGCAGGTTTTTCTTTTTTCTTCGTTCAAGTGGGAGTTGATTAAAGGGATGTTGCTGAGAGAGTTTACGGGGAGAGGAGTTTACGTTTGAGAGAAGCTGGCCGTTCGGGTGAGTTTTTCTCTGTTCATTTGAACGAACTGCAAGAGCACAAACGAGGGGTTGGTGACTTACGGGAAGGAAGCTTTTGGGTTTTGGCGCTGGAGCTTTTGGCTTGTAATCCATTCGTTGATTTCAGGACAGAAGGTTTTCGAGGATGAGCTTAGGCTATTCTTTACACTGGACAGCAAAAGGCGTGAGGGAAGTTCTTTTCGGCACTATTTTCTCTTCGATCGCTTTTATTTTCTGATCAAAGTTATTTTCATTGTTAGTTTGTGTTTTATTTTATTTTTATCATGGTGAATGTTTGTTTAATTTTTATAGCGCTTGTGTTAAACATGGTCGGCTAAATTTGAATACTAAGGTTAGAGGTGAAGTTTAATGATTTGGAAATTGTTTTCGGATCGACGATAAATTTATTTTGTGAGTTTGATCGATTGAATGATTTTATTATTGGATAATTTGATTATCTATATATTTTTCTTGATTTATTGTGATTTCCGAATACAGTAAATGCTTGAGAAATCCCTGTGATAGTCAAATAAATTTGTAAGCGTTTTAATCATCAATCGTTCATGCTCGATCATTCGTAACTATTTTTCTTGATCTTAAATGCTAAATCTTCCAATTAAACGGAATTATTATTCTAGTTTAATTGAAGTAATTTGATCGGAAACAATATTTTAAATTATTAAATGGATCCTCGAAACCTTAGTCTTTTCCCATATCAATACATTTTATCATTTTAGTTTTATTTTGTTAAGTCAAAAATCATAATTTTAATAACCTCATTTTATTTTCAATCGCGCATCTCTTTTAATATTTTATTTTAATTTGTTTGAAAGAAATTTTCACATTAGTCAATCCCTGTGGATTCGATCCTGTAAGGTACTACAACACCTGTATACTTGCAGGTAAAACTGCACTAAATTTTGATTCATTAATTTGAGTTAAAGTTTAGGCGCAACACGTGTGTATCACGACCCCAAGCCGAGATGGGGTATTATCTCAGTGGAGTTCCTCTGGTCACTCGGGATCGCAATATACTGAGTGACGTCCCCTGAGTTGTCGCTGGGTGACAACGGGAGCGGGTGGGATGGTAACGCTCTTGTACCAACTCCGTGGCCCCTCTGCTGGCGGGGGCTAGAGGATGCTTGGCTACGAACACGCGAGGCGCGGAACTGGGCATCGCTCATTACGAAGTCACATGCATGGTCGTTACCCATGGTGTGACGAAGGGAGCCAGTATTTGCGGATGAACCCTAGGGGAGGTCATGGTGCATTCGATTAAGGAGAAATGGAAAAATGGTGTTGAGATTGGATTTTGGGCCATTTTCTAGGAAAATGGCGAAATTGGTTTTTGGGCCATTATCTGGGATAATGGTGAGGAATGATTTAAAGGAAAGGTTTTGGGCCAAATGGGACTTTTGGCGTGCGTGAAAAAAATGTGGTTTTTGGGACATGTGCATTGGGCATACTTTCATGCATATTGTTGTGGTTGTAATATATTTTTATCTTGCGATGTTTGGATTATTACTTACCTGCGGCACTATTTTTGATACCGTAGATTTTTGATGCAGATGTAGAGGATGAGGAGGCTAAGCCTGAGGAGGCGGCCCCGCCGGAGGATTGATTTGGAGTGCTTTTATGTATAATATTTGTTGTTGTTTTTATTGGTATGTATTTGGATTTGAGATGTTGAACGTGTGATATTTTATTTATGCCTGTTTTAAACTGGTTTGTTTTTAAACAAAAAAATTATGGTACTTAGTTATAAGACTTTATTATCCGCTGCGTGTTTTATTTATACACATATTGCATGTACACACACTTTTGGCACATGGGATGTGCGACCGTGTTGTCATCATCCCGACGTCTCAATTTCCACGTGGCCGTACGTGGGAGTTGGGGGCGTCACATCCCATCCTGGCTTGAGGTCGTGATACGCACGCACCCAAAAATCCATTTACACATGTAAACTCAATTTTCAATAAATAACACATGCATATGCATGTACAATGCAATGCAAATGATATTACCCAAATTAACCAAGACTTTCCAAATATCCATAAGAACCAAACAAACAACTCCGTCCTCAAATCCATCCGACCCCCGACTCCTCGGATTCAGTCTGAAATAACCAACTAGTCACAAATAATTATTGTAAGAGCAATAATATATTTAAATCTAAAATGAAGTTTGGAAAATACCTACAGTACTATATAATAATTTTTGAAGGATCGGGGAGCAGCAAACAGCGAAGAGAAAGCAACATAACACTGCAAATTCACTGTGGCCGTGGGTTGTAAAATACCCACTTTTGAACAGGGATAAACCAAGACTCGGGATTGATAGGGAATGGCTTAGAGGTGTTTATGAAGCTAGTGGAAGTGAAGGTTGGCCGTGGGTGGCGGCGAAAACGGCGGTAGGAGGCCAAAATACCCAAATCAGAGAGTTAGCTCGTGGGGGGTGTTCCGGCGACGGATTGAGGCTGGAAATAGGTGGTTTAGGACGGCAAGGAGTCGGTGATGAAGTGGTAAAGAGGCGGTGGCTGGAGGTGGAGCGACGGCGGCGGAATGGCACAAAAGTCGTTCGGCTTGGAGGAGTTCGTACAGCTTATTGGTGGTGTCGGAGGGTTTGAAATTTGGTGGGGAGGTGCGCTGGCTGGAGGAGAGTCAGGTGGGAGGGGCGGTGTACCGCACGTTGGCGGCCGGTGGCAGTACTTGGCGGCACGAAAACAAACGGAGAAGGGGAAGAGAGAGAGAGTTTGAACGGGTGAGGGGAAAAATCGGGAGGAAAGAAAGAGAAAGAAGGAAAAGAAGAAAAGAAAGAAAGAAAAAAGAAAAAGGAGAAAAAGAAAAGATGGGGAAAAGAAATAAGGTTCAATCCTCACCTCTAAAGTCCAAAAACTGATCCAACGAAAATAACTTTAAAAGTAATAAAACCAAGAAAATAATTTAAACACAACGTAAAGTTAAAAAATAATAAATAACTAATAAAAACTAACACAAAGTTAAATTTTAAATCCAAAGACTAGCTAAAATAAATTAAACAGAATTTAAACTCAAACAACAACTAAAATCCAATTAAAATCCATTTATATAAAATAAAAGAGCTATTATTTTAATGAAATTAAAATATTCCTTCAGTGAAAATACACGTAAAAACGGGGTGTCACACATTACATCATTAGTTATTTAATTAACCAAAAATATTATGTCTTTATTAATAAAAAATTAGTTCTTAACAAAAAAAAAAGTAAATATAAACTAAGCAAACATGCATTGCACATTGCTTTCACCTAGTATATTTAATTAGCATATAATTCTACATACCACTTTTATTATCTCCTTCACTGACTATATACCATTTTTCATCAATGTTTATTCCAACATGCCCAAAGTTGGTAGTCAATAAATCACCCTAGATTTGTGGTTAATTGGGACCATTCCTTATGCATGTATAGTGGAGCTTCTTAGACTATAATACTAGGAAACAAAAAAATGCCTAGGTAAGGGATAAAAGTTCAGGCAAATGCTAAGTAGAAGCCCAAAGTATAGTATAATTTTCAACTTTCCAAAATCTTGGCACTATGCATGTGCTTTTTGTGTTGTTTGTGTAAGTGTTAGTCCATGTGCATTATTCACTTGTGTCGGTAGGTGACACATACTAACAATCAGGGAACCAAGTTTTATACTACTGGTAATGTGAAGGATGCATTTTACCCTAGCGATCCAGTTCTTGACATAGAATTGAAGTAGGATTAATTTTTTTTATCCCAAAAGTAATCCATATATACAATGAGAAAGAAAATGTGCATAGAGATTCTTCTGTACAAACACTTGCAGTCTGCAAGATCCTTATGTTGACACCCCAGTTGGTAAGATCCTCATGTCTGAATCACAAAAACAAATTGAAATCAAAATGCAAAAGAGAAAAGGAAGAAAGAGGGAGGGAGTGTGTGTACCTGCATCTCAACATTGCTAAATGAGGTATCCAAGAGCTTGCCAAAAGCTTGGCCCTTTTTTAAAAGTCTTCAATCTACCCTATCTCTCTCGCCCTTTCTAAGAAAAATCCAGTCGACTCACCTCCAATCCTCTTCTTGTAACAGAACCCATAAACCCTAATTTTTAACCACCGAAAATTTCAAACCCGAAATCTCTATCATATGTAAAATCAAACTTCAAATCTCAACGGCAACCATAAGAGATTTAAGTTTTAAAGCATTAAAAACAAAACAAAAGAGAGGGAGAGAGCTTAATAGACACTGGCTGCGCGACAGTGGGGTAGTGACTCATCGGCTAGACAGAGCGACTGGGATGAGTGTGAGGCGGCAACAAGCAGGGGATGAGGTGGCAGAAAACTCACAAAGAAGAGAAAGAGTATTGGACTGGCGAAGATGAGAGAGAGAGAGAGAGAGGATAAGAAGAAGAACAAGAAGAACAAGAAGAAGAGAAAAGACTAAAGAGAGCTCAGTTAGGTTAATTTAAATAGTTATCTATTGTGGTGAAAATAGTCGCCACAAAAATTATTCACTACAAGAGGAAGCTTTAGCGACTTCCTAGTGTTGCCGAAAACGTTTATAGTTGCCGCAAAAGTTTCAGCGATTATAATCTTGCTGCAATATTCGTGAATTCCATATCTTTTACGGCGATATTTGTAATGGCGACAAAAGGTCACCGCAAAAATTAAAAATATGTGGTTATTTTCGTATCCCACTGGAAAGAAAGTACAGCTACAATAAAACATACTTTTTACTACTAAAACTTAAGCGTCAGAAATGAATTTAGCCGCAAATGACACCTTTTCTTTAAAGAAGTTGAATTAAACAATGTCATTCCATTTCAAGTGGAATGATGTCGTTTTAATGCAGTTCGGGCCCCATATCAATTTCTCCTCTTCTCTCCCTCACTTTCATGTCCCTCTTCTCTCTCCGATCAAACTCTCTATTTCTCTTCTTTTTTTCATGAGTCTGCTTGATGACTCTTTGTGACGCTGTCGCCACCTAGCTCCACTATGCAAAGTAGTTTCTAGTGCGGCACCGTTAGCCATTTTTTTTTTCAATTGATTTTAATTTTGAATGTTGCCTAGGGTTTGAGATTTTTAGGGTTTCTTGCAATTCCACTGTTGTGGCCTCTCATTCTAATTCCACTTGTGATATTATGGGATAAAATTAGATGGGTCAAAGCACACAGGTCAACACGAATTCATAGGGTTTCATTTCTTTCTTGTTTTTTGAACAACTGGTCTTGTGAAATGTGAGATTTTTAAATTTCTATTTGTTACTGAGAAAAAATCTGTTGGAAGCAAAAAACTAGTTTTTGTATACACTTAAACTTGAAGTTTCTTTAGAACAATGTCATATTGGATAATATTCAAATTTTTTTTTTTGAAAACTAACCCATTTATTGCTCATTAAAAGACTTATAACATCTCACTAATAACAGTGGATCACAAAATACAATTGGGAATTTCTCCCAAGTCATATAAGTCTTCATATACCAATAGTGAATTCCAAACGAAACAATGGGCAGCTTTATTAGCCTCTCTTTGGACATGGTTGACAAACCAAACTGTAAAGGAATTGAGAATATTTCTGGTATCATCAATAAGCATTCCTCATTTACTCCAGTCTTGTGAAACCTTTTTAAGTCTGCTAACCACTTGGAGAGCATCAACTTCCATAATAACATCTGAGATCCCCATGTTTTGACAAAAAATAGCAACTAGCATCAAGGTATAAGGCTTTGCAGTGAAAGGATTAGCAAGTAAATATCGTTAGGTTCTAAGTGTGCCAATCACATTACCATTACAGTCCCTAATTATAGCACCTATTCTAATTCTACTTACTGCATGATCAATGGGAGCATCCCAATTCAGCTTATTGCTACCCTCAGGTGGATTTTACAAGAACAAGCAGATTGTTCCACCCCCATAGTGCTTATCTATTGCTTCTCATTACTCTATTTGAAAACATGGACTTCCTCTTAGTTTGGATGAGAGAGCTTGGAAGGGAGAAGCCTTTACCATGGATCAGGTTGTTCCTCCTAAACCAAATCAATTGAGCGGTAACAACAACTTCATTTAGTTCCTCAACCTGTAGAATCTTGATCATATGGCTCCAAACCTCTACAAAAGAACTTCTGTGATCAAACATCTTCTAAATGTTCATATAGCCCTGGCTCCACACATCCCTAGCAGCTTCATAGTTCTAGAGCACATGAACAACTGTTTCAGGACCTTGTTTGCATATAGGGCATTCCATCTCTTTTATTACTTTCCTTTTCCATAAATTTGAGAGAGTTGGTAAGGCATCTTTGCAGGCTTTCCACATAAACATCCTTACATCATTTGGCACCTTCAACTCCCAAATTGACTTCAACATATCACAATGCATTCTTCCTTGGGATGATTCCCCATTCTTATGAGTAAGCATTTCTTATCGTAGATGATATGCACTCTTGACTGAAAAAACTCCATTTTGTATGCACAACCAAGCCCATTGATCTTCTCTTCCACCAAGACTGATTGGAATGACACTTATGAGTTCAAAATCTATATGGTAGAAAATGGTTTGGAGAATATTGTCTTTCCATTACTTCATATCAGAGTTAATGATATCATAAATGTGCTTATAATTACCCGCAACTTGGCCCCTATATTGGATCATATGGGTGTATGAGTTTGGTATCCTTTTATCTTCCCAAATTGTGACCTTTTAACCATTACCTATCCTTCATGTTAACCCTTCCTTCAATAATTTGTGTCCTAACAAACGACTTCTCCATACAAATGAGGGTTTGTTTCCCAATTTGTCATCAAGAAAGTCAGTCTAAGGGAAGTATTTGTGCTTGAAAACTTGAGCCAAGAGTGAATCAGGGTTTTTTTTTTTTTTTTTTAAATATGCCAGTATTGCTTGGATAGCATAGCAATATTGAAGCATTTAAAATCTCGAAAGCCCAGGCTACCTTGATCATTTGATTGCCCCAATTGACTCCACTTGACACACTAGATCTTAGAATGATCTTCATTGTTTCCCCTCTAGAACTTCTTCAAAAGTTTGTTGAACCTTGGATTATTGACTAAGGAAGGAGAGAAACTTCCATAGAATATGTTGGTATAGCCTGAAGAATAGATTTCAAAAAGGATTTCTTTACCTGCTACAAATAAGAATTTTTGTCCTCCCATTTGTGATTCTAGATCAGGTTCTATAAATAAGGGATTGGAATGCTTTACCCACCACAGCTGGAAGTTCCAAATACTTCTCAAAAGAGCCTTGTGATTTAACTCCTACAATATGTAAGATAGTTGTGTATCCTTTGGAGTACTCTTGCTAAAGAAAATTGAAGTCTCCTCTTTGTTTAGCACTTGTCCAGATCCCTTCTCATAGGTTTCTAACAAATGGATAATCCTACTCCACTCTAATGAGTTTGCCTTCCAAAAGAAAGTGCTATCATCTGCAAAGAATAAATGGTTGATATAGATAGGGCCTTTGCTAATCGGAACACTGAAGATACTGCCATTAGCTTCAGTTTGGTTCAACATGGATGTCAAGGCTTCTACATAAAGAATAAATAGAGAGGGGAGAGTGGGTCCCCCTATCTTAGGCCTCTAGAAGGAACAAATGCCTTTTGAGAATCACCATTAAATAGAATGGAGTAAGACATAGATGTGATTCACTCCATTATGAGTGAGATCCATTTTGAGTCAAAACCTAGCCTGCTCATGACAGCTTCCAAAAAACTCCACTCCACACAATCATAAGTCTTACTCATGTCTAAATTAAGTTCCATATAGCCAAACTTACCCTGCATTCAAGAATTCATGACATGGAGAGTTTCATAGGCAATCAGTATATTGTCTGTAATTAACCTGCCAGGAACAAAAGCACTTTGGGTAAGAGATATAATGTCAGGCAACACAGTTTTGAGCCTATTTGCTAACACTTTAGAAACAACTTTATAAATGACATTATATAGGCTGATTGGTCTAAAATATCCCACTTTCTTTGGCCCTTTCAACTTTGGTATACAAATAATAAAAGTGTCATTCACACCCTTTAGGGAGCCACCTTTATTGAGCACATGAAGCACAAACTTGCAAACTTCTTCGCCTAGAATCTCCCAATTTGACTGGTAAAAATGGGCTAGAAAGCCATCTAGGCCAGGAGAACTTAATGGAGTCATTTCAAAAATAACATCATTCACTTCATTTGCAGAGAGTTACATTAGTAACCTTAGAACTCATTCTTGACAAACAACTTTCAATTACAGTTGGACAAGAGGAGGCGAATAACGTGGAAAAAAAAATCAGAAAACATGTCACCTAACATTGCTTGATCAGTAATAAAATGCCCATGCTGGTCTTGCATTTGCTTGATGAAATTTGTTTTTCTTCTTTGAGATGCATACATGTGGTAGAAATTAGTATTTCTATCCCCATGTTGCAACCAATACTATTTGGCTCACTGCTTCCATTTCATTTCCTCCTTAGAAAAATAAAGCTCAATCTCTTCTTGTCGTTGCTGGACATGACTGAGGTGGTCTCCATTACCATTATTCTGAAGATCTGCAATCTTGTTCATATTTATCTTGACATTTCTTGGAATTTTCCCATTACTTACTAATTTTCATTTTTGCAAGGCCCTTAGACAATTGAGCAATCTATTTCTGATCATAGCATCTACAAAATGTCCAATAGCCACCACCTTTCTCCATGCCTCTTTGATAATATTGGAGCATTCCTTTCTCAAGGCCCAAGAAGCTTCATATTTGAAAATAAAAAGCCTTCTACCACCCCTCATCTTAGGGCTAGTCAAGCTTAGGTGGAGAGGAGATTGATCTGACTTAACTAGAAAAGCATGGCAAATGCTGTTGAGGAAAAGTTGTTGCCACTCTGGAGTGGCCATAGCTCGATCAAGCCTCTCTTCGGTGAAATATTGACCTGGCCTATTATTGGACTTGGTGAATCTTTAGCCCTTAATTGAAAGATCATGCAAAGAATAGTAAGTAATGGCCTCTGTAAAACTCTCCATTTGTCTGTAAGGTCTTGTAGTTGTTGCCACCTTTTCAATATGGTAGGTGATTTCATTAAAGTCACCCACACAGACACATGGAATTGAGATGTCCTCTTTGGTCAACTTCACAAGTGCCCTACTACTCTCCCTCTTAGAGGTTTTAGGATGGTCATAGAAAGTAGTAAACATCCACTTCATATGACTACTACTGTCACTAATAACAACATTAATGTGAATCTAGTGAAACTATACACTTTTTCATCAGTGTCTTGCCTCCACAAAAGGGCAAGTCCACCACTACTAACTCTACTCTCCACAGTCATGCACCCATCAAACTTCAATCTAACTTTGACATCTTCCATCTTCTCTTTATTGCACTTGGTTTCGATTAAGAAAACTAGGTTGGGACATTTATCCTTAGTCAGCATATTGAGGACTCTATGGGCAGGTTTAGAGACTGAGATAAGATGAGAATTTTGTGAATAGTAATGAGATAGTTTGTGAATTTTAGTAAGATTGTTTGAGTAGAGTATTTTTTGAATTTTGGGAAAAGAGAGAGAAAAAGTTGAATAAAAATATTATAAAATTAAAATATTGTAAGAATTTAGTTTTATAATATTATTTTTGTTTAGGGATTTGAAAATATTATTTTTTTTATTTGAAATTTTGAAAAAGTTGTAATGATTAGTTTGAACATGTTGTAATAATTAGTTTGAAAATTTTGTATTTGAATTATGTTTGGCAATAAGATGAGATAAGATGAGAATTTTGTATCTCAGCCCATGCCCCAAACCTGCCTTAACTGTCCAAGTGTTCCCAAGTCCTTGGCAGTTCCAACTTAGGATACTCATTTATATTGGCAAGGCTGATCATTAGACTCTGCCACTAGTTTATAGGGTTGCTCTTCAACTTCTTGTACTACCTTTCTCCTCCTGGATTGCTATCTTTCCCTAGAGGCCCCTCTATCCTCATCTAAGAGATCATTTGATATGATTGGCAAACTTCTTTTTTGAGACCCTCTCAAACACATTAGCTTAGAATTGAGTGGAGGCTGCTTGCTTCTAGCTTGTCTTTTCCACTTAGTAGCTTTCTGTTGGTGCATATTAGTTACCATTTTATCAACTAAATGGATATGCTATTCTGACATTAGGGAGGCTATCTAAGATTATTCTCAAAGGTCCCCACTAGCTCCCTCTAAAGTGCAGGGGAGTTTTGTTGACCGCTGATTACATCATCAATGATTTTATGAATAATCGTATCAAACTCTTTCCCATTTTGATTCATTGGGTCCCCAACATATCCCATATCTCCAATATCCTACATTCCCATATTAGTGTCTCCTAATCCCTCAACTCTTACCATAAAAGATCCAACACAATCCTGAGATGGCTCCTCCATTTGAGATCTTCTTTCCCTAAATAAATTCGTAGGAAGAGAACTTTCCAAAATAGCTTTTTCCTTCTACCATTCACCTGTGAATCAGCCTATTCTCCTGATTGACTTGATGCCCTACCAAACTTGGCTTTGTTACCTTTCACAGCTTCATCTTCAACCTGCGGATCTAAGGTTCAAGAGTTTGCCTATTCCCCTTCCCATGTTTGTTTGGATAATTGTTCTTAGCAGCTGCCTTCTGAGTAGGAGCTCGAAGCCATGCACCATATTGACTTTATGAGCTACTATGCATTGATCTATCACCAAAGGCTTGATCACAACAATTATCATCATGTTTAATCGTGCCTCACTAAAATAGAAATTTGATAATATTTCATATCGGAAGGATACCCAACACTTACTCCCTTGCAAGTTAAGGAGAACTCCTCTCATAAGTGGCTTGGTAATATCAACATTAACTTTGACTCTAAGATAAGGACCCTATCCAATGTCATCCTCATCTGTATCCACCCTTTTAACTACACCAACCATACTCCCAATTGTTTCCCCAATCTCACTTGTCATCCCTCCAAGAGGATTGTTGTGGAGTTGAATCCACATTGGCTCTAATTAAATATTCAAATTAATTGGTTAAACTTCAAGAAAATATTCAAAGATATATAGGAGTTCAGATTTTGGATAATCTGTGACGCTCCCAACTCCCACGTATGGACACGTAGAAATCGAGACGTCGGGATGATAACAACACAGGTCACACATTCCATCGCCAAGTGCCAAATGTGTGTGTACATGCAATATGTGTACAAATAAAAACATGCAGCGGATAAGAAAGTCATATAACTAAGTACTAGAATTTTTGTTTATTACAAACCAGTTTAAAACAGGCGTAAATAAAATATTACATGTTCAATACTATCTCAAATCCAAATACATAACATCAAAACAAATACAAATAAAGTCCATAGATAAGCATCTCCACATCAAAACTCAGGTGGAGCCACCTCCTCGGGCTCAGCCTCCTCCTCTTCCTCAATCTCTGCATCAAAATCTACGGTACCAAAAATGGTGCCGCAGGTAAGTAATCTTCCAAACGCCACAAGATAAAAATATATTAAAGTCTAAAATATGCATGAAAACATGCCCAATGCACATGTCTCAAAAATCTACATTTTTATCATGCACGCCAAAATCCCATTTGGCCCAAAATATATCCTTTAAACATATCCTCGCCATTATCCCAGATAATGGCCCACAAACCAATCTCGTCATTTTCCCAGAAAATGGCCCAATAACCAATCCATCAGAGCACTTAGGTGGGAATCGCAGGCGGGACTCTACCACCATCCCTGCTCACCACCATCCCTACGCGTGCACCGTAGGCGGGAATCGCAGGCGGGACTCTACCACCATCCCTGCTCACACCATCCCTACGCCGCGTGCACCGTAGGCGGGAATCGTAGGTGGGACTCTACCACCATCCCTACACGTGCCTCTGACTCAAGCCAATCAATCCAATCGTTCGCATATACCAAAAACCATTTTTCGCTTGAAAACCCAGTTTTCAAGATTTAACACATGCATATGCGTGCACAATGCAATGCAAATAAAATTATACAAATTAACCAACACTTTCCAAACATCCAAAACAACCAAACAAACAACTCCGTCCTCAAATCCAACCAATCCCCAACTCCTCGGACTCAGTCCGGAATAACCAACCAGTCACAAATAATTATTGTAAGAGCAAAAATCTATTTAAATCTAAAATAAAGTTTGGAAAATACTTACAACGCTATATATTAATTTTCGATGGATCGGCGAGCGGCAAACGACGAAGAAAAAGTAACGTAACAGTGCAAATTTACTGTGGCCGTGGGTTGTAAAATACCCACTTTTGAACGGGGACAAACCAAGGCTCGGGATTGATAGGGAATGGCTTAGAGGTGTTTATGAAGTTAGTGGAAGTGAGGGTTGGCCGTGGGTGGTGGCGAAAACGGCGGTAAGAGGTCAAAATACCCAAATCGGAGAGTTAGCTCGTGGGGATTGTTCCAGCGACGGATCGAGGCCGGAAATGGGTGGTTTAGCATGGCAAGGAGTCGATGATAAAGTGGTGAAGAGGTGGTGGCCGGAGGTTGAGCGAAGGCGGCAAATCGGAGCAAAAGTCGTTCGGCTTGAAGGAGCTATTCCGGCCAAACAGCGGCTCGGATGGCAGTGAAACTTGGTGGGGATGATCACCGGCCGGAGGGGAAGAAATCTGGTTAGGCTAATCACCGTTGATTCCCAAGCTTCTACTTTCAAGATTTTATTATACATTACATGTGGCAACCCAACAATCTCTTTTCAAGTTAAATGAAAATGTCTATAATTCTCCCAACTGGACAGTCAAACCCCAAAGGAAAGTATAGTCTCAAAATTTAAATTCCTATGTGACCTAAAGTCACAATTAATTCTTGAAGATAATCTCAACAATTAATGCCAACCATTACTCCAATTGGTAATCCGCTTCAACTGTATACTCCGATAAACTCACCAAGAACTCAAAGTTAAGATCTCTCTAATTTAATACTATCACATCTAATCCACTTCAGTACTCATCAAAGCCCCATTCTCTCAAGCAAAAATGAGACTAGGATTTGTACTCTCCGAAATCCATACACCCTCACCACCACTATAAATGGATCTCATGTACCCTTAGCTAAGATCAATAATTATTCTAATGTATAAGTGATCCATCACTTCCATTTCCAACATCCGTACCTTATCTTCAAAATAAACAAAATTCATTTCCCAAAACCTGCATCATCTATTATCCTCAACTCGGTATGAATCAATCCTAAAACTTGTCACTATAACCTCAAGCTTTAACAATTATTGCCAACCAACGTTCCATTGAGTAACACGCTTCGACTGAACACTCCAATCGATTCACCACTATCACGTGGGTTGTAAAATACCTACTTTTGAACGGGAACAAATCAAGGCTCGGGATTGATAGAGAATGGCTTAGAGGTGTTTATGAAGCTAGTGGAAGTGAGGGTTGGCCGTGGGTGGTGGCGAAAAGTGCGGTAGGAGGCCAAAATACCCAAATCGGAGAGTTAGCTCGTGGGGACTGTTTCGGCGACGGATCGAGGCCGGAAATGGGTGGTTTAGCACGGCAAGAAGTCGGTGATGAAGTGGTGAAGAGGTGGTGGCCGGAGGTTAAGCGAAGGTGAGAAATCGGAGCAAAAGTCGTTCGGCTTGGAGGAGCTATTCCGGCCAAACGGCAGCTCGAATGGCGGTGAAACTTGGTGGGGATGATCACCGGCCGGAGGGGAAGAAATTTGGGTGGGTGGTGTGCTGCACGGTGGCTGGCGGCGGTGGTCCTGGGTGGAGAGAGAAATTCGAACGGAAACGGGTAGAGAGAGAGAGTGTCGCGCGGGAGAGAGCCGGGGGAGAAAGAAAAAGGAAAGAAAAAGAAGAAAAGAAAGAGAAAGGAAAAAGAAAAGAGAAAAAGAAAAGATGGGGGAAAAAATGAGGTCCAATCCTCACTTCTGGAGTCCAACAACTGATCCAATGAAAACAACTTTAAAAGCAATAAAACCAAGAAAATATTTTAAACACAATGTAAAGCTAAACTATAATAAATAACTAATAAAAACTAACAACTTAATCTTAAATCCAAAGACAAGCTAAAATAAATTAAACAGCAATTTAAACTCAACAGCAATTAAAATCCGATGATTTAAAATAAAAGGACTATTATTTTAATTAAATTAAAATACTCCTTCAGTGAAAATACACATAAAAACGGGGTATCACATCCTCCCCCCCTTAAAATAAATTTCGTCCTCGAAATTTGCGAGATCAAACATCAGCGCCAATCAGGATACAATATACAACTTAGATTATATTTGAGAAAATCATACCATCAACCATTTCCACACAAGTATGAAGAATGCACTTCCCAAATATACTCCTATAAGCAACTCCATCATATTCGCACTAATCAAATAGAGACGCATCACGTCTAGAACTCTTAAAGCGGCCACGTAAACCGAAATCACCATATCCACAAGAACTTCAAAACCGCACCCAAGTAAATTCCAACAATTAGTATCTTTCCACAATAAACGGCGTTAACCTCAATCAACTCCTGTGCTATAACCTCCAAACCTTCATGGTACACTGTATCTTGGTAACCTAATAGTCACTTCCAAAATAAACCATCAATCAACATAATTTGTACAACCAAATGATTAACTTCTTACTAAAACTTCAAGTCATCACTAATTTTCCAAAATCAGCACACGATGTAAACACCTAATTATCTCCAAAATATCACGCTTCTGTGTGCACTTTAATAACTCGCCAAAATGCAAAAAGACTATATCCTCATAAATCAACACCATTGAGTACAAGCTAACTCAACACCTGAAAATAAGAAAATCATTTACCCCACTTCGATAGAAAATAATATACCTCCAAAAACCACGAATTACCATTCTCCTCGTTTCGCTCTTGTTACCTTAATCAAAATCAACATTCCGCAAAAAAAAATGCATCCCTTGATTGATGACAGAAATCAATATCAATCAACATTAACACCCCAAATTGAAAATACGTAACATCATACCAAAATGCACCTGTCTCTTCTAAAGATAAGGAACGTATTCAAAAAGACTCAAGTCCTTCCCAGACAACTAATAAAGCACCTATAACACCTACCCAACTACTTACACTTTCAAGATCACCTAAATTCTGAATATCGTCTAATTTAGAGATGACTAAATTTACTACGAACCACGATTGAATTCACCATAACCTTAAGGAACCCTTCTTAGAAACTCGCTTACCTACTTCTATTCTCATAACCATAATATTAGCACAACTATTTCCTTCAATTGCATACAAAATTAAATCTCAAGATAGGCCATGCTGTTCAAATCTCCAATCCACCAAAACTATTACACTACACTCCTGAATCCTACTGCTTATTACCTCATGTATCTAGTTAGGCTAATCACCGTTGATTCCCAAGCTTCCACTTTCAAGATTTTATTATACATTACATGTGGCAACCCAACAATCTCTTATCAAGTTAAATGAAAACGTCTATAATTCTCCCAACTGGACACTCAAACCCCAAAGGAAAGTATAGTCTCAAAATTTAAATTCCTATGTGACCTAAAGTCACAATTAATTCTTGAAGATAATCTCAACAATTAATGCCAACCATTACTCCAATTGGTAATCCGCTTCAACTGTATACTCCGATAAACTCACCAAGAACTCAAAGTTAAGATCTCTTTAATTTAATATTATCACATCTAATCCACTTCAGTACTCATCAAAGCCCCCTTCTCTCAAGCCAAAATGAGACTAGGATTTGTACTCTCCGAAATCCATACACCCTCACCACCACTATAAATGGATCTCATGTACCCTTAGCTAAGATCAATAATTATTCTAACGTATAAGTGATCCATCACTTCCATTTCCAACATCCGTACCTTATCCTCAAAATAAACAAAATTCATTTCCCAAAACCTGCATCATCTATTATCCTCAACTCGGTATGAATCAATCCTAAAACTTGTCACTATAACCTCGAGCTATAACAATTATTGCCAACCAACGTTCCATTGAGTAACACGCTTCGACTGAACACTCCAATTGATTCACCACTATCACGTGGGTTGTAAAATACTCACTTTTGAATGGTGACAAACTAAGGCTCGGGATTGATAGGGAATGGCTTAGAGGTGTTTATGAAGCTAGTGGAAGTGAGGGTTGGCCGTGGGTGGCGGCGAAAATGGCGGTAGGAGGCCAAAATACCCAAATCGGAGAGTTAGCTCGTGGGGATTGTTCTGGCGATGGATCGAGGCCGGAAATGGGTGGTTTAGCACGGCAAGGAATCGGTGATGAAGTGGTGAAGAGGTGGTGGCCGGAGGTTGAGCGAAGGCGGCAAATCGGAGCAAAAGCCGTTCAGCTTAGAGGAGCTATTCCGGCCAAACGGCGGCTCGGATGGCGGTGAAACTTGGTGGGGATGATCACCGGCCGGAGGGGAAGAAATCTGGGTGGGTGGTGTGCCGTACGGTGGCCGGCGGCGATGGTCCTGGGTGGAGAGAGAAATTCGAACGGAAATGGGTAGAGAGAGAGAGTGTCACACGGGAGAGAGCTAGGGGAGAAAGAAAAAGAAAGAAAAAGAAGAAAAGAAAGAGAAAGGAAAAAGAAAAGAGAAAAAGAAAAGATGGGGGAAAAGAAATGAGGTCCAATCCTCACCTCTGGAGTCCAACAACTGATCCAACGAAAACAACTTTAAAAGCAATAAACCAAGAAAATATTTTAAACACAACGTAAAGCTAAACTATAATAAATAACTAATAAAAACTAACAACTTAATTTTAAATCCAAAGACGAGCTAAAATAAATTAAACAGTAATTTAAACTCAACAGTAATTAAAATCCAATGAAAATCCGATGATTTAAAATAAAAGGACTATTATTTTAATTAAATTAAAATATTCATTCAGTGAAAATACACATAAAAACGGGGTATCACATAATCTATTACCCTAATTTATATTACAATTTGTTACCAACATTGATGAGGTTAAGTGTGACAAGCATTTTGAGGTTTAATTTGTTACCTTAATTTTTGTGGCTAAAAAAAAAAACATTCTTAATTTTTCCCTGGATATAAGTTGTGAAAAAAGAAAAAAAAGGGAAAAACAAATTAAGGTTTGATATGGATCTGACTTTATTCATTTCTTGTGCAATGTCTTTTGGTAATTTTGCAAATTATATAGATATTTATATGAACTAATTTTTTCCATCCAAGAAAAGGATTAATTCTCTAATTATGGGTGGACTCCCTCATGCATTTGACTTAAAGTCTGTCATCATGTCTTACTCAGTACTTTTAAAGTTCTAATTACTTTGAACTGTTTTGAAAAACTATCCCCTACTACATTCCTATTGCTCCATTCTGTTTACTATTGTTATAGACTTTTGTTATAGATAATTAGAGATATTTCGAAATTGCTTTTTATAAGTGGATATGTATGCTACACTTACTCTGAATGATCGTATGCAAGTGGATGCTTCAGTTCCTATACCTACGACAAGTACTTCCACCCCTAGGCCCACATCTGCAGCTACTTCCACCATTATTTGCACAATTTATGTAGCTTGCAAAAGGGAAAGTCATGGAGACAGCACACTTGCTAGTGAAGCAATATCTTAAAGTTCCATTTTAACCTTGGATTCCATATGTTTGCTTCATTGTACAAAGGGACTATCCTTTATCTGTCATTAAATACCCGCTTATAGCATACTAGTCTTTCTTATGGAAACTAAGTGCAATAGGAATAAGGTTGATAGATTGATAAACATTCTTGGGTTGGATCATTGTTTTGTGATTGATAGTAGAGGACTCAAGGGTGGATTAGCTATGTTTTGGCATGATGATTTGATGGTTATTTTAATCTCATATACTCACTTTCACATTTCTATTAAAGTTTCTATAAAAGGGGAGAACATTGAATGGAGGTTGACTGATTTCTATGGACATCCAAAAACAAGCAAGAGGCAAGGAAGTTGGGAATTGTTGAGGGCTCTAAAACCACTGGAAGGGACTCCATGGATCGGTTTGGGTGACTTCAACGAAATCTTGCACTAGAAGGAAAAACATGGTGTTGCATTGAGACCTTATAGACAGATGAAAGAATTCAAACTTACTACTAATGACTGTGGCCTCAGTGATTTGGGATTCAAAGGGGATAGATTTACTTGGTGTAACAATCGGGAAGGCACTCAATTCACTAAGGAAAGGTTGGACAGGGCTTTTTGTAATGTGGCTTGGCATGAACTCTTACCTAATACAATAGTGAGTACCTATCTTGATAACAGTGGTTATTGGCTCGAAGTGGATTGCCAAGGGTGAGAGACCCTTTAGATATGAGGCTAAGTGGGCTGAGAGGGAGGAGTGTTTCAAAGTGGTGAAGGTCAACCTAGCTATGAATCCCAATAGGCTAGAGAGAACTACAAAACACCTAAGCAGGTGCAAGAATCCACTCAAGGCTTGGAGTAAAGCTAGCTTTGGGCAAGCTAAGAAAATAATAGAGGCTAAGTTGAAATAGATTTCTGATATTCAGAAATTAAAAAAAGGGAACCTGAATCATAGAATAAACCTTCTACAATTTGAAGTATACAAGCTTCTTGAAGAGGAAAAACTTATCATGGAAGCAAATGGCCAAGCAAAAATGGTTAAGAGAGGGTGACAGAAATACAAAATAATTCCACTAGTGTGCAAACCAGAGAAGAAAGACCAATACAATTAAGAGAATTAAAAATGAGTGGCCAAGAGTTTTATGTGATAGAAGATATGGTGTCAGAATTATTTTCAAGACCTTTTCACCACATCTAATCTAAGGGGAATTGATGAGTGCCTGAGGTCTCTCCCAATTAAAGTTAATGTAGAAATGAATGATGCCTTGTTGAAAAAGTTCACTACGAAAGAAGTAGAAGATGCTGTCTTCCAGATGAACCCCCTTAGATCTCCTAGCCTGATGGTTTCCCACATGTGATTTATCATAAGCATTGGAAAATAGTAGGCAATGAGATTTGTGATGCAACTTTGCATGTGTTTAATTCTAATGGTAGTATTGATGCCTGTAATGAAACATTTATTATTCTTATTCCTAGGATTAAATATCCTGTTAGAGTGACATATTCAGACCCATTAGTTTGTGTAATGTTCTTTATAAGATTATTTCTAAAACCATTGCCAACAGGTAAAAAAATTCTACCAGGTATAATTTCTTAGACTCAATCTACCTTTGTCCCAGTTAGGTTGATTTTTGATAACATTATAGTTGCTTTTGAGGCACTTCATTCCATGAATCACAAGTTTCATGCCAAGGAAGGTCACATGGCATTAAAATTGGACTTGAGCAAGGTCTATGATCGATTGGAATGGAAATTTATTGAAGCTGCAATGTTGAGAATGGGATTTGATCAAAATTGGGTGAGGCTGGGGATGCAGTGTATTTCTTCTGTTTCATATTCCATCATCTTTAATGGTTTGCATCAACGAGAGCTTAGACCTTCAAGGGGTATCAAGCAAGGGGATCCTTTATCCCTTACCTATTCATCTTGTGTGCTAAAGTGTTAAGTGCCAATTTATCTCTGGCAGAAAAGGCAAGATCAATTATAAGAGTCTCTATTGCTCGAGATAAGTTCAGTATCACTCATTTATTCTTTGCAGATGATAGTTTGTTGTTCTGCAAAGCAAATGCTCTAGAGTGGACTCGATTGATTCACATTCTTAATAACTATGAAAAGGGCTTCAAGGCAAAAGTTGAACAAGGAAAATACCTCTATACAGTTTAGCAGAAATACTCCAAGACATGTTCAAGAATTAATCCTCAGTATTGCTGGTGTCAGATCTATTGTGCCTTATGAAAAGTATCTTGATTTACCTACCATGGTGGGTAGGTCTCGAGTTGTTGCCTTTAAAAGTATTCTTGACAAAATTAGGATTAGACTTAGTAGCAATAAAATCAAAACCCTCTCCTTGGCTGGGAAGGAAATTTTCCTTAAAATTATAGTGCAAGCTTTACCTACTCTCAAGATGGGAGTTTTTAAACTCCCATATAGTATGCTAAAAAATATTAATGATGCAAGATTTATGGTGGGGACAACAAGAAGCAGAGAGAAGAATTCACTAGATTGCCTGGAATTTTATGGGTAAGTCCAAGGTTAAGGGAGGTCTGGGTTTTAGGAATCTAATGAGTTTCAATTTAGCAATACTAGCCAAATAAGGATAGAGATTGTTGCAGTTTCCCTCTTCATTGGCTTCTCAGGTTCTGAAGTGGAAATACTTCTGAAATGTCAACTTTTTGGAGGCTAAACTAGGGACTCAACCTTCTTATATATAAAGAAGCATTTTGGCTACTAGGGCCCTCTTGGAAAATGGCACTTGTTGGAGAATAGGTATTGGTGGGGAGGTTCAAATCTAAAAGGACAGATGGCTACCTAAAATTGATAGTCACAAGATTAATAGTGTTGTCAAGGTAATAAATGCTGATGCTAGAGTTCTTGAACTATTTGATTCTGACACTATGCATTGGAATATTCCTCTGGTTGATGAAATTTTTGAATAGGAGGAGGCTGAGGCTATAAAGAAAATCTCACTCAGCAACTGTAATAGGCCTGACAGATTGATTTGGATAGGAATAGTAGATGGCAAGTTTTCTATTTGAAGTGCATACCACTTGCACGTAGAGATGATGGATCAAGTGAAGGGTCAACCTTCGAGCAGTACAGGCTTTAGTAGGATATGGGCAAAAATTTGGAAAATGAGGGTTGCTCCTACAATTAAAATTATCCTATGGAGAGCATGCAAAGAGGGTTTGCCCACTATGCTGAATTTGAGCAAAAGGAAAGTGGTGGAGGATCCTAGCTATCCAATATGTATAGTGGGGGTTTGTGATAACCCGCTCTTTCTTTCTTCTATAATTATGAGCTTCAATCTACGTGCCGAGCCTTAATGGCGTGTTTTAAAAGATATCCAGCGGATTTTAAATCAAATTCGATATTTTAAAGTTTACGGATATTTTGAATATTTTGAAAATATTTATATGTGATATTTCCAGTATTATTAAACTAAACTTGTTTTTAAATAACACAATTATAATATTTTGATGAGCTCTAAAAATATTATAATTGTGAAAACTTATTTAAATCAAAATATTTTAGTCATTTAAAAATATTACAAGATTTAACTTTATGTTAAAAACTCTAAATTAATTTAAATTGTTTTATCCTCTTTGAGTAATTAACGAGACTTCATCATTTTAAATAATGATGAAAGAATATTATTTTATAAACTTTAGTTTATAAAATAATATTCTATTTTATTTCCTCTCAGTAAACACTTACACATTTTCAAACCAGTATTTAAACTCACTGTTAGATCGTTTTAAAGATCTCGAAATGAAGGACTTGGATTAAATACACAAGCCCCTCTCTTTTTCTCCTAACTTTTCCTTCCCTCTTTCTCTTTCCTCTCCCTCTCCTAGCCCAACGTCTCTCTCCTCTCCCTTACCTATATGGTTTCTCCTCCCAGCCGGCGCCACCGTCAACCGCCTAGCTCCACCTCCACCATCGACAGCCTCCTTCCTCATCGGCAAGCCTCTCCTCCCACCAGTGCACCCCACGGCACCCTTCTCCTCCCTCCACGGCATCACCTCTAAAATGGGTTTCACACCCATTTCTCCACTGTAGCACCACCATACATGGCCAGCTTGGCCTCCAACCACCACCAACAGAATCCTCACTCCATGAGCTTCATTTCCATTATCTCTTTTCCCCCTACCTCTCTCTCTCTCTGATGGGTCACTACACCCACACACACTCGGTTTCACCACCGTGCACGACTACCCACGCCACCTTACTACCACCACCATGACCTTCCCCAGCCATTTTCATGTCCAATCAAGTTACACACAGCTCTCACTCTCCCCCTCTCTCTCATGCTCGATTTACACTACTTTTGGCTGATCCGCCACCGTGAGCCACTGTCTAGCCACCACCTCGCTACCACAACTCCACCACACCTCCCTCAAACTCCTCCATGCCCAGCTAACCTCCTGTAGCTTTCCCTATTCATTTCTTAGTTTAGCCATACATAGCCCGAAACACCTCCATGGACCATCGTGCCTCCTTTGTGTGCCACCTCGGCATCACCATGAGGTCACCACTCTAGAACCACAACCAAAACTTTCCCAGCTCAGATCCACACCTGTAACCATCGTAGTAGCTCAAATAGCCACTGTACATGGCGTTAACCACCACATACGGCTCCTTCGAAGTCTTGATCGTGATGGACAGGGAGCGACGGTCTAGTTATTCCATCGATGATATAACCCTCTATTCCTCATTATTTATGATATATGCTAGTTAATATGTTGTAGATTGTGCTATTAGTGCTGTGGAGTTCGTTGTGAAGTGTGGCTGTGTAGTAAAGTGTTGGGCATAATTATGTAGTGTTGTGGACTGTATTGTGAAGTATGGGCATAAGGTGTATGATGTAGTTGTGATGCGGTGTGGTGTGTGAAGGAAGTACACGTGGAGCATACTCCATGTAGTGCAGCAACGCATCGTGTGACGTGCGCTGTAGTGATGTGTAACATAGAGTGAAGAGAGTGCACGTGGCATGTGCTCTGTGTTGTATAGAAGGATGGTTGCGAGTTGAGGAGCGTAGAGTGTATTGTATAGCGTCGGGAGCCGTGTAATAGTGTCCCGAAGCAGTTGCGACGTGGCCTGTAGTCCAAGGTAACAAGTGTCACCTTGTGGTTGACTTATGGCTAAAAGTATGTGTGAAGTGGTGGAAAAGTATCAAAGTAGTGCAGTGGAAGCATGATGGGCATTGTACTGTAACTCAGGATTTGTCTCGAGCTACTTGATCTGACAAAGGTGCATTAGTGGATGCAGTCCTCTTGTTAAGTGTCTGGATAAACTTGTACAGGGCCAGGAAGTAAGAAGAGTCCTACCGACCAGGTCTGAGCAAGTTGGTATCGAAGTATGGTGCTTGTTTATACAAGCAAACGTTCATTGGACTATAAGTTGGTCTTAGGTGATAAACGACTAAGATGCACCCGAATCAAACAAAATGCAAGCATAAAAATCATACAAATGGACTCTTCCTGAACCAATCACATTTACCAATGAAATCCAAAAATAAAGAAGAAATCAAATCACACCAAACATCAAATCCAAAAATTAAATTAGATCCATACCTTTAATCACCCTAGCATCGTGTGTCTCTGGTGCCTCGTCATCAACTTCTCTAGGAGTAACAACATATACCCGAGCTTGCACCACTTGTCTCTGATTAGTTCTTCCGCCACGTTGACCTCCTTGGCTTACTTGAACTGAGTTAGGATACTCATGAAGTGTCCCGGCTGGCCACAATTAAAACACCGAGTCCCACCCAGAGGTCACTCACCCATATGGGCTCTATTACACCTTCCGCAAGCTGGCACTCGGCCTCCCATACGCACTCCTGGGGCTGCTTGTGGTTGAGTCCCTGTCCTCTGAGCAAAATTTTGAGGCGAACCAGAACTACTCCCTTTGCTAACGAAACTCCACCTCTTCTGACCTGGATGGGAGCCTACGCTCAAACTAATCTTATGCTCTGTAAAAGTGGCCAAATCAACTAATCTATGAAAACTTGTAATCTAGTGGCAAACTACCATTCTACGTATATCCGGTTGCAGACCCTCCTGGAAATGCTCGACCTGCATCTCCTCCATGGCAATAAGGTGAGTAGCAAATCGCCCAAGCTCCATAAATCTTTGGGCATACTGTTCCATGGTCATGCTTCCTTGGACCAAGCTGCTAAATTCTCTTGCTTTTTGTCGCCTAACGGAAGCAGGAAAGAAACGATCATTAAATTCCTTCTTGAAGTGTTGCCTAGACACAGCGGCAAAGGACCCCAACTCTATCACTAACATTTCGCTTTTTGTCTCCCACCATTCAGCTGCATTACCTTGCAGCAAATAACTTGCATACAACACTTGTTGCGCCTCAGTGCAACCACAAACTTCAAATGTCCTTTCCAAATCTCTAATCCACTTTCGAGCCCAAAGTGGATCCTCTTTTCCCATGAATGCCAAGGTTCTATGCGCTAAAAAGCGCTCATAGGTGCATCCAACTTGCACCGCTCTACTTTGCTCTCCTTGTTGCGGCCGAAAGTTTTGCTGCAGAAATTCTGTCATTCGATTTAGAGCTCGAGTTATGGCGTAGTTTCCATCATCACGCGGCAAATCATCCCGAGGCTCGTCGGTAGGCCTTCTTGGTCTTACCATTTTCCTGCCATAATGTTGAACCCAAGGTTTCAAGTTTCATGTGATTATAAATCTACACATGGATTTTGATGATAACAAATGAATTCAAATAATAAAGGAGTCTCAAGCTCAAGTTGTCCACACAATGGAATCAAGTACATCAAGGAATCAAGCATGAGCAAGAAGGGAACAAGCTCACATTAAAGTCATAGAGTAATGTTGTAAATCTCTTAAAAATTCGAAATTAGGATTAAGGCTCAAAATTAATATTTTATCATAAAGCATTAAAATACATTTTCCACATGTACATGAATATTTTAAAAATTAAATTTGAAAATTTTGAAAGATGATTGATTGTCATATTTCACATGTGCATGACATGATTAAAGGTTTGAATTTTGAAAATATTAAGATGATTGATTGTCATCTTTCACATGTGCATGTTTTATTTGAATATTTTCAAAAGTGATAGATGTTTTTCTTGACTTATGCAAAAGGAAGATGTCTTTGTTTGAAAATTTTGAAAAGTAAAGTGTGCTCCTTTTGTCATATGCAAAAAGTAAAAGATTAGGTTTGAATTTTTTGAAAAGTAAAGTGTGCTCCTTTTGTCACATGCAAAAAGTAAAAAGATTAGATTTGAAATTTTTGAAAAGTGAATGATGATGTCTTTGATATGTGAATCTTTTTAAATTTGAATATGAAGTCTCATATGGCTATAAATAGATCATTTGATAGCTTCACATTTACAGCACCAAGAGCATACAATATTCATTCAAAGCTTTCATTCTCTCTTCTCTAAGCATTGAGCCTTAACCCTTGTTCATTTTGAGAGATATAGTTTGTGCTTGTATTGTTTTTATTTCACTCATTGAGGAGTGTTTTCTGATAACCTACCCACTATCAATTCTTGTATCAGTAAAAGGGTGTGTATAACCCTTGTGTGTGTAGAAAGTGTTCTACACAGGGAATAGTTGAATCACCACGTGTGAGGTGATTGCAAGTGTAGAGGATGTTCTACACGGATCCTTTGTAGCGGTGTTGTTCAAAGGTGTAATAGGTTAATATCTCCACCTGAAGGAGGTTGAATAGTGAATTCGGGGATCCTCAAGGGATAGCTTGAGGCGAGGACGTAGGCAGTGGAGCCGAATCTCGTTAACATACTGAGTTTGCTTCTCTTACCCTTACTCTTTATATTTATTGTTATTTTATATTTTGTACTGTATATTTGATTTACAATTGTTATTTTCTTAAATACAACTCAATTCACTCCCCCCTCTTGTGTTAGTCATCTAGGCAACACATAACATAACCTACGACCCCATTTAAATTTCGGACAAAATAAACAATATAAAACCAAAACCAAATAACAATAAAAGAAAATAGCATACAATAAAATAAACAAGTAAATTAAAATCAAGTTAACCCAAATAAATTTGAATTTAATGGAATAATTTCAATTTAATTAAAAATCGTGTCAAATTAAATAAAACAATTCAAATAGCACACTTCAAATAAATTAATTTTAAATCACAACTTTAAAAACTTTCTGGAACTGCACCTTCGAGACATGTGGTTTTACCCAGAACCAAACCACTCTAATACCACCTGTGACACCCCCAATTCCCAAGTACGGACACTTGAAAATCGAGGCATCGGAATGATGGCAACATGGGTCACGTATCTGATTACCAAGTGCCAAGTGTGTGTACATGTAACATGTGTACAATAAAACCACGCAGTGGATAATAAAAGTCTTACAACTAAGTACCAAAATTTTTGTTTAAATACAAACTCGCTTAAAACAAGTGTAATAAAATATTATAAGTTTCAACATTGTTTCAAATCTAAATTACAACATATAAAAACAAGTAAAATAAGAGCTGCCTCCTTCGGCTCAGCCTCCTCCTCTTCAACCTTGCATTAAAATCTACGGTACCAAAAATGGTGCCGCAGATAAGTAATAATTCAAGCACCATAAGATAAAAAATATATTACACTCAACAATATGCATGAAAAGATGCCATATGCAAGCATCACAAAAATTCACATTTTTCCACGCACGCCAAAAATCTCATTTTTGACCCACAATAAATTCTTTTAAAACAAGTCCTCATAATTATCCCAGATAAATGGCCCACAATAAATTCCTTTAAAACAAGTTCTCACCATTATCCCAGATAATGGCTCAAACCAAGAAAACCAACATTTTTCCAGAAAATGGTTCACAAAGTCCACATACAAAACCTCGCCATTTCCTCAGAAAATGGCCCATATCCGAAATCCAAAACCAATTTCCAATTATTGCATGCACCATGATCTCTACTAGGGATCATCCACACACCCTGGCTCATATGCCACACCACAGGTAATGATTACGCATGTGACATCTACATGACTGATACCTAGGTTCGCGCCCAGTGCATATCATGACCAAGCACCCTTTAGTCCCCGCCAGCTGATGAACCACGGAGTCGACACGACAGCTGTAACAGCCCGCTAAAATTTAGTTTTATCTCCTCACCCTTCTCTTTTCTTTTCACGCATAGTAGACGGCAAGGCAATCCGTTTTGGTTTCTTTCCCGACAGCAGCCACCATCTCTCTCGTCTTTACCCTCATCTGGAATCACGCGTATAGATTATCTTTTCCGTAAATCACGTAATTTGTTCTTCACCGACAGCTGTAAAATCATGAACAGTTTTATCTTAAGCGTTGTACCTCGATGGCGTTTTCCCGGATCTTATCCATCGAATTTCAAAGTATTAGATAAGCTTGTTTTTAAAGTAGCACAATTATAATAATTTAATGAGCTCTGAAAATATTATAATTGTGGATATTTATTTAGATTAAATATTTTAATTGTTTTAAGATATTAAGAGGTTTAATTTTACGTTGAAAATTCTTATTTAAATTTAAGTGTTTTATGCACTTTGATTAATTAATGATACTTTATCATTTTATATAATGATGAAGAAAATATTATTTTATAAACCTTAGTTTATAAAATAATATTCTATCTTAATTCTTCTCAGTGTAGTAATTAAGTGTTTTATTAATTTAAATGATTTTATCCTCTTCGATTAATTAACGGTACTTTATCATTTTTATATAATGATGAGGAAATATTATTTTATAAATTTTAGTTTATAAAATAATATTCTACCTTAATTCATCGTAGTGTTTTATTTAAAGTGTTTTATTTAAAATAAAACATTTAAGCGTTTTTAATCAGTGTTTTAACTCACTGTTGGTTTATTTGAGGATCCCGAAATGTAGAATTGAAGCGATATACTCTGGCCCTACCTTTTTTCTCTTCACTTTTTCTCTTTTTCTTTTTATTTTCTTTTTTCTCTCCCTCTCTCTCTCTTGGTCGACGGAATGAAGGAAGCCACCATGGCCGTTCGGTTTCAAGGTCCCAGCCGGCGCCACCTCCGGCCGCCGGACCCCACCTCCCACTCCGGCCTCATCCTCTCCCTCCGGCGAGTCCAACCACGCCGGTGGTGTACTAAACCGACTTCTCACTCTCTCTCTTTCTCCCTTCAAAGATATGGGTCTCTAGGGGTTTTTCTCATTTTTGGACCACCATACACGGCCAAATCAACCACCAAGCACCACCATTGGACTCACCTCATCAAGGGCTTCCTCCCCATGTCTTTCTTTTTCCCAAACTCTCACTTTTCTCATATGGGTTTCTTAAAAACACCCTTCGGTTTCACCACCGTGCGCCGCCGTACACGGCCACCCGTGGTGTTTCACCACCACCATCTTGTTCCTCTCATCCTCATGAACCTCCCCAAGAAATTTCATGGCCAACGGAGCTTCGTAGAGCTCTCACTCTCCTACACTCTCCAAGGCCAAAAATGGTTTCAAACGGCCGATCCGCCGCCGTTAGCCACCGTCCGACCACCACCTCGCAACCACAGCTCCACCACATGTTCATCTACCTATCCCTAGCTTGCCATGAAGTTCTATGAATTTTCGCTACCTCGCGTCTCCTCCGCTCACCGTTCGGATTTACTGTTCACGGCGTGACGCCGCCTGCTCCGCCACCTTTGACCATCACAAGGCGACCATGAACCTTCCAAGGCCACGCCTAGCCTTTCTCAAGCCCAAACTACCACTTTATGTGGTGGACAGCCACCGTACGCGGTGTTACCGCCACGTACGTTCTTCCGACGCATGTTCGTGACGAACAACGAGCGACGCACGGGTTATCCCGTCGATGGTATAACCTTCTATCTCTAGTTATTTTACGTTTAAAATAGTTAGTTGGTTGGTTTGTGGATTGTGTAGTTATATTTGTGGAGTTCGTTGCGTAGTTGTGAAGCGAAGTGTGGTTGTGAAGTGTTGAGTTTGATTTTGTAGTTTATGGACTGTGTTGTGAAGTATGGGCGTGAGATGGATGCCGTAGATGTGATACGGCGGGTTGTGTGAAGAGAATACGCGTGTAGCGTATTCTGTGTAATGCAGCGACGCGCGCGCGACGTGCGCTGTAGTGATGTGTGTCGTAGAAGGAAGGGAGTACGCATGTAGTGTACTCCGTGTTGTATGGCGATGCATCGTGTGATGTGCATCTGTTGATGAGTGTTGTAGCGAAGGAAGTACGCGTAGCGCGTACTCCGTGTCGCGTAGCGATGCACCGTGAGACGTGTATCGCAGTGAGGGGTTTTGTAGTGTGAATGGAAGAGAGTTCACGTGAGTGTACTCTGTATTAAGTCGTGAAACACCAGATGGCGTGTCACGAAGGGTTGGATGGCGTAACAGAGAAGTGTAGAGCATGGTGTAGTGTTGGGAAACTGTATGACAGTGTCCCGAAGCAGTGATGATAGGGATTATAGTCCGGGGTGACTGGTGTCATCTTGTGGTTGACTATGGCTAAGAGTATATGGATTGAGAAAGGAATTGTTTGTTTGGTTATTATTGATAATTTTAATGAACTTGTTTTAGTGCAAAGGCTTTCTGAAGTCAAATTATCTCTTCAGAGTATAGTGAAACCTCAAGTTGCCGTGGTGTTGCAAGTGCTCACAATATGGCAATTGAGTTCAGAATTGAAAATCTTAAGGACTTGAGTGTTCCTCTTCCAGCTGTTGTGCAGTTCCTCGTGTTTCGCACTCTATTCTCATAGAACGCGACGATCGAGGTAAGTTAGCCTCTAACTTACTATCAGTTTATTGTGTATGTGTGATGGGTAAGAGAACTACAATTTATGTATGTATGTTATCGTATATGCCATGTCATGCTATGTCATTACATGTTTATCTGTACGTATGATTTAATCTCTCATGAATAATTATCTGTTACACAATCTTTTCTGTCATACAATGATGTATGTTATAAGTATGCCATGTTAAGTATGCCATGAAATGTGTATGATTAAATCATATTGTGCCATTTACAAGTATATGCCATGTTAGAAAAGTATATGATATTAAATAATATCTCATGCATTAAGAAAGATAAGACATGTTATGTTACGTATAATACGTGGGGCCACAACAACTGTGGAGTACGTATTATATTTTATGTTACTTATAATGCGTGGGGCCACAACAACTGTGGAGTACGTATTATATTTTATGTTACTTATAATGCGTGGGGCCACAACAACTGTGGAGTACGTATTATATTTTATGTTACTTATAATGCGTGGGGCCACAACAACTGTGGAGTACGTATTATATTTTATGTTACTTATAATGCGTGGGGCCACAACAACTGTGGAGTACGTATTATATTTATGTTACTTATAATGCGTGGGGCCACAACAACTGTGGAGTACGTATTATATTTTATGTTACTTATAATGCGTGGGGCCACAACAACTGTGGAGTACGTATTATATTTATGTTACTTATAATGCGTGGGGCCACAACAACTGTGGAGTACGTATTATATTTTATGTTACATGAAGTATGGGGCCACAACAACTGTGGAGCATACACTACATGAGACACAGCAATTGTGACATGTAGAATACGTGGGGCCACAACAACTGTGGAGTACGTATTATATTTTATGTTATGTGTATTCATGGGGCCACAACAACTGTGGAGCATGAAGTATGGGGCCACAACAACTGTGGAGCATACACTACATGAGACACAGCAATTGTGACATGTAGAATACGTGGGGCCACAACAACTGTGGAGTACGTATTATGTTTTATGTTACTTGAATACGTGGGGCCACAACAACTGTGGAGTACGTATTAATGCACGTTATTAATCAAGACAATTGAATAAGATTTCAAGTTTATGTTAAGTCTAGTTTTAGATCAAATACATGATAAGTCAAGTTTTAGATCAAGTCCATGTTATGTTATACTCACGTACATGTTATGTTCAAGTTTATGTTATTTTCAAGTTCTTATTTATGTTATGCATGTTTACGTTCATGCTATATTTCAAGTCCATGTTATGTTTCACGTTCATGTTATGTTGTTTGTTCATGTTATGTTTTAAGCTTAAGTTTATGCCATGTTAAGTCAAGTTCAGTTCACGTTTAAGTTCTGGTTAAGTCATGCTATATGTCAAGTTATACTATGTTTATGTATGACTATAATTATGCATTTATGCTTTTACTGCCATGCATGCATTTTTAACCTGTGTGTGAGTTTTATGTTAACTTACTGAGATTTGTAATCAAATCTCACTGTGGTAGTCCCAACTACCATTCCCCCCGAATGGTAGATCTTGTTACAGGACCCAAAGGAGAATTGGAATCTGACCAACTGAATACGGTCGACTAGGCCACGGTGCGATGTTGATGATGGTATAGTATTTAACTTAGGTTAATACTTGTACTTTTGGAGTTGTATCTAAAGTATTCTTTTGATCACAACCATTTTGGACTAGTGTGGTGATCACGGCTTTTTAGTATGCCTTTATGTATGAAATATGTTTCAAGTATTTGGGATATTTTTTAGTTTGGTGCATAGTATTGCTAAAGAAAAAAATTATCCGCTGCGAATATTGCATAATGCTAGATGCATGTTAGGAACATTGCATCTTATATATCATGAACGGGGGCAGGTAACCTTGTGTTGCATGTCTCGACGTTTCAAATGTCCGTTCAATCCCAAGCGGAATTTGGGGGCGTCACAACAGCATTACCATATCCTGCGATCCGGTCATCACCCAGTGACAACCCAGGGGATGTCACTCAATATTATCTACTCTCAAGTGACCAGAGGAACTCCACCAAGATAATGCTCCATCCCGGCTTGAGGTCGTGATACACACGCACCAAAAAAAATCCATTTAACTCGTGAAAACCTAGTTTTCAATATTCAATACATGAACATGCATGCACCATGCAATGCAAATGGTAAGACACATTTTCCAACAAATCTCAACATCAATAACAAACAAACAACTCCGTCCTCAAATTCATCCGACCCCCAACTCCTCGGACTCATTCCGGAATAACCAACTAATCACAAATTTATTATAAAAGTAATAATATATTTAAATCTAAAATGAAGTTTGAAAAATACTTAGAGCGCTATATAATAATTTTTTAAGGATCAAGAAGTTGAAAAAGGAAAAGAAAAAGCGATGTAACAGTGTAAAAACACTGTGGCTGTGGGTTGTAAAATACTCTTTTTTGAATGGGGACGAACTAAGGCTTGGGATTGATAGGGAATGGCTTAGAGGTGTTTATGAAACTAGTGGAAGTTAGGGTTGGCTGTAGGTGGTAGCGAAAACCGCAGTGGAAGGCCAAAAAGCCCAAAACAGAAAGTTAGATCGTGGGGGCTGCTCCGGCGACAGATCAGAGCCAGAAATAGGTGGTTTAGGTTAGCAAGAGGTTGGTGATAAAGTGGTGAAGAAGTGGTAGCCGGAGGTGAAACGACGGTGGCACTAGAGCAAGATGACGCCGAGGCTTGGTGGAGCTCGTGGTGATTAACGATGGCTCGGATGGAGGTAAAATTTGGTTGGGATGTTCACCGGCCGGAGGGGAAGAAAATGGGGTGGGTGGTGTGGTACACAGCGGCGGTGAACGGCGGTCTTGGTTGGAAGAAGAAAACGACGAGAGGGAGAGGGGAGAGACTTTGTGCAAGAGGAGAGAGAGCCGAGGAAAAAGTGGGGGAAAAGAAGGAAAAAAGAGAAAATAAAGAGAAAGGAGAAAAAAGAAAAAGAAAAAAAGAAAAGATGGGGAAAGGAAATGAGGTCCAGTCCTCACCTTTGGGGTCTAAAAACTGATCCAACGAATGCAACTTTAGAAGCTATAAATTGACTAAAATAATTTAAACACAATATCTAGCTAAAATATAATAATTAACTAGTAAAAACTAACAGCAGAATTTTAAATCCAAAAAATAACTAAAATAAATTAAACAACAATTTAAACTCAAAACAATAATTAATATTAAGAAAGCTTTACAAAATAAATTTCACAACTAAATAAATTCAATTAAAATTCGATAATTTAAAATAAAAGAACCAATATTTTAATTAAATTAAATTACTCCTTCAATAAAAACACACGTAAAAATGGGATATCACATCTGAAATAAATGAACTTACTGTAAAGGACTGAACGGATTGTAAAGGAACGAAATGATTGAAAAGGAATGAATGGGTTGAATGCATGATGTATAAAAATACGTAACGGCCACATAAATAGAAATAGAAAAGGTACCAAAGGACTGGACTTGGGAGAATATTGCAGTGTTGGGCAAGTAGTACTGGTAGTACATCCAGTGCTGTACCCTGATAGAATGGATTCCCAACCTATGGGCACGGGCGAAATCAAGTCTAAAAGACCGCTAATCCCAGCACACAAGGCGCAACAGTGTGCAACAGTCAATAAAAGTGATAAAAAAGAATGAATGTATGCATGTTAAGAAAGAATGCATGTATGTATGAAAAAATGTATGCATGAAAGACTCTTTAAGAAATGAAGACAGCGAGGCGTGGGGAACTGTTTTAAGAGAAGAAAGCATGTTTAAAAGAAAAACCCCATCTCACAACGTTTTTAAAATGATATGCATGTCTATACATGATAAGTATACGATATGTATGGAGTGATGAATGCATGACTGAAAACCTATATTCATACATGTTAACTGTATAAAGTAATGTTTATAAGTCATCAACTCATTTTAGTTATATGTGTGCCCTCCCAGGGACAAGATGAGTATGACATGTCAGGACAGGTATAGCCCAAGAGGAAGAGCACGAAAGCTTAGGCATGATATTTTGTACGAGAGACTTTAATTATGAAAATTAATGTTTTCTGCTACAACCTTTTTTATTAAGAAAATTTATATACATGGAGTCTTTTGTATACTGGCATGAAAGAAAAAGAAATTTTCAAAAGGAACCGTAATTCCCATCTATTTTTCTTAAAATTATTTTTCAAAGGACCCACCACAAGGATGGGCATTACAAGGTTGAATCTGTTAGTCATGCTCTTTGGTGCTCTCCAGGATCTTAGGATATATTGGGTCAATGTTCCATAAAGTTTCAAAAAGCCTCCTGCTCCGGGAAGTTTTTCTTGGACTTAATTGAAGACCTTTGTGGCAATGCAAAACTTGAGGTTATGGAGGAGATGGTTGTTGTCTCGAGGAGGATAAGATATAGAAGAAATATGTTGGTGTTTCAAAAGAAATTCCAACACCCCAACGGGGTGGTACTGCAGGCTAAGGAGGATATGCACTTGCTTTCTGATATAAGATCCCAGCAAGCTGAGCAAAGTTATCATGGTACCTTGGTGAATCAGAGCTGGTCACCCCCTCCTTTGAATTTCTATAAGATTAATTGGGATGCAACCATGGATAAGGTGACAAGCAAGGTGGGACTAGGCATCATTGTTTGAAATGGTATGGTGATGGCAGCTATGAGACAAAAAGTGTCATTGTTCCCTAACCCTCTCCTGGCAGAAGCAGTTGGAGCTCATGCAATAGTCAGTTTTGGCCTACATTTGGGACTCTCTAAAGTTATACTTGAAGGGATTTTCTCCAGATAGTGCAAGCAATTAAAGATAAGGATTCTTGGTCTGAAGCAGGTAATTTATCAGTCAGTGATATCAAAGTGCAGCTTCAAGCTTATAGTCAATGGACTGTTAATCATATCAAGAGGAGTGGCAGCAGCGCTGCTCATTCTTTAGCTAAGCATGCAGTTAATTTAGCTGATTCTGCTGTATCAGTAGACATGGAGGAGGTCCCTTCATGTATTTTTCATCTGTTATGACTTTGGTTTCCATGAATGAAGATAATATTTCCTTAAAAATATATATATATATATATATCCGCTTGTATATATCCGTGTTAAAATACATATTTTACCCATATTTTCCATTTTACATGATCTTCCCCTTGGAGAGAAGATTTAAAATGGGCCGCTTTATAAGTGTGTGGATCCAGGCTTTGCGTAACAGAGTATGCACATCCATGTTCAAATGAGCATCATCACGGGCACAACCTTGCCCCTCATATATGGGCATGATTTATGTTGTAATTGGAAACGTATGAAAGTTTTTATTTTATTTTAACTTCCTTTTGGTTTGTTAGAAGGTACATTGAACATGGATATAAGGCTTGGATGAATATTACCAGCAGGTTTGGGGACCAAGCCTATCGTGCCGGGGTTCAGAATTTCTTGGCCCTAGCTCAAAGCCACTCATCTGGAAGCAGTCTTATTTGACATTTTAAGATTACCTTACAATGGTTTTGCTGATACATGACCCTGAGAAAGCAGTGCATGATGTAGCTTGGATGTAGGAGACCTTATGGGTTTTGGAACCGGCAAGTTAAAAACTAGAACCATCCAGCAGCAGAAACACTAGTTTTTGGTAGTGCTTAGGTGCGAAGATCTCTGCCCATGGGCTATAAAGAAACCTCACGATCACTTGGCATGTATATACACCCCCTTCCGGATCAGCACATTGTTTATTGAGCTTTTTACAAATTAATATCAAGACCGGGCTGAAAATATGGTAGTGTTGAGTCGACTGTGTCATAGTGCTTGTTTGGTTTGTGGTGTTGTTTAATGTTATACATGATACGTACCTAGAAGCTAGACCAAGCCTTGGAAATATGACGCGCGCATATCATAGCAAATATTTTGGAAATGGCTAAAAAATAAACAAACTATGGGCCGGGATAAAGTGTCAGTTGTAAACAATGTACGGTTATGCATCTTTAAAACTTAAGTGTGAGAAACTGAAATAGAAATTAATAATGATGGACTGCATGACCACAGACATTAAATTTAAGGAGATATGAAAAGGCAATTGTGAAGTGAAAATTTTAGATACGGATGTGTTACTTAGAGATGAAGACATGTTACTCGGAGGGGGTCGAGGGAGGTCATGTTCTTTTACATATAATTTAGAGTAATCATGTTGACATCGTTCGGAAAAATACATATGGAGACCGTAGCTAGCTTTTTTTGTTTTTATAATGTATAGATGTTGCAATGGCAGTATTAGTTCGAGTTAGATCAGATAACATTGAGGATAGTACGTAGCCGTGGAGGACTTAGCAGAAACACTGGAAGAGGATATCAAATAGGAGTAGCAGGGGGTCCAGAGAGTGAAGTTCCATATGCATTGCCTACAAGACGCTTATATGGTCAAAATATATAGTTCGGGTTCAATGACATCATCAGATACGGATGAAGACCTGAGACAGCCTTCGTCTGTTGCAAGGGAGAGTGATGGTGAGGAGACTGGAAGTCATGATGAGCCAACGTCACACGAGAGTTACACGAGATTGGTAAGCAAATGTTAAATTAGATCCTAGTTACAATGTGGCTTTCAATTGAGATATGAACATCCGCTATGCCAAAGTAGGTATATAGGCTACTGATCTAGATGGTATATATAAATATATATATATATATATTTCTCAATTACAATAAGGGTATTAACCTCGATTGACAATAAATGCATATAGGGATGTGTATATAAGCCATAAGTGTATATAGCATTGACTTGTGTTTTATTTTCAGTGCCACCGTAAGGAAGCGAGGCCGTGGGGCAGCGACAAGTTGGACAACCTGTTTGGCAGAAGCTGTGTGCACGTTGGGCAATCCCTGGATTTCAGGTTATAAATAGGTGTATATATATATATATATTAATATGCCAAATGATTTTATAGTTCCATATGGCATGAATTATAAGCATACGGACTTTGAAGTTACTATTTTGAGAGAATAAGTCCGGAGTTGGAGACACTCCCATCAATGAATGCGTCTTGATTTTTTTTTATAAAAAACTTGAAAGACACTAACGTTTGCATATTCAAATTGAGAAAGTTAATTATTCCAGTTATAGCTTTTGTTATTGTTAAGCTATATTAGGCATATTAGCAGGACTAGTGATGACCTGTGTTTAGATGTAAACATCTTTTAGTGAAATAGGAGGAGATATTAATGAAAGTGTTATGCGTGCATGGTAAAATCTGAAAAAGAAACCATCAAGAAGAATTTCAGAAATTGAAGAGACGTGATTGTGATTATTATTAGATCTGCATCTTGTGTATGGAATTACTTGTCCTTCATGGTTGTGTTCACAGAAACTACTGAGCCAGAATAAAAAGAATCGAGACACCACGCTCAAACCTGCATGTATCAGAATCAAAGTCCTTCCTAAGGCTCATCCAAGAGAATGTGAGGGTCGCATGCAGGTTGTGCATCTAATTGATCTATTCGTAGTACAATAGCTTATTATTAATTGCTCATTGTAATGATGATTGTGCTACAAACATTGTTGCAGCGTGAAAGAGAGAGATCGTGGCAGAATCGTCAAGATCTACATCTATTCCAAAATGGTACATAAAAAACTGTCATGCTAATATAGGAAACCATATTGGTTGTTATATAGTTAATGGGACTAATCCAAATCATGTGCTACATCGTTCCAGAACAAGATATTGTCTCTATGGAAAGAGAGAGACCCGAGCGGAAACTCCAAGGAAGTTTCGAAGAATGTGTTCAAAGAGGTACTGGGTTAACGGTCTTGGCACATATATGCATAACAAGTCGTTGGTAGTATCAAAAAAATCCTGTTCTTCCTATCTTTCCATTAATTGTACGTTAGCAACTTCTTTTTTAGTATATATAAATGGAGAAGCATATCATATACATCTACTGAAGAAATCAGGGACTCGCATTATATTTATAACACATTCTCGTAATTGATAATGAACTGGAAAATTATTCTCCTGGGCAATCCAGACATGTCCGGACGAAAAGATCTCCGACCGTGTTCTTAATGAAGATGTCCGACCCTGTTCTGAATGAAGATTCGCACAATTCCAACAAGTAGCAACGGCTATAAGAACGTCCGGATCGCGGTGGGAATTGGTTAGTGAAATATTGAACATTCCAAACGACATCACATTGGGAAACAATGTTGTTGCAACAACTAGGGCATGGTTGGAAGAAAGAGATTCCCATCGTGATGGAGTGGTTGGAAAATATAAAAATGGCAAGGGCTTAATATTACCAACGACTCTTAACCTGTTGCCAACAGTAACAAGCGAAACCGATGGCAATATACATTGCAATGAATTGCTAATTCAATTCCGTTAAGAACCATCACCAATGACTTGCAAGTCCTTGAGAACATTACCAACGAGTAGCATATCGTTGAGAATAGCAACGAATGGCAACAGAAGTTAATTGTTGGGAACACATGGTATAAGCCACGACATGGAAGTCCTCGAGGATGTTCTAGCCTAATTACTAACGACTTTCCAATATATCAATGGAGAACTAGCAACGACGAGATACGCATCTTCATCAATAGAAAAGGCCAACAACAGAGCTGAACATGATGAACATCAAAACCAAAAAATAGTTTTAATATTTTCAATTTTCTAGTTGTAATAAATTAAGGCTAAATTTAGGATGAGATGTGAATCCAGACATCTAAAATTTTATTCAATCTTCCGAATCATCGGATACCGCGTAGTTCTACCCGGTAAGATTGTGCATCCATTTGTCCACTGATTCAGAAAATAAAGCTTAAACCTTTTCTTATTGATCGAACAAATTTTATTCCGTAACATAAAAATATACCTTTCAAAGACTCGCGGGTGCTGGGATCACATAATCAACGACGAACACGCTCTCCAGGTATTCCTTAATCTTCTCCTTCCGAGAATTCACCAACTCTTCCTTCGCATCCACCGCGTCCATTTCGCTCACTCCCGGAAAAACAGCGAACGAAGCTAGCGAGTATCCCTTGGCTCTCGCCGGCGAGAAGTTTTCCCCACAAGTAATCTGCTTGATCTCTGGGAAATCACCCTTAAGCCCCTTAATGACACCAAGAATCTCAGATTTTACCTCGTCGCCTAGGCTCTCCTTGAGCTTCAAGAAACTGAGTCGAACGGCGGATCCCGGCGGTGGAGCAACGAGATCATCTTCGTAACCACCGTTGACGATCCAATCGACGGCCATGGCGTCTTCAATAATCGGGAGGACCGACTCCTTGACCACCCCAACGTGGCTGGGGTTGGCCGCGTAGGCCTCGAGATCTTCCTTGGTTTTGTAGCGGCTGTGGAGAGCGTGGGTGAAGTTCAGTGAGGAGGACCGGTTGCGGAAGACCGGGCCGGCGGCGAGGTGGAGGACTTCGTCGATGGAGGCCAGGCTGTTGAGCTCAGTGACCATGGCGTTGACCTTGGACGGGTCGGTGTTCTCTTTCACTTTGAAGAGAACGACGTGCTCGACGAGGCCAGTCTGGGAAGAGGACATCTTGACCGCGGTCTTGGACGGTGGGGAGCGGCCCGAGCGGGAGTATGGCTCAAAGGAAAAGGATGGTTGAAAACGGGGTATGCGTTTGGGGGGCGAGAATGCGAGGGAAAATGGAGCCGAAATGAATGTGGAGGAGCTCCCGGCCCAGAGAGCATCAATTTGGGTATCTGGAGAGAATATCCGAGAGTGATTGAGACTTGACAGTGACGGATTCGACTGATTGCAGAGTACCAACCACTTACGATTTGCCTGGATTGGTTTTACAAAATTATTTTATTTTATTTTATATAATTTAAAATTTTTGTTATATACAATTATTTTATCTTATATAATTTTTGATTAATTATATAAATAATTAAAATAATTATTTTATATTAAAAAAATAATATAATCAACCACGTTAATAGAATATATGAAATGTACGTAAAAATGATTATACTTAAAACTTTTAAATAACTATTATAATTTTTTTAAACTTTAATCTAAAATATGATAAATAAATTAACTTATTTAAATTTTAAAATAAAAATAATATTATAACAATATTTTATTTAAATTTTAATAAAATATCTCATATATAAACTGTATAATCAAATAAAATCTTACCATAGTTTACAACTTATAAATAAAAAATATATTTTTAAATTATAAATTATTTTTCTATAATACGGTTTTGTCTTTTTTTTTTTTTTTTTTTTTAATTGGTTAAGTTGTGAACAGATTGTACACGAGTTGGTGGACTATCATTATTTGTTAGGAATTGCTATTTATTTTCCTCACATATCTTATATTAAATTTATATTTATTTTTTTAAAATATTAATTTGTTGAATTTATTCTTTTTAAATTAATTGAATTATTATATTTATTATCTCTGTACCAAAGATTTGGTATAAAAATAAATAAAAAATAATAATAAAAAGTGTGGTGGGTAAACTAGTTAATAAAAAGAAAAATTGTCAATTGTTGTAAATTAATTAATAAAATATTAAAATAAATATTTTCATCTAAAAAAAATTTAAAATACATTTAGTTACAATAATCCTACTTGCAGGGTGAATTATTCGTCCTTATTTGAGTTTGAATGCTTAAAAATTGTTTTTAACCGTTTGAAAGTTATTTTAAGTATAAAAAAAAATTATATTTGATAAATTTATAAAAAAAAAGTTGAAAATAACCATTTTATAAAAGCATTATATTAAAACTTTTATTCAAAAGCTCTGGTAGCTAATGCTATTTCTATTAAAAGTAAATAAATAAATAATGCTTACATGTTTTAAAACTATCGTAACAAAATTTAAAAACACTTAAATGTATAAGTTTGGAGAGTGAGATGAGATAAGATAAGAATTTTGAAAATAGAAGTAAAATAGTTTATAAATAGTAGTGAGATAATTTAAGTTGAGTATTTTTATACTTTTGAGAAATGAGAGAAAAAAATTGAATAAAAAATATTATAAATTTAAAATATTGTAAGAATATAATTTTATAATATTGTTTTTGCTTGAATATTTGAATAAGTTGAATTTTTTTTTTATTTGAAAGTTTGAAAAAATTATAATGATTAATTTAAAAATTTTGTAATTAAATTATGTTTGGCAATAAGATGTAATAAGATAAAATAAGATTAGATAAGAATTTTGTATCTTATCGCATGCCTGAAACCTTCTCTAAATAACTTTTTAATAGTAAAAATTTTTAAGAATACTATATAATTAAAAGTATTACGGTGAAAAACTCTATTTACTAAGGCAATTCTAAATAAACACTTTATCTATTTAAAATTTTTATTCATTTTTTCTCTCTCATTCAACCTTTCTTTAGTTCTTGCTTTTTCCACTGCTATTTTATATACTATTTCCTGCTATAGTGGCATCCTACATCATAGGAAGTTTTGTGTGTAAAAAAACAAAAAGAAAAAAAAAAACCTCTTAATACACTCGTTTTGTTTTCATTTTCTTATTTTTATTTCCTGATTTAGGTTATTTTTGTCATTTAGAGTGTGGATAGACACATTACAATCACATTAATAGTGATATTAAAAATATTGAGTGATATAAAGATTTTGCAAATGTGCTACATAGAAGAAATAAGAATATATGTTTTTTTTTAATATTCTCGTAGTTATATAATATCACTTTTATATTTTGATTTTATTTTTAATTTTTATTTGGCTTATAAATCTTTATTTTGCATGTGTAGGACATAATTATATCATGACATTGAATATAGACAAATATTGCAAATATTAAAAGATATGAGGATATTATAAATTCATCAGTATATTTAAGGAAATGTTTAAAATGAAAAAAAAGTTATTATAAAATATTATTTAAATAATATAAAAAAAGAAGATAAACTGATACATGATAGAGATTAAAAGTCATTAGATAAAATTAAAAAAAAAAACTTGATTTTGACCATATATTTTAGAGAACAATATACAAAAGCGATTGAAGTTTTTCTTAGAAACAATTATTTATGTCTTTAGAACTTTCAACTTAGGCTTACATAGTACTTGTCTTTCTATTTTTTTTTCCTTAATATTCTTAATGGCCAGTTTGGTTTCCAAACTTATATCTTCTAATCATTACAATTTTTTTAAATTTTAACATAAAATATAATAAGTAATTCAATTCTTTTAAATTCTAAAATAATAATAATATTAAAAAGTAATATTCTAATTAATACTATTTTATTTAACTTTTAACTTTTATTTCAACTCACACTATAAGAAAAACGGACTTTTGCAACCAATTACTAGTAACGAAAAGAATATCATCAACCAATTTTATCAATTCATTAACCTAACATCTAAACGCAGTCTTGTGTTTTAGTAGATAATAGAAGTTGACTGGCACTAAACTTCTACGCATTGAAAAGAATAGAATGACCAATTGGCCTTGTTTGTTTATACAAAATCAAAAAATTCATCTCATCTCATTTCATCTCAACTCATCATTACAATTTTTTCAAATCCTCATACAAAATATAATAAATCATTTCACTTTTTCAAATTCCAATACAAAATTAATATTACAAAATTATATTATAATAATATTTTATTTATTACTATTTAAAACATCTCATCTCATTTCATCTTATCTGTATAACTAAACGGACCTTATCTATTAGGTAGGATAAAAACGTGAATTTAGGGATGATTGGCTAAAATTCTTGCGATGGCTGGACAAAGTCGAAATTCGGTTGGGATATCGTTATCGTTACGTGGTAAGGAGCTGGTTTATGCTTTGACTAAGAAACCTTCATTTTCGTGTAGCTAGACAGGGTATCCCTTGTGTTAGCTCCCAATCTCCGCCAAGACATCAAACCACCGGCATTGTGTGCAGGACGTCCCGCCGCTAAATCCTATAACCCAATATATGCCCACCGCGAGTCGACCATTGTACAGTGTATTTATCCCATTGCGAGACATCACCCCCAGAACCTAAGCTCTTGAATCCCACATTTTTTTATTTTTTATTTTTGGTGTTAAATAGTTGGCACACATGCATTGTTATTTTGATTTTTGGATGGTTGCATGATTCGAGTTCTTTTATTTTTTAATTTTTTTTTATAACAAAACCTTGAACTTCATTAATCAATAAAATAGATTACAAACATAAATCAAACTACAAGATTTGAAATAAAAAGTCTGAAATACAATCCCCCCACATAATAATTCTATCAACCTTTCTCGCATAATGAGCAAGACAATGAACAGCCATGTTTGTTTCTCTATAAACATGTTGAAAAACACATTGCCTAAAACAAAAAGATAACTTTTTCATCTCAGAATAAAAACCACCAAGAATTGAATTTTCCATGCTATCCTGTTGTACTACTTCAATTGCCAAGAGACAATCACTCTCCACTTGAATCTTATCTATGCCTATACTAGCACACAACTGAAGGCCACGAAAGAGAGCAATCACTTCAATGTGCTATGGTTAAGCAATAGCCCCCTCTGAAAAGCTTGTAGAATTGCATGCTTTCGGTTCTTTGATTGCTCCCACAAGTATTCATTCTCTTTTTGTTTTTGTCTGATTGATTGTTAATATGACACCCCCGACCCTCACGTATGGAAATTCTGGAATTGAGGCGTCCGGGATGATGACAATACGGGTCACACATCTCATCGTCACATGTTAAGTGTGTGTACATGCAATATGTGTACAACACAATGCAGCAGATAATAAAAGTCAGTCGATTAAGTACCAAAATTTGTTTAAAATGCAAACTCGCTTAAACACAAGCGAATCAAAATATTACAAATTTCCAATTACATCATAAAATCAAAATACATAATTTAAAGGCAAAGGAATAATTTCCAAATAATACAAGCAAAACTCCAATCAATCATCCGGTGGAGCTGCCTTCTCGAATTCAGCCTCCTCGTTATCTACATCAAAATCTAAGGTACTAAAAACAATGTCGCAAGTAATAATTCAAGCAATCCACAAGATGAAAATAAATTAAAGCCACAACAATATGCATGAACGTGATTCCATATGCATGAGATCCAAAAATAAACATTTTTAAAAAATAATCATTTTCTAACATAGGCCAAAAATCCCATTATTGACCAACAATATTTTCTTTAAAACATTTCCTCGCCATTATCCCAGATAATGGCCCAAAAATTCAATCTCGTCATTTTTCCAGAAAATGACCAAATAGCCAACTATTAGAGAACTGTAAGTGGGAATCACAGGCAAAACTCTACCACCATTTCTACTTACCACTATCCCTACAACTCCGTCTATAGGCAGGAATCACAAGTGGAACTCTACCATCATCCCTACGCGTGCACTGTGGGCGGGAATTATAGGCAGGATTCTACCACCATCCCTGCTTACCACCATCCATACAGTGACTCTCTATCAAATTGTTCAATCAGTTCTTTTCAAACTTGTCAAAAATCATTTTTCATATAAAAATCCTGTTTCCAAATATGCACATGAACATGTATGCAATTTCACGAAAACCCAAGTTTCCTTTTTTAACACATGTACATGCATGCGCCATGCAATACAAATGACAAGACAAATTATCCAATAAACCCAATATCATTCAAACATAAATAACTCCATCTTACCTCTGACTCCTCGAACTCAGTCTGGCACAACTAGCCAAAATACAATATATTGTTAAACCAAAAATATATTTAAATCTTAAATGAAATTTAGAAAATACTTACAGTGTTATAAAATATTTTTTGAAAGATCACGAAGGTGCAAAAAGCGGCGATAAGGCAACGTAATAGTACAAATCGCACTAAGGCCGTGGGTCCCCAATACCCACTTTTGAATGGGGACAAACTAAGATTTGGAATTGATAGGGAATGAGTTAGAGGTGTTGGTGAAGCTAGTGGAAGTGATGGTTGGCTATGGGTGGCGGAGAAAATGGCGGTGGAAGTAAAAAATGACCCAATCAGATTTTAGCTCATGGTAGTTGCTTTGGTGACGGATCGGAGTTGAAAATGGGTGAATTATGTTAGCAAGAGGCCGTTGATAAAGTGATGAAGAAATTGTGGCCAGATGTAGAGTGACAACGGCACTAAAGCAAATGGACGCCGCGGCTTAAAGTGGCTCATGGTGCTAAAACTACATGATTAAGTTACTTAAAGTGGATAAATTGTTTAACCAAAAATGATTTAAGTACTTAATTATGTAGTAGATTATGATATTTGAGTAAATTGATAAATTCTGATATTTTTGTGCTTAAAAAGATTTATAATGTAATTGTTTCACATGAAAATGAATATTTTAATTTTACTCCTCTCATATCATGCTTATAGTTTGCAGGGTATTTATTGTTTTAGAAAGAAATACATGAGTTGCTGATACTCTTTTTGAGAATAGAGAAATAATACAACAAAGGAGCATTCAAAACTTATGTGAGTGGTCCCAAGTGAGAGGAAGGAGCTGACTGCAGGGGCAGCAGCGGGAGCACGCCTCACGGACAGCAGGAAAATCACGCATGAGGCATGGACAGTACACACGAGACGAACGTTTTGGGGCTGCTACGGAGGAAACTTTACTTTTTCCTTAGTCTAGTTTTATTTTTTCGTTTGGGACGCCGGGGGCATTTTGATCGTTTGGTAAGTTAAGGTCTCGATGGAGTGGGCCTTATGTGGTAAAAATTTTTTTTCCTCATAGTGCTATAGAGATAATAAATCCTCTCAATGGTAACATTTTTAAGGTTAATGGTCAAAAACTCAATCCTTTTATGTCTAACTTTGCAGCTAAGGAATCTACTCTACATTTGCTTGATCCTAATTGATGGTTCTTGATCTATCCATTTCTTTTTATTGTTTTCTTTTGTTCTTCAGTCTTTATTTTTATTTTGGCTGCATTCCTTTCAAAGCTATCCAGGTAATTCCTTTTCCTCTTCCCTTCAATTTTTCTTTGAATATTTGGTTCTTCTTTTAGTTGTTTTGCCCCTTAACTTCTCTCTTTGTATAAATTCCTTCATTTCTCTTGCATCTTTGAGGACAATGCTACAATCTAGTTGGGGGTGGAAGAGAATTTATTTTTCTGTTTGCATGCCTTAGACATATTTTGGTCCACTTTGGGGGAGTGTTAATAATGAGTTGAAAGCAGATTATATCCCCCATTCTTGAATTTTGCATGCTGGAAAGTGATCTTAAAAAAAAAATGATGATTTGTTGAGGTCATGGAATATGTGGAATGTAGTGCAAATATGAGTATATGTCAAAATAGAGACTTATCCACTTTATTTAGTTGTTAAACCAAGGGAAATATGTTAAAAGTTTTGCTAAAACACACACAACACATGTCTGGAATGCCTAGAAAGACTACATTGGGTCATTGTTTGTTGATTTACACTTCAGTTGATTGAGACTCTAATGAACCATATCCTAATGGCTTAGGAAGAATCTAAAGTGAATTAAATGAGAAAAGGGACAAGCCAGGGATCAAAAAAAAAAAAATCCTTTAGGTAGACTAGTGGTAAGGGCTGACTTGTGAAAGTGTGGGTAGGCGCACATTCATAGGCCCGATTCCCCCACTAGGAAATCTCAAAAAAAAAAAAAAAAAAGGATTTACATTTGTGTAGTGGAAAAGGCTGCCTATTACCGGGGTCCTTACTAAAAAAAAAAAAGTAGGTGCCTTTCAAAGTGTAATAGGTGAAAGCCGCCACTACAATGGTTTTGAATTAGAGTAAGACCATGTGGTTTTCTCAGATTGGTTGTTGTGATTGAAACTGTTAATGCCTCTTGGTAGTCGATCTTGGAATTCTAACCCCATTTCCATGCACTTGAAAGAAAGCAAGCTTTGTTACATGTAATTCCTTTGGTTGATTAACTAAATGGTGTATAAATCTCCCAGTTGATACAAAATTCAGATTAATCTATCTCCAGTGTTCTTAAACTCAACAAGTCTATTTAATGGCATGTGATTCTCGGATTTTCTGAAATTGTAGTTGGTAATTTCATCTTTACATTAATTCATTCGCTTTATTTGTTAGACTCTAGCAAAAAGCTAGTTGGGGGGTGTGATGAAGTGCTAAAACTATATGATTAAGTTACTTAAAGTGGATATATTGCTTAACCAAAAATTATTTAAGTACTTAATTATGTCGTAGATTATGATATTTGAGTAAATTGATAAATTCTGGTATTTGTGTGCTTAAAAAGATTTATAATGTAATTGTTTCACATGAAAATGAATATTTCAATTTTACTCATCTCACATCATGCTTATACTTTGCAGGGTATTTATTGTTTTAGAAAGAAATATATGAGTTGCTGATACTCCTTTTAAGAATAGAGAAATAATACAACAAAGGAGCATTCAAAACTTATGTGAGTGGTCCCAAGTGAGAGGAAGGAGCTGACTGCAGGGGCAGCAGCAGGAGCACGCCTCACGGATAGCAGGAAAATCACGCATGAGGCATGCGCAGTACACACGAGATGGACGTTTTGGGGCTGCTACGGAGGAAACTTTACTTTCTCCTTAGTCTAGTTTTATTTTTTCGTTTGGGACGCCGGGGGCATTTTGATCTTTTTCTCTCCTTCTTTTTTATTTTTATTTTTATTTTTTTTATTATTATTATTTTTTTTTACAAAGAGCCGAGGTCACCTGTCCATGAGTGACTCCTTCCCAATTTTATTAAAAAACCCTCACTTATGGCGGAGGAAAACCGTGGTTACAACCCGATGCCTGGGGGTTACAAGAAATCCAAAACCCAGGAATCAAAAAAACCAAAAACCAACCTAAGAAACCAACAACAAACAAAACCAAGAAGGAAACAACCAACCTGCAAAACAGCCCACACATCAGAAACAAAAGAAAACCAACAACAAGAAAATACCTCATTTCAAAAGCCTCAAATAAGGTAAGCCAATTCTGTCCATACGAAGAAGACCGCACAACTGACTAGGCAAATCATCCTTCTCATCAAGCCAATCCCGAGTAAAGCCCCCAGCTCCCTGCTTAGCAAGAAAATCAGCCACAGCATTACCTTCACGAAAAACATGAGTTAGTCTATAATCCAAAAATACTTGAGATACCAAATATTGCAGGCACCCTTAGTAACCCAATTGACCAAAAGTTGAGAATCAACCTCAATATAAACCTGAAGAAAACCATAATGACAGCACCTCCTCACACCTTCAAGAAGACCTTTCAATTCAGCATAATTATTAGAACCCTGACCTAAAGCCATGGAGTACGCTATACACAACTGACCTCTGGCATCCCGAATAACACCCCCAGCACCAGATTGACCCGGGTTACCCAAGCTACTACCATCAGAATTAAGCTTCACCCAGTCCTGCGGAGGCCTAATCCATCTCACCATCTTCACCTTCTCAGGAGGAAGAGGAGAGATTGGAAGATCTAACCTCCTTAATAAATCTTCATCTTGCTTAGACATTCTCAACTTTTTCATAGACCCTTTAATAAGATGACAAATCCAAAATTTAATACTGCTCCAAACTGATGCAGGCGTGTCCTCCTTCCCCTCAAAACGAGCTTTGCAACGTCTAGCCCATACTTTCCAAGAAACTATTGAAGGAATAAGGCCAAAAATGATACGAGAATAAGAGGAGTTACCAGCACGGCGAAACCAAAAAGTGACCTGTTCCTGCCAAGTACTAAAAGAACCCATGTGCACACCCAAATGAATAGCGGCCAGTCTCCAAATTTGTCTCGCAAAGTCACCCGTACACAAAGTATGATTAAGATCCTCAAGATGACCAGTGGAATAGCAATTGCATTTAGAGACAATGGGAATATCTGCCAACCTGATCTTATCATCCACAGGCAAACAATTATTGGTAGCTTTCCACATCATAACAGAAATCTTTTTAGGGAGAATAGCATGCCAAATCCATTGAGCCCAAGGTAAAACAGGCGCTCTAACCCTTATACAATCCCAGGCAGACTTAGTATTAAACTTACCAGCGATATCATTTTTCCAAATAAGGACATCCTGCCCCTCCTTACGAGTGGCAAAAAATTGCACCAACTCCATAGCTTTATGATGACCCACAAGTCTTTCCAATAAAGGAATATCCCACCCATTATCAATACGACATTCTTTAATCTTCAGAAGGGGTTTCTCAATAATCGGATAATAATCATGCAGAGGGCCATCATCATCCCAATTGTCATACCAGAAAGAAATATTACCATCTCTAACCAGCCACTGAGAGTTATTTAACACATCCAGGATATTTTGAACAAGCGCCTTCCAAAACCTTGTACCTGTATTAGAAGCCACAAGAGATAAATGCTTACCTCGAATATATTTACCTCTAAAAAAGTCCGCCCATAAAGAATTACCTGATAGCAATTTCCAGATGAATTTCATATGTAAAGCTTTCTGTATATCACCAAAATCACGAATGCCAACCCCACCTTCCTGAATGGGTTTACAAATATGTCTCCAAGCTGCCCATTTTCTCTTACCTCTCCCCTCAGTATCACCCCAGAAGAAAGAACTCAGGAGCCTATTCAAAGCCAACAAGACAACTTTAGGAACATGTAAAACAGCAAGCAGATGAGTGGCCATACTCGACAGCACATGCCTCAAAAGAATAGTTCTACCACCATTAGCAAAAATAACAATATCATCAGCATACATGAGATGAGAAACAAGAGAAGTACCTCTAGCTTGAGAAAACTGTGCAATTTTACCATGATCAAAATATTGCCGGAGAAGACGCGAAAGCACCTCCTGCATAATGATAAACAAATAAGGAGATAAAGGATCGCCCTGCCTAAGACCACGAGCACCTTTGAAAAACCCCAAGGGAGAGCCATGCATCATAACGGAGTACCAAGGCAGGGAAATACAGGCCTTAATCAACTCACACACCTATGAAGAAAACCCAAACGAATCCATAACATGTAGCAAGAAATTCCAATCCACTCTATCATATACCTTAGACATATTTTTCTCTCCTTCATGTTTTTAGTTTAGAGGGGACGGCGTCTGAGGCTAAAAACAACACCCTCATTTTTAGTATTTTGTTAATTTTCTTTTTCTTGTTTCTTTTGGCTGTAGAGGTGCAGACCTAGGGGAGCTTTGCTTTTTTTTTCACTTTTCGTTTAGGTACTTAGACCTTAGACCAAAAGGGGTCGGCTGGGTTTTTACTTTTATTTTTTTGCCTTTCACATTTCTTTGCTTTGACGGCTAGCAGCCCTTTACATTCTTTTTTTCGTTACAGACCTTAGGGAGGTCGGTAGCACTTTATATTATTTTATTTTTTTGCAGTTTTCATTGGAAGTGTTTTCGTTTCAGACCATTGTTCGATGTCTTTGCTTTTCTTTTTCTTTCGATTCAGCGTCTTTCTTGTTTTTTTTTCTTTCCATTTCGTAACCAGTTCGGCGTTGGATGGACATTATTTTTCATTCTTAGCATTTTCTTACGTTTAAGACTTACGGGCCTCTCTCTCTCGGTGGGGCATTCAATCTTTATTTCTTTCTTTTGTTTTTAGTGGCTAGTGGGGTCTTGTATGCAGACCTTAGGGAGGCAGCCAGTGATTTTATTTTTATTTTTCTTACTTTACTAGGAAGTTCACGCTTTCGTTTGGAGCAAACAACGGCTGCAATTTAATTTTTTTTTGCTTCAGTTTTCATTCGGCTGGTTGTTGCTTCTTTTTCGTTCTTGGTGGTGCAGATCTTGGGGCTATTCGGCTCTCTCTTTTTATTATTTTAGATATTTGCTCAGATTTTATCATGGCTCAACTTAGATTTATTTTTATTGCTAAAAATATCATGTGTAGCTAATTTCTAAAACTTGGGTTGTGGAATGAGACTTGATTTATTTAGGATTCTAATTTAATGCAATATTTTGTGGTTTAATGTTGATTTCACTACTTTACTAGTTAGATTTAAATTGAAAATAGATTACGGCTCTTGTTCTTGATTTGCTGTTGGCGTAAGGCACAACAAAAGCTTGAAATTATCAAAGCTTCTCTCGATTGATTGTAAATGTGCGTTTGACTAGTAAAATAGAGAATTCCTTTGGAAAATATTGCAAAACATGAGCATAACTTTTTATCTGCCGATTATCAATGCCTTGATTGGGTTGTTAATCGAGAAAATTATCTAGAATCCGAAATAAAGAGAGTCTCAAACCCAACCCAAGTGTTTGTTAGTTTGCCTTTTTAATTAGAAACTCTAATTTCAACTTTGATTAATTTTTGCGGGAATTAAATTTATACATTTTTTTCTTAGTTCATCTTCAATTTCATTTTACATTGCATTTTATTTTATTTTCATCTCTCATAGTCAACACATTTGATTCACAAAAATCTCACAAACGCTTTGATAACCCTTTGTACATGTGGAATACGATCCTGGACTTATCCTTGATACAACTTGACACTTCTACAATTAGAAGCACATTCGAGACTGAGTCACTCGCCCGAGAAGAGAGAGATGCTGAAGGAAAATGGGGAGAAAGAAAAGAAAAGAAGGGGAAACAAAAAAGAAAGAGAGAAAAAGAAAATATGAGAAAAAGAAATGAGATCCAACCCTCACAACTTGGGTCTAGGGGTGTAAATTTTAACCGGTAAACTGGAAAACCGGCCTGGACCGGTTGTGCCGGTTTTGGATCGGTCCGATCCGGAACCAGTTTCATGAAATGGAAAACCGGCCGGAACCAGTCCGGTTTTGGTTCCGATCATTTTTAGACCGGACTGGACCGGTACTATTTGATTTATTTTTATTTATTTATTTATTTAATGTTATATATTATATATTTTATATTATATATAATTATTATATATAATATATAATAATATAAATTATTATTATATATAAGATAATGTTATTATAATTTATAAAATAGAATCCTATTCTTAAACATGAAAATTTAATTGATCATATGCTTTAAATATATAATATTATAAATATATATTATTTATTAATAACATTTTATCATAGATTCATAAGAAGTAAGAACAAAAAAAAATAAAAAAAATCAATCAAATATTATTACTAAATTTTGATGGCCTTCTACACTTAAAATTCTTTATATTTTTTTTGATAAGTACATAAGACATTAGTATATAAATATAAATTATATATATTAACATATAATTTATATAAAGCTATACTAATAGCATAATTTTTTTCATAGCAGATTTTTTTTTTTACATAGCAGTTTTTTTATATAGCAATTTTTTTTACAGTATAATTTTTTGATATAGCAGGTTTTTTTTTTATAAACATATTTTAATTATAAATATGTATTTTATTAAAACCGAAAAACCAAACCAAACCAGACCGGAAATTGATAAAACTGGTGTACCGGTTTAGGAGGGTAACCGGTACGTAATCGGTTTTAAAAAATATAAAACCGGTGCCTACTGGTTCGGTCCTAAATTTTGTCCAAAACCGGACTGAACCAAACCGGTTACACCCCTACTTGGGTCACTAAACTGATCCAACGGAAATTATTTTTTAAAATAACAAGTTAAATAAAATAATTCAAACGCAGTAATTAAATAAAATAAAATAATAAAATCTAAAAATACAATAATTTTAAAGCCCAAAAATAATCTAATTTAAATTAAAAAGTAATTTAAATACAAAATAATAATAAATAACAAGAAAGCATATTAAAATAATTTTACAACTTAAAAATCATAAACTAATATCGTGAAAATCACTTTTAATTTAAAATAAGAAAATCACTAGTTTTAATAATTTTTTAAAAATTATTTAATAAAAATACACGTAAAATTGGGATATCATAGTTAATGGGTGAGTGTGATGCCCCCTCCCTCGGTAAAAGACTTGGTGAGAATATTCTGTAGTGCTAAAGGTGCCAACCATACGGCAACATGCATTTTGAATTAGTTAGGTGTGCAACATTTGCTACAAAGTTCACGCGGGTGCAAGGAAAAGATATATGGTTTGCCACGGAAAAGAAAATGTTTATTCTAAAAGTTAAACATTATAGTACTGGAAGTTAATAAATGCCTTAATTGTATTTCAGCAATATCCACGTGATACTTCATTCCTTACATAATTGTACACAGTAAGGGTGTGTATCTGGACACGGATTTGAATATTAGAAAATATCCAAATCCATATCTAGGTTTTGAAAACCACACCGGACAAACTTGGTCAAAATTCAGGCGAATTTCCAAATTTTGAAAATTTATACCCGGATATTCCATTTTTTTTAATATATATATATTCTAATGGTTTTTTGGGCTTTTTCTAAATCTGTTTTACACTTTTATGCTTATCATTCCACCAGATATCCTTTTTTCTTATGGTTTTAAGACTCTTCTTCTTCTTCTTCTTCTTCTTCTTCTTCTTCTTCTTCTTCTTCTTCTTCTTCGTATCTGTTGAACACTTTTAGAATGCTCTTTCCACTAGCCTTTATGCTTACTATTTTTATATAATGAATATTTTGCTTAGACATTTTTTTAAACTTTTTATTGCCCCTTCAAATTTTATACAATAACTAATAATAGACATCAACACACACACAATACATTACATACTACTCTTTAAAAAAAAATAAAAGACACTACAAACTACATATTACATTGTTTACATCACAATGCAAAACATCAATTTTTTTTTTTGAAAACATGCATGCGGTCACATAAGTCTCGTGTATGGCCTTATATAACCATGCTTGTAAGATCCCTGATTCCATATCTTCTCAATTAAAGACATGATCCTCAGTATAAAGAAAAACAAATCGACATCATTATGAAAAATAATAATGAAAAAGAAAAGGGTATAAATAGAAAATGTGATCAAATTATAATCAACTTCATGTACCTATTTAGATCTTTGAAGAAGCAATGCAAAATGGTTAGCATCAGAAGCCTTAAAAGTAATAGAAAAGGCTGCAAGTACTCACTTCCCCATCAAACAGCCTCCAATGCATGACGTTGTAATATAAGGAAAAAAAGAACACGGTTTGTAGCAAGCAAAAGAGGAGATAAAAGAAAAAACTCACTTTTGAAAATGACTTTTAATACAAAAGATAATTTTCACACAAGTATAAATCCATTTCCAATGCCACCCACTAACAAGTGTACCATATCCAGCTGAAAACTTACCGCTTACTTTCTATAAATCTTCTCTATCTTATCCATTTTTTTTTTTTTTTAGAAGAGCCGGTAGCCACCCACATAGCAGCCCCGTCCCGAGTTTATTAAAAAGCCCTCACTTGTGACGGAGGAAAACCGTGGTTACAAAAAGGACACCTGGGGGTTACAGATAAAACCAAGAAGACCAAACCCAGGCATCAAAAACTACCGAAACAAAACAAACTACAAACATCAAACCAACAACAAAGAGCCCCACAAAACAAAAACCAGCTCTAAAACAAGAACCCGCCAGAAACCAAAACAACCTGCAAAACAAAGAAAGCCAAAAAACCAAAACAAAAACTCAACAAAACAAGAAAACTAAACAAGACAAACCTGGGACATCTTTGGAGATACGCAGATAAGGAAAACCAAGTCTGTCCATATGAAGAAGACCACGTAAATGACTAGGCAAGTCACCGTCAGCAGGCCAATCCTTATTGAGGCCCCTGGCACCCTGCTTAGCAAGAAAATCAGCCACACAATTTCCTTCACGATAAACATGACTCACACTATATTCCATGCAGGTAAGATAGCTACTTAATTCATCCCAATAATCTTCCAGGTACCAAATATTACATTCACCTTTAATAATCCAGTTGACCAAAATATGAGAGTCTGATTCTATATTCATCTTATAAAAACCCATCTGATGACACCTTCGGACCCCCTCCAAAAGACTCCTCATTTCAGCAAAATTATTGGATCCTATGCCTAAATGAACAGAATAAGCCATGCAGAATCTACCACAATAATCACGAATGACACCCCCAGCACCAGCTTGCCCAGGATTGCCCAAACTACTACCATCTGAATTAAGCTTCACCCAATCCTGCCTAGGTTTCAACCATCTTACCACTTGAACCTTCTTGGGCCTGGGCAATAAGACCGGAATGTCCAATCTATTTAAAAGGGCCACATCATGATTCGAAATATGAGTAACTTTCATAATCAAATGCATAATACGACGGATCCAAAATTTAATAACTTACCACACCGACTCCACTGTGTCAATCTTATTTTCATACCGAGCTTTACAGCGCCAATACCAAAGCTTCCAAGACACAATAGAGGGAAGAAGACCAAAAATAAGGCGAATCTGAGAAGACTTACCCGCACGACGAAACCAAAAATTTATTTGATCATTCCAAGTAAGAAACATACCCATATGCACGCCTAAATTGACTGCAGCCAAATGCCAAATTTTCCGAGCAATATCCCCATTGCAAAGCACGTGATTCAGATCTTCAGAATGACCCATGATGCAACAATTACATTTGGAGGCTATCAGGATACCAGTATTTCTAATCTTTTCGTCAACACTCAAACAATTATGAATAGCCTTCCACATCATAATGGAGATTTTTTTAGGGAGGTTGTTGTGCCAAATCCACTGAGCCCAAGGTAAAGGAGAAGCCCTAACCCGAATGCAATCCCAAGCACTTTTGGTAGAAAAACTTCCATTATTATCTTTCAACCAAATAAGAACATCATTCCCCTCTTTACTACGAGCCAATAACTGCCACAAATGAGAAGCTTGCTGATAACCCACGAGCCTCTCCAGCAAAGAGAAATCCCAACCATTATCAAGACGACACTCTTTTATCTTCAACAACGGATGCCCAGTCACAGGATATATTGCACTCAGAGGACCCCTATCATCCCAGTTGTCGTACCAGAAAGAAAGATTACCTTCTCTAACAATCCACTTTGAATTAGACAGAACATCTGGAATACACCTAACAATAGATTTCCAAAACCTAGTACCCTTCGTAGGTTCCAAAAAAGATAAATGATTGCCCCGAACATACTTACCTTTAAAGAAATCAGCCCAAAGAGACTTGCCCTGAATAAGACGCCAAGCAAGTTTGCAGTGTAAGGCCTTTTGAATATCATCAAAATCCCGAATACCCAAACCACCTTCCTCAATAGGCCTACAAATATTTTTCCAAGCAACCCATTTCCGTTTTCCTCTCCCTTCAACGTTGCCCCAAAAGAAAGAACTTAAAATTCTGTTCAAAGCCAAGATCACAGTATGAGGAACCTGTAAAACAGCCAGAAGATGGGTAGCCATACTTGATAGCACATGTCGAAGAAGGATTGTCCGGCCACCAGCAGAGAGCATCTTCATTTTCCAACCCGCAATCTTCTTGTTAATTTTACCAAGCAATTCACCAAAGTCGTTAGTTCTGAGCCTCCCATCCACTATTGGAACACCCAAGTACTTAAAAGGAAAGGTCCCTTCAACAAAACCAGTAGTGCGAAGTAAGGAAGCCTTCCTATAAAGAGGAATCTTACGAGAAAAATAAATAGCACTCTTTTCTTTACTAAGGAATTGACCCGACCAAGATTCATACAGCTTAAGAACCTGCATAAAATTTCTTATAGAATTTTGAACACCATTAGCAAAAACAACAATATCATCCGCATACATAAGATGAGATATAAGTGGGGTGCCTCGAGCTTGAGAGAACTGACCAATTGATCCATTATCAAAAGAAGCCTTAATAAGGCGTGAGAGCACCTCTTGCATTATTATGAATAAGTAAGGAGAGAGTGGATCACCCTGCCTCAGACCGCATTTCCCTTTGAAAAAACCCAGAGAGGTACCATTCATCATAATTGAGTACCAAGGCGTAGAGATGCACATATCAATAAGGTTGCACACCCTAGGAGAAACCCCGAAAGCTTTCAAAACATGTAATAAAAAATTCCAGTCAACTCTGTCATAGGCCTTAGACATGTCAAGCTTGATAACCACATTGCCCCCATTAGATTTTTTATGAATCGAATGAACCATCTCTTGGGTAAGACTAATATTTTCAAAAATATTAAGGCTAGGAATGAAAGCTCCTTGTTCCTGTGAAATCATCTTGACAAGCAAGTTAGTCATACGATTCACAATAATTTTAGCACAAATCTTGTAAGTCACAAAACAAAGGCTTATAGGTCTGAATTTATCAAAACCCGTAGGATTTTCCATTTTGGGAATCAAAACTATAAAAGAGGCAGTGTAAAACCTGGGAAGAGAAGAATTAATAAAAAAATCATTAATGGCTTCCAAAAGGTCATTTTTAACAATATTCCAACAAAATCTGAAAAAACCAGAACCAAAGCCATCCGGACCCGGACTACTATCAATAGGGATATAAAAAGAGCATCCTTCATTTCCTCAAACGTAGTTACTTTACAGATATCCAAATTTTCATCTGGAGTGATGACAAGAGAAATCAGATCGCTTAAATTAGGCAAAAGACTATTTCTCTCAGCTCTTAAGAATTGAGTAAAATAGTCCACAGCTGCCTGATGAATATTAGAAGGGGACTCTAACACCGTACCATCCGATAAGCACATAGTTTTAACCCTTTTATGATTTTTAGCATTCAAATAAGCATGGTAAAACTTCGAATTCTTATCCCTATCTTTTAACCAGCTTTTTTTAGCCATATGGGAAAGATGGGTGTCCTCTTTGGCCATCCAAGTGAAAAGCTCCAACTTGGAGGCCATGAGGTCATTTTCATCTTCAATATTATAATTATCTTGAAGATTTGTCTCTAGGTTCTCAATGTGGTTCTCTAGATCATTAATAATGGTATTAGTCCTACCAAACACTTTTTTATTCCAATCCCTTAAAACCATTTTGAGTCTTTTTAATTTCCAAGATAATTTAAACATACCAGAACTAGTGACCTCCTCTTTCCACACCCCCTCAACCACGCGAAGGAAATCCGCATGATCAGTCCACATATACTGAAAACGAAAAGGGCAAGGTCCATACCTGAAAGGGTCAGTACCCATTTGAATTACCAGTGGCGAATGATCGGAAGTCGTTCGAGCTAAAACCTGGTAAGACACATTAGGGAATTGATTAATAAAATTAGAATCTAGGAGACAACGGTCTAACCTGGCCCAACTCCGAGCTAGCCCGCCTTGACCATTACACCATGTCATTCTCGAGCCTTGATGAGACATTTCCAGCAAACCACAATTTCGAATGAACGTATTAAAATCCTCCATCGCGGCAAAAGGACGGGGAAGACCACCTCGTCGTTCTGTATCAGCTTTTATTATGTTAAAGTCACCACAAACCACCCAAGGAAAATTCCCGTGACCATTCGCTTCTAGATCTTCCCAAAGAGTCTTTCTCTCAAACTGATTACACTTAGCGTACACAATGGTAAGCACATAAACAGTTCCATTGTCCTCAACTTTCACAGAAATAAATTGATTAGTTCTAGCTAGCCAATAAACAGAAACATTGGAATTCCACATCAACCAGATTTTGCCACCATGAGCTTCGTTAGTTAAAAAAGATTCGCAACTGAACCTTCCCAGGAGTGAAGTAAATTTTTCTTCTAACAAAAAAGGCTCTGCCAGAGCTATAATATTAGGACGGAACTGCTTGATAAGTTTCCTCAAGCGCACCTGAGAAGTGCGAACTCCCCGAATATTCCAAAATATAAAAGGACTAATCATAAGTTAAGTTTAGATGGGCGAGTAGTCGCCCTTGTAGAATACCTTTTGCTAAAATTTCCAACAAATTTTTGAAGGCCTTCAAACTCATAACAGTAATCTTTTCCCATGTCCTCTTTAAGATGATCTCTATCTAAATCTTGGTCCGAATGTACTTCATACCTTGCGTCCAATTCAAACAACGGTGCAGCATGATCATGCAGATCTTTATTAATCACGGACTGAGGCTCAATAGAGACCCCATTCGGTCCCTTGGAATGAGAAGACCCATCATGAGGCCCATCATCTCCAAGGCCCACGGGTGCAGGCATATCTTATTTCCCATTTTCTTCGTTATCAACTCTCTGGTCAGCACTACCCATAATACCAATTCCGAATATTTTGCTTGCAGGTTGTCCCTCACTAACAAAATCCAAAGAAACTACAGGTTTGCCAATTGCCACCTGATTTTCCATTTTCCCTGATTCAAAAACTGGTTCCATTTGCTGAATAACCTGCATGCCTTCCATATCCAGGGATTCACCGATACCATCCTTTATACGTTCTTTATCAGTAATTTCCGCACCCAACCCATCAAAACATTGATCGTCTTTCGTACCACAGGTGGCCTCCGATTCTTGTACCTGCACAATAGCCATCGAATCCGTAACTATTTTCGAATTATACGAAATCTCCCGATTACTAGGTTCCCCATTCTCTTCAACCACCACTCCCTCAAACTGCACCAAAGGCTTCTCAGTTCTCGGCAAATTAACATCCTCGTGATCTTGCTCTCCCTCAGCTTTTCTGGATTTTTGCACCCATATCTTCCCAACCTTTGCCTTATGTTTTTGTTCCCTTCCACTACATTTTTTTATAATGTGACCTTGACATCTACAAGAAGGACAGTAGGCCGGCAGAGTTTCATAGATGATCTCTTGCCTTCTACTTCATTGCATGCCCGGCATACCAATCCAAAAATGAGTGATTGGCTCCTTTGAAGCATCTATTTCTAAACACACCCGTGCCCCATTTGTTCGAGTGGCACAAGTTGTCGGATTATCCTTACGTATGAATTTTCCCAAAGGTGCAGTAAACATTTTCAGAACAGAGGAGAGGTAGAAGTTTGGAGGAAGACCCGGTAGAAAAACCCAAACCGGAACCATTGGTGGTTCGAAATCCTCATCAAATTCGGGATTCCATGCAAACTGTCTGTAATGAACCCCCTCCGTGTCGCATGATTCCCTCGAAAGGGCTTTAAGGAAATCCGCTTCATTAGACATGCGGATAAATATATTTCTGGGACGCTTCATTGCAGAGACTACTGGAACACTAGACAGACCCCAGCGATTTCGGATAAACGCACGGATTGAATCGAGGGACGGCCTTTGTTGAAGAAACTTAATCACCATTGAATATCTGAATGGTTCTGCAGTTTTTGCTATTTCATCCGATGAAAACGTGAAAAACAATTCTCCATCAGCAAGTTTAGGCTGCCGGAACGGAACCACTGTCTCAGGCAATGGTTGGGGCACTGCCGAGACCAGATCAACAAACGACCGAAGAGGGCCTGCCATGGTAGGCCGGCCATCCACGGCCGCCATGTAGTTGTCGAACGTAAACACAGTAGAAAAGATGAAAACCTAGCAAAGCTCTTTTACATAAAAGGAAACTATGCATAAAACCCATAAGAAAAGATTTATCCATTTGACTTATATTCAGTACAATATAGTAAATAAATTCTGTGCAACAGTACAAAAATTTACAGCTTCAAGAGTAGTCAAAGCAGTAAACATCCCTGCATGCTTCTTGGAAATAACATAAAAATTACACATCATATAATTCGGCTAATCTCTCCTGTCAATAACCAAGTCCTACTGAAAAAGTAGTGCTAGGGCACAACTACTTCTTTGAAGTCAGTAATGGTATATATTATCAACACCACAGGAAAAAACCATGTGAGTAGTGTCTAGTGCATTCCCAAACCAAAATACAGCATTTCATCCTTAGTCATATCTGCTTCCTATGATGATTCATAGCCATCAAGAAAGTGAAATTTTAAGATGAACATATGTGAATATATCATCTTTTGGGTAGAAAATGAACATTATTACAACATCATAAGTGATTGAGCTGAAATATTGCATATTTTAGCTATTTAAAACCATGGTATTTCAATTGCTGCATGACATTATTACTAATTTTAGATGAAAAAATAGTTAATAAGGATAAATACGAGTTGTGATTTTTAATTGATTAATATCATGTTTATGCTTAATTTTATAACTATGATTTAACTGGACAATATTTCCTCACATATATAATATATTTTTGATAATCTATTTGTTTTAATTTATTTCTGAGTATTATTTTTATTTCCTTATTTTCAATTTGAATAAAATTCACAGGAGATCCGATTCTGACCTAAAGCGCATGTTATATGAGTTTTTCAAAGCAGTGGACTTGGGCAGCTGAAAATGTTGAACAAAAAAAATTGTCGGCGAGAATGAAAATCACGGAGAGTCACGTTGTCAACAATTAAAACCACCCAAAAATAGGAAAATGGAAAGCGAGAAAGAGGGGCACGTTGTCAACAATTACAACAGGGACACTTTTCAGCTGGGGTTTTTCTCTGGTTTTTTATAATAAGAGGAGGTAGCCGAAATGAAAGAAAAAGGAGAATGGTTTGAACGAAAATCAGGAGGCTGAACGTGAAAGTCAAATAACGGGACGAAAAGGGGAGAGCAGACTGGTATTTACGAAGGAAACTCACTCTTCGTCTAGAGAGCTGGTGTTTACGGAGAGCAGAAAGGGACTTCACGTGAAAGAAGGGATATTATTTTTGCTCTGTTTTTGTGAGGGAAAAAGAGAGACTTTCGGTGGAGAGAGAAACGAACGAAGGAGCTGGTTTGACATGAACGGACGTATAAACTGGAGTTCTCGGCAGTTTGATGCTGGACGAAAAAAAGCTGAGAAAACGGCACACACAGGCAGAAGCTTCAGACTGGATCTTCTCGGCAGCACTGAAAATACGGAGAGAAAGAAAAGCTAGAGACTTTCAGTTCTATTTGCAAAGAAGCAGAGAGCTGATACGGAGAGGTTTATGGAAAGGACTGGGCTGGTGTTCAAAGTTGAGCCGAAGGTGGGGAGCTTTCGGTGACTTCGGCTGGCTTGAAACGGAGCGTTTGAGCGAGACGAGGAAGAGAGAGAGCCTTGGTTCTTTGTTTCTTGGCTCAGGTTTCTCATATATATCCAACTACTGGGATATTGATTCTGTGTTGGCTTGCTTTAGGAGGGGACGCTAGGCCTGAGCCGTTGAGATGTTGGACTACTGGCAAGGGAGCTGTGGACGGATTAAGAGGAAAACAATGAAAAAAAAGAGGCTCTGGTTTTAGGGGACTTACGGAAGGAGGCTGTAGCACGACGCTGCACTTCATTCAGCATGAGAGAGAAGATTTTGTTTGGAGATTAGGCTTGGGGTGGACTGGCTTTGGTGAGAGAAGTAGGACACGCAACAGGAAAGTTTTGGTGAGAGAGAGGTCTGGAGTTTTGATTGGCTTTGACGGAGATGGAACACATTGCACTTCCATGAGGGGAGTTATTTTGGCTTTATCTCCTCTTCATTTTTGCAAATTATTTTCTAATGTTGGATTGTGTATTTTATTTTAGTTTTCTATGGAGGATGTTTCTTTAATATCCATGGCTCTTTTGATAAACATGGTTGGCTAAATTTTCATATTAAGGTTAGAGGTGAAGTTTAATAATTTAAACATTGTTTTCGGATCGACATAAAATTATTTTTGTGAGCTTGATCGATTGAAGGATTTTATTGTTGGATATTTGAATTATCTATATATTTATCTTGATTCATTGTGATTTTCGAATACAGTTAATGCTTGAGAAATGCTTGTGATAGTCAAATAGATTTGTGAATGTTTTAATCATCAATCGTTCATGCTCAATCATTAGTAACAAATGCTAAATCTTCCAATTAAACGGAATCATTATTCTAGTTTAATTGAAGTAATTTGATCGGAATTGATATTTTAAATTATCAAACGGATCCTCGAAATCTTAGTCTTTTTTCATATCAATACATTTTATCATTTTAGTTTTATTTTGTTACGTAAAAGAAAAAATCATCATCTCAGTAACCTCATTTTATATTCAATAGCACATCTCTTTTAATATTTTCTTTTCATTTGTTTGAGTTTATTTTTCACATAAGTCAATCCCTGTGGATTTGACCCTGTAAAGTACTACAACACCTATATACTTACAGGTAAAACTGCACTAAATTTTTGGTTCATTAATTTGAGTCAAAACTTAGGCGCAATAAGTTTTTGGCGCCGTTGCCGGGGATTGCAACATGTGAAAATTTTTTTTAAAAGAAAAAAAATATTTTGGTAATATGTTGCTAATTGTCTCGCATTCTTTTTGCAGATACGATTTTTGTTATTTTGACGGGAAATGGATCAAGTAGCATTGCTTCCATATTCATATCATTTGGTAATCTCGTTCCAAATTTTTTATTTTACTTTCTTGCTTTTTTTGCATTTAGTTTTTAAAATAAAATTTTTTTGGTGGTGCATGCATTAAATAATTTTGAGACTTGTCGATACCTTTTAATTTTTGAATGTGCTTGAGCCTCTATGATGAATGATCTCATGGCAACATGATCAAACTGGTAGACTGAGGAGAGACAAAATTGTTTTAAAAGAAGTGGTTAATAAGTTGTCTGGTGATTCCAAAAATTCTCATTCCAATACCATGGCTGACAATCATAGTGTTCATGACGAACTCGAAAATGAGGAGGCACAAAATAATCCACGAATGAGAACTTTGCGTGAGTATTTGTGGCCAACAAGGACAAGTACTCCATCTTGCATGATTTTTCCTACGAATATAGGGAATTTTGATTTAAAACCGGGAGTAATTCAATTACTTCCCAAGTTTCATGGCTTACACTCAGAAAGTCCTTATTTGCATCTGAAAGAATTTGAAGAAGTTTGTGCAACTTTACAAACCAAACTGTCAATGATGATGTTATTAGATTAAAGTTGTTTCCATTCTCTTTGAAAGAAAAAGCTAAAAATTGGCTGAATTCCTTGAGACCAAGATTTATTGGCACATGGCAAGAAATGCAAAGAGAATTTTTGAAAAAGTTTTTTCCTACTCATAGGACCAACACTCTTCGCAGAAACATTATGAATTGTTCTCAAAAAGAAAATGAAACATTTTTGCAGTGTTGGGAGCATTTTAAAGAATTATTGCTAACTTGCCCACATCATGGTTATGAGACTTGGCGCACCATTAGTTTTTTCTATGAAGGTTTAACATCTCAAATGCGTCAGTTTGTAGAAATGATGTGTAATGGTGAATTTTTAAATAAAGATCCTAATGATGCTTGGGACTATTTTGACCAATTGGCTGAAAATGCCCAATCTTGGGATAACACAGATCGTTATGATCGGTCAAATAAACCCAAACTCAATGCCATGTCTCAAGAGGGTATGTATGTCCTCAAAGGAAATGATGATGTAAATGCTAGGATAACAAGTTTGACAAGAAAAGTCGAGGCCATGGAACTTAGGAAGGTACATTCGGCTAAGGCCATTGAAAAAGAAGAAGAGAATTGTGGCATATGTGAGATTAGTGGACACCTAATTCAAGATTGTCCAACAATCCCCGCTTTTAAAGAGGTGTTGCATGAACAAACAAATGCCATGAATTCTTATAGGAGACCATTTTCTTCCCCTTATTCGGAGACATATAATCCTAGATGGAGAAATCGCCCCAACTTTAGTTGGAGGAACGAGTCCAATTCAAATCAAAATCCTCAAGGACCTTCTTCTTCTACACCTTATGTGCCTCCACATAAGAAAACCCTTGAGGAGACTTGACAAACTTTTTTGCAGGAGCAAGCCAATATTAACACTCAGACAATGCAAGCCATTACTGAGATGAGAAGTTCCATTAGCAACTTGACCTCTGCATTACAAGCCCAAGAAAAAGGTAAGTTTCCTACTCAACCTCAGCCGAATCCCAAAGGTAAATTTGAGGTAAGAAATTCAAATTTTTTTTATTCAAAATTTGAACATGCCAAGTCCATCACCACTCTACGCAATGGAAAAATAATTGATAAGAGTATTTCAACGAAAGTTGATGAGACCAACAATTCCTTAAATTCTAAGAGTGATGGTGAACTTGACAAGGTTGAGTTAGATATGCCTGAAAAATGCCCAATAGCTCCCCCATTTCCCCAAAGGTTGCAACATTCTCACAAGTTGGTTCAAAATGCTGATATTCTTGAAATTTTCAAGCAGGTAAAAATCAACATTTCTCTGTTGGATGCAATTAAATAGGTTCCATCGTATACTAAATTTTTGAAAGATCTGTTTACAGTGAAGCGTACGATGAAAGTGCAAAAGAAGGCTTTCCTCACTAAGCAGGTAAGCGCCATCCTTCAGAACAATTCCCCTCCAAAGTACAAAGACCCTGGTTGTCCAACAATTTCCTACGTGATTGAAAATTTTAAAATTGAAAAAGATTTACTTGACCTTGGAGCTAGTGTTAACCTCCTACCCTACTTGGTATATGAGCAGTTGGGTTTTGGTGAACTTAAACCCACCAAGGTAACACTCCAACTTGCTGACCGTTCAATTAAAATACCAAAAGGGATAGTTGAGGATGTGTTAGTGCAAGTAGGCAAATTTTATTTCCCAGTGGATTTCATTGTTTTGGACACAGAACCTGTCTTTGATGTTTGTACTCAAATTCCTATAATTTTAGGTAGGCCATTACTTGCGACCTCAAATGCTTTAATAAATTATAGGAGTGGTGTGATGATAATTTCTTTTGGTAACATGACTTTGGAGTTGAATATTTTCAATATTTGTAAACAACCTGGCGATGATGATGATGTGCATGAAGTAAATTTGATCCAAACTTGTGTGCAAAATAAATCTGATTTGTCAATTCTTTTTGACCCCCTTGAGGCTTGTTTGGTTCATGGTAAAAATTTTGATGATGATTCTATGCTTGTATCTATGAATGTTTTACTAAAATCTACTCCTATAATGAACATTGATAAATGGAGAATACGTTTGAGGACAAAGGTTGAAAGCATTTCTGATTCCTCATTGTATATACCGTATTTGTTTGTTTTGTTTTGTTTTTCTTTCTTTTGCTTTTTGTGTTTTTTTTAATTTTGGCAGAAATCTACTCCTTGTGTGTACTCGAGTATCTCAGGTGACTTCTCTCCTCTTTGTTTAATCATTTTCGTTTCAATATATGTTCTGCAGTGTTTATCTTGCTTCAATTCATGCTTGTATAGCATATGTCATTGAACATTCATTTGCTGAACATTGAGGACAATGTCACATATAGTTGGGGGGAGGGTTTTCTGTTGAAAATGTGTTAGTACCAAAAAATAAAAATTAAAAATTAAAAAAAAAACATTTGTGAGGTGTATTGAAACATAAATAATTAACACATACTCCTGGCATTTTTGTGAGATTTGAGCATCTTGGTGGAGTAGTTGAGCTGAATTATTTTGTGAAGATTTATTTTCAACCCTAAGCATAGAGCATGACTTATGATGCATCACATTTTGTTGAATAGTGACTTGAAACATCGGGACGCGATATTTACATAAATAAGAATTAGTATGATTTATATAGAATGAAGGGCAAGTTTTGAAAGAACATTTCACACATGCTTTTTTTAAAAAAAAAACAGAGGACAGTACCTCTATACTTTATTCAAAACTCCCTCACTTATGGCGGAGGAAAACCTCTTACACAAAAGACAAGACTAAAACAGAAATAGAACATAGACATTAGAAACCAAAATGACACAGTCTCCTTCACGGTCTGAAGCTGGGAAAACCAAGTTTATCCATCCGTAATATCCCTCTCAGCTTAGAAGGAATGTCCCAAGAGAGCCATTGTTTATTTAAGCCTTTGCCCCAGACGTGCCAAGAGGTCTGCTGCTGCGTTTCCTTCCCGGTAGGTATGTGAAACCTGAAACTCAAATTCTGTTAGCAGCTCCATCAACTCCTCCCAGAATTCTTCAAGATACCATACTTCACATCTTGATGCTTTCAACCATCTGACCACCAGCATGGAATCTGATTCAAGATCAATGTGGGCCACACCCATCATTTTAATCCGCCGTAGACCATGAATTAAGCTCATCACTTCTGCATAATTGCTTCAACCTGTGCCAAGATGAACCGAGAATGCCATGAGCAGGTCACCCTTAGAATCTCTCAGCACTCCACCCGCCCCTGCAGCTCCAGGATTTCCAATTGAGCTACCATCAACATTTAGCTTCAGACGACCACGTTCTAGCTTTGTCCATTGCACCAGCTTAGGAATAACTCTTTTCAAAAGTTTAACTGGAATATTCAACTCCATTAGTATTTTTTGATCCCAACACGAGAGTAATTTCCCCACTTTAAATTTTTCTCCCACTTTTGCAATCCATGTTTTAATATTGTACCAAACCGTGATAGCCGAGTCTTTTACTCCTTCAGATCGTGCCTTACAGTGCCTCAGCCAGAGAGACCAGGTTACAATGGATGGGATTATCCCGAGAAGATGTCCCAGTTGTGATGCTTTGGAAGCTTTAGAGAACCATTCCTCCACTATCTGGTTCCAAGAGGTACCTATAGTTCTTCCCAGACCCATCTGAGCATATGCTATTCTCCAAACCTCCTTTGCAATGTCTCCATTTGCTAGCACATGGTCTCTGTTTTCATATCCACCATGTAAACAACAGTCACATTTTGAAGCTATTGGAATACCAATGGATTTTATTTTATCATCCACACTTAAAGCATTATTAAAAATTTTCCACATATTGACCGAAATATTCTTTGGGATGCAAGGATGCCAAACCTAGTCAACCCATCTCACCTTGGGAGCATTAATTCTAACACAATTCCATGCACTTTTAGTGGAGAATTTTCCATCCTTACTAGCTGTCCATATCAGCACATCTACCCCTGCTCTACTTTTACTTAAAACTTCCAGCACTTTTCCTGTAAGCTCCGCCCCTAATATACCGTGTAACTTGACCACATCCCACCCATTTTCCATTTTAAATTAAGTAACTTGTAGATTTGGGGAATCACCCATAGGAACCAGGTTACATAACGGACCCTCATCCAGCCACTTGTCAAACCAAAAGGATATGTTACCATTTTTAATCTTCCATTTTGAAAGATTTAACACCTCGGGGATACATGATGCTACCATCCTCCAGAATCTAGTGCCTTTTCCCCTATCCATCAGTGAGATGTGGTTCTGTCGCACATACTTGGCTCTAAAAAAATTAGACCACAGCAAGTCCTCTACCATAATCTTCCACGCAAACTTTATGAAGAGGGACTTTTGAATATCTGAGAATTTTCTGAACCCCATTCCACCTTCTGCTGCAGGTAAACATAATTTATCCCATGCCTTCCAATGCTTTTTTGGCTTTCCCTCATGCACACCCCAGAAAAAGTTACTTAGGCATCTGTTGATACTTGTCATTACTGAACCAGGTACATAGATAGTAGACAAAAGATATATAGGGAGGCTCATTAGCACGTGCTTTAAGAGAAGCACTCGAGCCCCATTAGCCAATAATTTATTCTTCCATCCTTCCAACCTTGCTTTAATTTTTCCAACAATGTCCTCTAGGTAAACTGCTTTCATACGCCCAGAAATGATTGGGACTCCCAGGTATTTGAAAGGCATTTTGCCTTCCACAAATCCAGTAATACGTAGGATCAATCGCCGTCTAGGCCTGGTAATATGTTTCGAGAATGTTATTGAAGACTTGACTTTGCTGACATTTTGACCCGACCATTGCTCATATGTAGACAACACCTCCATAATGGCTCTCACTGAAGTTTTACTCCCATTAGCAAAGATAACTATGTCGTCGGCATATAACAAATGCGAAATCAAAGGAGTACCTCGCGGTTGGGCAAACGCACCAATTTGATTTTCTTCAAATTTTGCTTTGAGCATTCTAGAGAGAATTTCTTCAACCATGATAAACAAATATGGGGATATTGGATCCCCTTGCCTCAATCCTCGACCACTTTTAAAGAAACCCTTTGGAACCCCATTCATGACGATGGAGAAATGAGCGTTCGAAATGCACATCTTGACCAGATCACACACCTGACTCGAAAATCCAAACTGAGACATGACATGCAAGAGGAATTCCAAATCCACACTATCATAAGCTTTAGCTATATCCAGCTTCAGTATGATATTGCCCCCCCGAACCGGTTTGTTGATACTATGTACGATCTCCTGTGTAAGGTTTATGTTGTCAAAGATGCTTCGACCTGGGATAAACGCTCCTTGTTCAGGAGCTATAATTCGTGGAAGCATCGGAGCCAGTCGACTCACCAATAGTTTCAAACAAATTTTGTAGAAGGTCAAGCATAGGCTGATCGGCCTAAACTTGTCAAAATTTGTTGGCGAGTCCACCTTGGGAATGAGGATCAGAAATGATGCTGCAAAATTAATGGGAAGCTCAGCCCCCAAGAAGAATTCCTGAACTGCCTCCACCATTTCATTGCCTACAATATGCCAACAAGCTTGAAAGAAACCCGACCCAAACCCATCTGGCCCCGAACTACTGTTAACTGGGATGGAAAACACTACATCTCTCACATCTTGGATTGAAGGGAGCTGACACAACCTCTCGTTATCTTCCTCTGTAACAACTATTTGCACCAGATTTGATAAATCTGGAAGTACCCCCACTTGCTTATGGGACAAAAAATTACTGAAATGTTGAACTGCTTCCTCATGGATTTCTTCCAAAGTTTTTAACCATCTTCCATTAGGTAATCGCATTTCATTTACCTGCCTTTTGGACCGAGCATTACAAGCTCAAAAGAAACTTGCACTGGCTTCACCTTTTTCCAGCCACGATAGTTTAGCTTGTTGTCTCAACCTTGTTTCTTCACATTCCAGCCAAGTGTTCAGTTCAATTTTTGCTACCAAGTAATCTTGCTCATCTTCCTCATTAAAGCCCTCTTGCATTTTATTTTCTAACTTCTCCACTCTATCTTCCAAGAGTCTAATATTAAGTGTCCTAGCCCCAAAGACTTCCTTATTCCACCCATGAAGGGAACTTTTCAATCTTTTCAATTTTTTTGCCAAGCGAGCCATTCCCCTCTCCATCATCCCCTTCTCCCAAGAAACCTTCACACACTCCATGAACGCCTCATGTTTAACCCACATTTGGTGGAATTTAAAGGGAGGAAAACCATATGCTGTTGAGGAGTTAGTCAACCGAATCACCATAAGAGAGTGATCCGACGTACTTCTTCCTAAGTAATCTAGGCGAGCATCAGGAAAAAGAGACAGTACCTCAGCACTCATAAGAACCCTGTCTAAACAGGCCCAACTCCGTGAGGCTCCTTCATGTCCATTTCACCACGAAAGACGGTTTCCAAAAAATCTCATTTAAGATAATCCAGTAGAATCAATAAAAGAATTAAATTCCTCCATTGCCGCATACTGTCGAGGCCTTCCACCTCTACGTTCCAAATCATTTCTAATGATGTCGAAATCTCCTAATACAAGCCATGGGGTAGATCCCCTCACCCCATTAGATAAAGTTTGCCATAGCTTCCTTCGCTCCACCTGGGTGCATTTGGCATAAACGAACGAAATGAGCACTTGCTTGCCTTGAAACTCAGTCACTACTGTAATGAACTGATTCGTCGATTCCACCAACACTACCTTCACCCCCTTGTCCCATAAAATCCATAGTTTTCCCCTTGTACTTCATTTGACAAACAACCCTCAAGCTGAAATTTTAGTTTAACACTCTCCATATGCCTTTGCGTTAGGAAAGGTTCTACCACCGCAACAATCCCAGGACTATACTTATTTATCAATTTCTTTAGCCTTTTTTTAGAAGTTCCCATCCCCCGTATGTTCCAGTAAAGAATAGGCTGCATCATAAACTGAGTTTTGAGGGCCTACTCTTAGCCTGACTGGAACTCCTCAAACACCTTCCTCCTTTTTTTCTAATTTGGTTCTCAGAATTAGGCATACTAGCCTTAGACTTCCCAATGTCCTCTGCACATTCTGCAATTTCAGAGTCAGAAAATATTAATGCCGTCCTGGCCACCTCATTGTCATCCTCTCCCACGTCTTCAACAGTCACCAGCTCTCCTGCAAATTGTGTCTCTTCCACTACTTCTACTGATCCTAACAACTCTGAATTCGATTGAGGAACGTAATCCCCAACAGGATGAACTTCCCCTCCCTGAAAAAATGCTGTTGTGTAACCTTCCATATCCTCTACTAAATCAACGATATCGTGCTCTCCAGGCTGTTGTGTTTCACAGCACACTTGGACCTGGCTATCTCTTACTTCTTCTACTTGCGTTTCCTCTATATTGACTTCCTTTCCATCCATGTCTGGATGGTTTTCCTTCATAGTTGATTTTTCCCCTGTTTTCTCCTCTGCTTCCTCCCTACCATCTCCTTGTTGATTCACAACTTCCTCCTCTAGCCCCTCCATTTCAACATGGTTGCTATTTTCGGCCTTGTCTTGATCCCCATTCCCAACAGGATTTCCGGCTTCTAGTCTAACCCGAGCCTTCTTCACCTGTCCTACATCTCCTTTAAGTCTCTCTTCCATTTTCTTACCTCCCTTCCATTTGCATGTAGAGTCGTTATGGCCTTGCATTCGACAGCGACAACAGTAAGCAAGAAGAGTTTCATACACCACTTTCTACAAACGGCTGGTAGGCTGGAGAGGAATACCTATCCAGAAAGACTCAATCGGCTTCTTGGAAGCATCCATTTTAATACAGACCCTTGCTCCGTCCATGCGTGTTGCACATCTCGTGCTATTGTCCCGACGGATGTATTGGCCCACCAGCATCGTGATATTCCGCAGGAAAGCTTCATGGTAAAAGTTAGGAGGAAGGCCTGGAAGTGTGACCCAAACTAGAACCAAGTGTGGCTCTTTTTCTTCATCAAACTCCGGGTACCACTGGAAGATTCGATATGGGACACCTTCTACATCACATGTTTCTCTCGAAAATGCTTTAACAAAATCCGATTCTTGGGAAAAATGGACAAACACAGACCTGGGCTTTGACATTGCAGACACCACTGGTTGAGAATCCAATCCCCACCGACTTCTAATAAACGCTCTGATTAGGTCAAGAGATGGTCTTTGTCTAAGAAACTTCATGACCAAAGAGAACTTAAACGGTTGTGCAGACCTTTCTATTTCCTCTTTCAAGAACGATACATACGTCACCCCATTGAGGACCTTCAACAGTCTAATTGGTATGTCCACTTCAGGAAGTGGTTGAGGACTTTGGGTCACCAAATCTGCAAAGGTTCTAAGTCTCCCAAATGACGCCGAGGCACCGTGATGGACATTTGTCAAATCAGTCAAGCCCTAGCAGAGCCAAATTTCTCCTTGCCAAATTTCTCCCTGTTGTTTCTCAGATGTCTATTTTGTGAGCTAACTTCTCCTTTACGTTGGACATTTGTTCGTTTTCACACATGCTTATACTTGTAGTGTTTCTCACTAATGTTCATTGATTTAAAATAGGAGAAGTAAACTGCAAAACTACCGAGCCATAAAAAAAAAAAAAAAAAGTGTGTAAGTTTTCCCAAAATAAAGGGCTAGAAAAAGTTACCCAAAACTTTGGGGGTTGAGTATTCAACCTTTAAACAGAGTTGACGTGAAAACTGCTAATCCCTTAGGCTTTGAGGTAGTTAGAATAAAAAATGATTAATCTTAAGGTTGAAAAATCCTATGATAAATCATGCTTATTAATGAGGAACACACAGAGGTTTAGCCACACACACATATCTGAGTTCTAAGACATTTGCCCCAATTCTATGTGAACAATTGTTGAGACTTTCCTTGTGGATACAACTCCTGGTGTTGAGCAGCCACGAATCGATTTTTTGTGAGAATTCATAATTATGTTTGATTGTTTCCGTTTGAATTTCTAGCTTTATGCAATATTCATCTCAATTAATTTTCACTATTTTGCTCAAGAATTAGCAAAAAACTAGTTGGGGGATGTGATTGAGCTAAAATATTGCATATTTTAGCTATTTAAAACCAATGTATTTCAATTGCTTCATGACATTATTATTGGTTTTAGATGAAAAAATAGTTAATAAGCATAAATACGAGACGTGATTTTTAATTGATTAATATCATGTTTATGCTTAATTTTATAACTATGATTTAATTGGACAATATTTCCTCACATATATAATATATTTTTGATAATCTATTTTTTTTAATTTATTTCTGAGTATTATTTTTATTTCCTTGTTTTCAGTTTAAATAAAATTCACAGGTGATCCGATTCTGACCAAAAGCGCATGCTATATGAGTTTTTCAAAGCAGTGGACATGGGCAACTAAAAATGTTGAACGAAAAGAATTGTCGGCAAGAATGAAAATCACGGAGATTCACGTTGTCAACAATTAAAACCACCCAAAAATAGGAAAATGGAAAGCGAGAAAGAGAGGCACGTTGTCAACAATTACAACAGGGACACTTTTCAGCTGGGGTTTTTCTCTGGTTTTTGACAATAAGAGGAGGTAGCCGAAATGAAAGAAAGAAGATGATGGTTTGTACGAAAATCACGGAGGCTGAACGTGAAAGTCAAATAACGGGACGAAAAGGGGGATAGCGGACTGGTATTTACGAAGGAAACTCACTCTTCGTCCAGAGAGCTAGTGTTTACGAAGAGCAGAAAGGGACTTCACATGAAAGAAGGGATATTATTTTTGCTCTGTTTTTGTGAGGGAAAAAGAGAGACTTTCGGTGGAGAGAGAAACGAACGAAGGAGCTGGTTTGACGTGAATGGACGTATAAACTGGAGTTCTGAGCAGTTTGATGCTGGACAAAAAAAAGCTGAGAAAACAGCACACCCATGCAGAAGCCTCAGACTGGATCTTCTCGGCAGCACTAAAAATATGGAGAGAAAGAAAAGCTAGAGACTTTCAATTCTGTTTGGAGAGCAAAGAAGTAGAGAACTGATACGGAGAGGTTTACGGAAAGGACTGGGCTGGTGTTCAGAGTTGAGACAAAGGTGGGGGAGCTTTCAGTGACTTCGGCTGGCTTGAAACGGAGCGTTTGAGCGAGACAAGGAAGAGAGAGAGCCTTGGTTCTTTGTTTCTTGGCTCAGGTTTCTCATATATATCCAACTACTGGGATATTGATTTCGTGCTGGCTTGCTTTAGGAGGGGACGCTAGGCCTGAGCCGCTGAGACGCTGGACTACTGGCAAGGGAGCTGTGGACGGATTTAGAGGAAAACAACGAAAAAAAAGAGGCTCTGGTTTTAGAGGACTTACGGAAGGAGGCTGCAGCATGACGCTGCACTTCATTCAGCGTGAGAGAGAAGATTTTGTCTGGAGATTAGGCTTAGGGTGGACTGGCTTTGGTGAGAGAAGTAGGACACGCAGCAGGAAAGTTTTGGTGAGAGAGAGGTCTGGAGTTTTGATTGGCTTTGACGAAGATGGAACACGTTGCACTTCCATGAGGGGAGTTATTTTGGCTTTATCTCCTCTTCATTTTTGCAAATTATTTTCTAATGTTGGATTGTGTATTTTATTTTAGTTTTCTATGGAGGATGTTTCTGTAATATCCATGGCTCTTGTGATAAACATGGTTGGCTAAATTTTCATACTAAGGTTAGAGGTGAAGTTTAATAATTTAAACATTGTTTTCGGATCGACGTAAAAAATTTTTTGTGAGCTTGATCGATTGAAGAATTTTATTGTTGGATATTTTGATTATCTATATATTTAATTCATTGTGATTTCCGAATACAGTGAATGCTTGAGAAATCCCTGTGATAGTCAAATAGATTTGTGAATGTTTTAATCATCAATCGTTCATGCTCAATTATTAGTAACTATTTTTTCTTGATCTTAAATGCTAAATCTTCCAATTAAACGGAATCATTATTCTAGTTTAATTGAAGTAATTCGATCGGAAACGATATTTTAAATTATCAAACGGATCCTCGAAACCTTAGTCGTTTTCCATATAAATACATTTTATCATTTTAGTTTTATTTTGTTACGTAAAAAAAAATCATTATCTCAGTAACCTCATTTTATATTCAATCGCACATCTTTTTTAGTATTTTCTTTTCATTTTTTTGAGTTTATTTTTCACATAAGTCAATCCCTGTGGATTCGACCCTGTAAGGTACTACAACACCTATATACTTGCAGGTAAAACTGCACTAAATTTTTGGTTCATTAATTTGAGTCAAAATTTAGGCGCAACAATAAGGATCATCTACATTAATCCAAACTGGTATAGATCTATGCATGTTTTCAGGCAAATAAGAATCTCCATGAAAAAAGTCATGAACCACCACAAAAAATCCACCACAAATTTACAAAGTTGATAGTGTTGCAAACGTCTAGATCTACAAACATTAAGCTTTTGCTAGAAGATTCCAAAAAGCAAATCTACAAACACAAAAATGTAGATATACAAACATAGAAACTCAGATAAACAAACACAAAAACTTAGATCTACAAACACAAAAACTCATATCTACAAACATAGAAACTTAGATCTAGCCAAAGTGGGCAACGGACAACAAGAGAGGAAAGTGATATACAAACACCGAAACTTAAATTTATTTATGCTATTAATTAATTGTACACTTTTATTGAGCATGTGAGCAAATACTTTGTTATCACATGGTAGATAACAAATTGTATCTGTGTGGCACCACTACTAGAAAAATGACATTTTGCGTCACCTAAATTGGATGCAAAAAACACAAAATCGTTGTGAAAAAAACTTTGGCAACTATTTTGTATTTTTTTTATCCAATTTAAGTGACACAAAAAGCCATTTTTTTGTAGTGGGCCGACATCTTGACATCATGGCTTCCACCAAATCACAAGTGGGATGGAAACATTATGAAAGCAGACATTGCAAATTCATTGTAAATCCAAGATCATTATCGGTAAATCATCAATGAAGGAGAAAAAGTATTGAAAACCTTCAACTGTAACATAAGGCCGAAGAGGCCCAACAAGGGAAATATCTGAATGCACTAGCTAAAAATGTGATGTATCAACATGAGAACTATTAGCAAATGGTATTTTGTTTCAAAACCAAAGTAAAATAGTACAAGATTGAACTGGAAAATTTGATTTATTTTAGTTTTGAATTCGATGTTTTTCAATTTAGATTAATAAACAAAATACTTAAGAGTTATCCATTTTTTATTATCATTTTCTCTTCACTGAATGGGGGATATGATTTCTTTGCGAAGGAATAGATCAACATTTGCTTGGTTTTCATTGATATATGGTCGGTGATTAAAATTTTTAGTTTAATGGCCCTAGGGCAAATGGTCAAATTATGTGAACCTTAATAAATAAATACCTGGTGATTATATTGTGAAAGCTTTGTTAAAATCAAGTTTGGAGACTTAGGATAACACTATTAGTAAGCTGTTCAAAATGATTAATTTGGAGAGTTAAGTGCAGAGCAAGTACGAAGCTTCTTTCCAATAATTAATTGACTTCTTGCCGAATGGCACTACCTATGGTCCTTATAAGGAACCATTGGGTTCATGGTTGGGAGTTTGAATCCCTCCAACTACTAGGTCTGATTAACAACTCACTCAACAATGCATGGTAACTCACTCAGCTCACATTTTAAATAAATAGTACAATTAACTTATCCATCAACTTTATTAAAACTTCTATTAAAATTTTTGTTTGAACTTTAAATTTTGCATAACTAATATTCCCATTCTCTGCATTACTATCGCCAAGTAATTGGGGGATAAACTAACTGAGGAGATGACCAATGAATTCTATCATGGGCCTATATTTTATCAATCTGATTGGGTCCTAAATTTCTATAGTCCCGATTTGGTTTGCCATGATGATGGCCCATAATATTCTATTCTATACTTCCATTTGATTGTATAGCAAGTTTTGTCTATATATTCTCTAATGACTTTGACTTGTTGAACTTGATTGCTATTCAACGTTTCATTTCATTGTCTCTACTAACCTCAGGGTTTTCATTTTGAATACAAGACCTTGTTGAAGTGGCTTGTGCTGCAAATGTTAAAGCTTTAGATACCAAGGTCCAAGGTTGATATCTTTATTTTTTGTGTTTTTTGGAAGGGTGTGAACTGTGAAGTATTGGGTTTAGGACTTACTTAATTGCTGAATTTCTTATTTGACTAATTAAAAAGGTCAGATGAGTGAGGCAGCAGGAGAAAATGACAATTTAATTGACTTAGACGGCTTAAACCCATAAAGTTTTGCAAATGAAGAAGCTGAAGCAAAATGAAGGAAAATGTCAAACTTGTGGAGTTTCTTTAAGATGATTCCTGATTCTGATAAGGGTGATGGTAAGGCATGAACCAAGTGAAAGATGTGTGGAGCTACTTACTTGGTAGTGAGTAAATATGGAACCAAAAATTTAAAGTGTCACATTGACACATGCCTTAAAAGAAGTTCGAGGGATATTGGTCAGTAAATGTTAGGATAAAATAGTGGATCTATTTTGGTAAATGCTTCTAAATTTGATCCTGAACAATATAGACAACTTTCAGTAGGCGCTATTGTGAAGCATGACTTTTCTTTTTAGTTTGTTGAATATTTGGGGGTGAGATCTTTATTACAATATGTGCGTCCAGATATTCTAATTATTTTTAGAAATACTGGTAAGGCTGATTTGGTTAAGCAATATCATCAAGAAAAAAAAGAGGATTAAATGCATGTTGAGTGATGCTTTTGGTAGAATTTTTCTAACATCTGACTTGTGGGCTTCTATAAGTATTGATGGTTATATGTTCATTACAGCACATTTTCTAGATAAGAAATGGGTTCTGCAAAAAGGGTTTTAAACTTTTTTTTTATGCTATAACCACATAATAGCATATCTTTGTCTAAAAAAATTTATAATTTGCTATGTGAGTGGGGAATTCAATACAAGGTTTTTGCATTGAATTTAGACAATACTTCTTCTAATGACGGGTTAATAGAGTTATTAAGAACTCAATTGAATATTAAGAAAGCCCTTGTTTGTGATGGTGAGTTCTTTCATTTTCGTTGTTGTTGTCATATTCTCAATTTCGTAATACAAGATGGGTTAAAAGAGATTGATTGTGCTATCCAAAAAGTTTGTGACAATATCAAGTATTTCAAAGGATCATAATCAAGGAAACAAAATTTTTTAGATTCAATGAAACAAATGTCTTTGGATGGTAAGAAAGGGCTGAGACAGGATGTCCCCACTAGATAGAATTCAACTTTTTTTTATGCTTGAATGTGTTTTTTTTTTCTATCGTCATGCCTTTTGCCATTTAGAGTTGACTGATTCCAATTTTGAGCATTGCCTATCAACATCTGTGTGGGAAAAAGAGATGAAGATTAACACTTTCTTGGGAGCTCTTTATAATGCCACTTGTGAGTTTTCTAGAACCAAATACCCTACAGTCAATTTGTACTTTCCAGTAGTGTTTATGATTTATTTGACATTAAAGAAGCACTCTGAAAGTGAAGATGACTACATGAAAAAAATGTCTTGTCAAATGCTTGCTAAGTTTGATAAATATTTATCAGAGTTCAATGTGTTGGTTATAGCAATTATTTTGGATCCTCGATACAAGCTTCATTTTGTTGATTTTTTTTATACAAAGCTTTATGGAAATGGCTCTTTGGAGTTTTTGAATGTTCGTACCAAAATGACATCTCTTTTCATGGAATATAGTTCTTCTAGTGCCTCCATAAGTTCTACCATGATTTTTGAAAGAAGTGTTAGTAGAGCGAAAAGCCAATCATCTTCAAGTAGATGGAATAGAGTCAATAAACAAGTATTTCAGGTAGATTCAAATAATATTTTTTGTTTAATGATTCATATTATATTATTGTTTTATTATTTTATATCACATAATATTCTCAATGGAACTTTTCTTCTCTTTTTTTTGTATAAGAATTTGATTCATTTGGAAATGATGATCTTGCTACCCATATGCAAAAAAGTCAATTGAAGCTTTACTTGGATGAACCTAAGGCAGATAGAAAAGCAAAGATTGATATTCTTTCTTTTTGGAAAGGAAATGAATTTCATTCTCCTAATCTTGCTTGTATGGCTCATGACATTTTGAATATTCTAGTTTCTACAGTTGCATCTGAATCTACTTTTAGTATTGGTGGGCATATCTTGATCAGTTTAGGAGTGCATTGAAACCAAACATTGTTGAAGTATTAGTCTGCACAAGAGATTGGTTATATAGCAAGGAAGCCGAAGCCAAAAGTAACATTATTTTTTTTTATAAAATACTATCTTAATTATTTTACAGTTTACTAATGACATTTTTTTAATAGGATTACAAGAAATGAAATTGGACCAAATAACTAAAAATATAACGGAGTTGAGATCAACAAGAGCAAGGAGGACGCTGCGTTTCCTTCTGTGGGTTCATAATTTGTTTAGATTTGTGTGTATTATCATATTTGGGATTGTAACATTAATATTTACAATGCACTATGCACTATGCAATATGCATGGCTTTGTGAGTTTGTTACTTTATTTATCATATTTGGTCTTATTGGGATTTTAATATCAGTATATTTATTTTTTGGATTGTAATTTTATAATTGTAGTTGGTTTTATATTTTTTTATAAACATTGTGATTTTAATATTTATATAAAATTAATCAGGTCAACGTGTTAAGGGATTGTGTTCGTATCTATTAATATAAACGGGTTGAAACGAGTCATAACAAGTCGTGTCGTATCAAACCATTATTTTAATAGGTCATGTTAGAATTTAAATTTTTGACATGATAAGTTTAATGGGTCGTGTTTGGGTTGACTCATACAGTCTAATATACTTGCTTCGACACGACAAGAACACGACTCATTAACACGATTTGACACTCCTATAATATATAACCATGCTTGTAAGATCCCTAATTCCATATCTGCTAAATCTAAGACCTGATCCACAATACAAAGGAAAACAAATCGACATCATTATAAAAATAATAATAATAATTGAAAAGAAAAGGGTACGAATAGAAAATGTGAAAAATTATAATCAACCTCAAGTACTTATTTAGATCTTTGAAGAAGTAATGCAAAATATATAGTTAGCATCTGAAGCCTTAAAATTAGTAATAGAAGAGGCTGCAAGTACTCACTTCCCCATCAAACGACCTCCAATGCATGATGTTGTAATATATGGAAAAAATGAACTAGGTTTATTGCAAGCAAAAGAGGAGATAAAAGAAAAAACTCACTTTTGAAAATGACTTTTAATGCAAAAGATAATTTTCACACAAGTATAAATCCATATCCAGTGCCGCCCACTAACAAGTGTACCATATCCAGCTGAAAACTTACAGTTTACTTTCTATAAATCTCCTTTACCTTATCCATTTGACTTATTTTCAATATAATATAATAAATAAATTCAGTCCAACAATACAGAAATTTGCAGCTTTAATTAGCTGTAGCCAAAGCAGTAAACATCACTGCATACTTCCTAGCAATAATATAAAAATCACGCCTCATATAATCTCTTGCTAATCTCTCTAGTCAATCAACCAAGTCCTACTGCAACAAGCAGTGCAAGGGCACAACTACTTCTTTGAAGTTAGTAATGGTATATATTATCCACACCACATGGGGAAAAACCATGTGAGCAGTGTCTAGTGCATTCCCAAACCAAAATAGGGCATTTCCTCCTTAGTCATATCTGCTATCTATGATGATTGATACCCATCAAGAAAGTGAAATTTTCAAATGAACAATTGTGAATATATCATCTTTTGTATAGAAAATGAACATTATTACAATGTCATAAGGATCATCTACATTAATCCAAATTGGTATAGATCTATGCGTATTTTCAAGCAAATAAGAATCTCCATGAAAAAGGTCAGGAACCACCACAAAAAATCCACCACAAATGTACAAAGATTTTTTTTTTAATAGAAAAACAACTTCATTGAAGACAAACAAGATTGCAGACATTTATCAAGCCAAAGAGCTTGAGAAAGAAAATTTGGAATACAATCTTCCCACATCTCAACATTCTCAACATTCCAAGCATGTCTTGCATGACAATGTGCTGCTAAATTACCCTCTCTAAATACATGAGTAAAAGAACAAAATGAAAAACAGGTTTTTAATCTCATAACTTCATCATAAAGAGCCCCGAGGTCTGAATTAAGCATATTATTTGGTTGCAAAGACTCAACAAGCAACAAACAATCGGATTCCACAATTAGATTCATGACAGCCCTACCAGGACACAGTTGCATCCCACAAAAAATAGCCAACATTTCAATGGTTTCTGGGTTTTCCACTTCATTCTTAGCCATGCTTGCTGCCATAAGCATTTTACCCTTGTCATCCTTAGTATCACCCCAATTCCAGCCTTTTTGAGGTCACAGAACATGGCCCCATCAGTATTAAGTTTCAAACACTCAATTGAGGTGGAGACCATCTAAGATGTTTCTTCATTTGTGTATGAGACTGTCTCTTAATAGATTGAAAGCTTCTTAGAAGGCCTAATGCATGTTCAAACACATGTTTGATGGGCACAACCACTTTGTCAAAAACCTTCTTGTTCCTGCGATACCAAAAGCCCCAAGCCAGAGAGTAAAAAATAGCCAAGCTTCCATAATCCTTCAGTTGACAAAGTTGAGAGACTAAATAAAAAAAACTTAGCATTCTGGTTCAAAGCCAAGCTAGGGACATGTTTTGTGATATCCCGTATATTAGTAAATTTTTATTAAATGAGTATTTTAATTTAATTAAAACATTGGTTCTTTTGTTTTAAATTTATCAGAATTTAGTTGGATTTATTTTAAGAATTTTTTTTTTAGTTGTGAAATTTATCAATTATTGTTTTGTGTTTAAATTGTTATTTAATTTAAATTAGTTTATTTTTGGATTTTAAATTTTGTTGTTAGTTTTGACTAATTATTTATTATATTTTAGCTAGATACTGTGTTTAAATTATTTTATTCAATTTATTGCTTTTAAAATTATTTTTCGTTAGATCAGTTTCTTGACCCAAGATATGAGGATTGTACCTCTTTTCTTTTTCCCATCTTTTCTTTTCTCTTTTCCTCTTTTTTTTTCCTTCTTTCTTTTCTTTCTTCCCATTTTCTACTGCCTCTCTCTTTCCTCTCACTTGACGTCTCTCCCTCCCTTTCCACGCCATTTTCGTTCGTTTGCCCCAGCCACAGCTGCTTGCTATCGTGACCTACACTGCCCCCACCATTCGATCCCCCACCGATCAGTGCACCTACCCACCAATTTCTAGCCCCTCCCGCGCCACCTTTAACCACCCTAAGCCCTACCAAGCCGCACGGCTTTTGATCCATTTTGCCGCTGTCGCTCCACCTCCGGCTACCATTTCTTTACCACTTCATCACCGACCTCTTACCGACCTAACCCACCCATTTCCAGCTCTTATCCATTGTCGGAGCAACCACCACGAGCTAAAATCCGTTTGGGTCAATTTTTTACTTCCATCGCCATTTTCGCCGTCACCCACGGCCAACCACCACTTCTACTAGTTTTACTAGCACGTCTAAGCCATTCCCTATCAATTCCACGTCTTAGTTTGTTTCCATTCAAAAGTGTGTATTTTGTGACCCACAGCCACAGAACATTTTGCACTGTTACGTTGCCTTGCTGCCACTTTTTGCACCTCGTGATCCTTCGAAAAATAGTGCTATAAATATTTTCCAAACTTCCTTTAAGATATAAATATATTTTTGTTTTAACAATAATTTGTGATTGGTTAGTTGTGCCAGACTAAGTTAGAGGAGTCGGGGGTTGGATGGATTTGAGGATGATGTTATTTATGTTTGGATGATTTGAATTGTTGCGTATTTTGTATCATGTCATTTGCATTGCATGGTGTATGCATATACATATGTTGGAAATTGAAAACCGGGTTTTTAAGTGTTAATGGATTTTAGGTGCGTGTATATCATGACCACAAGCCGAGATGAGACATTATTTCAGTGGAGCTCCTCTGGTCACTTGGGAGTTGAAAATACTGAATGACATCCCCTTGGTTGTCGTTGGGCGGCAGCAGGCTCAAACAATACGGTAACACTATCGTGCTGACTCCGTAGTCCGTCGGCTGGCGGGGACTAGAGGATGCCTGGTCATGGTACGCACTGGGCGCAGAGCTGGGTATCGCTCGTGTAGATGTCACATGTGTAGTTGTTACCTGCAGTGTGGCATAGGAGCTAGAGTGTGTAGATGATCCCTAAGGGAGATCATAGTGCATACAATAAAATTAGAAACTAGTTTTGATATTGAATATGGGCTATTTTATGGGAAAATGACGAGTTTGATTAAAGGATATCTGTAGGCCATTTTCTAGAAAAATGGCGGGAACTTATAAGTGGATTTCCATGGACCATTTTCTGAGAAAATATGGGATTTCTTGTTTTGGCCCTTATCTGGAAAAATGGTGTGGAAATGTTTTAATGGAACTGTTTAGGCCAAAAATGGTATTTTTGGCATGAGTTGGAAAATGATTATTTTTGGAAAATATTATTTTTGAATCTCATGCATATGGCATCCTATTCATACATAGTGTACAAACACAAAAACTTAGATCTACAAACATAGAAACTTAGATCTAGCCAAAGTAGGCTATGGCCAAAGAGAGACGAGAGTGACATACAAACACCAAAACTCGAATTTATTTATGCTATGAATTAACTGTACACTTTTTTTAAGCATGTGAGCAAATACTTTGTTATCACACTGTAGATAACAAAGTGTATCTATGACGCCTACGTCTTGACATCATGGCTTCAGCCAATATACAATCAGGATCGGAACATCATGAAAGCAGACATTGCAAATTCTTTGTAAATCTAAGATCATTATCGGTAAATCATCAACAAAGGAGTAAAAGTATTAAAAACCTTCAACAGTAACATAAGGAAGAGGCCCAACAAAGGAAATATCTGAATGCACTAGCTAAAAATGTGATATATCAACATGAGAACTATTAGCAAATGGTAATCATTCAGGAAAATGATTTGTATAGTCCTAAAGTATGTAAGTTCCACTGCCTTCCCTTAAAAAAAAAGTGGGGTCTACCTGTGACTCACATGAAAAAATTCACTTTTTTTTATGGTAGCTTCCACTATTTTTCAATGAGACTACGCAGTGTGTAACACATACAATGGAAAACTGTATTTAGTATTACTCAATCATTTATGCTAAGTAAGGCTGGGACACATAGTTCATAATTGTGTTTTGTCTCTCTTTCCACCAATAGACTCGATGTGTTTGTTTCAAGAGAATTTCCTCTTATCGAGCATATTATCCATGTAACAAAGTTTGCCGAAGAATCTGTGGGAGAATTTTGCAAATTTACTTCAGCAGTTAAAACTTCATCCCTCCAATTATTATAGTTTTAAAACATTTCTAAAAGACAAATATGTTCCAACTTAACTACAACGTACCTTAAATGTCTTTAGTTGAAAGCTAAACAAGACAAACATGTCAATTATGCGCTTGGCTCTTCCTAAGAAAAACATGACCATTTTTCTGATTTGATTTATGTGAACATTTCAATCTTAGGTATGAGTTATGCAACTGGTTTGCTTTCAGATAATCCATTCATCTTCGGAATATAGAAAGGATGACAATCTCTCCAAATCCAAAGCATCATTGGGTTGAAAATGGTCACTTTCCCTCCAATTCTCTGCCATTGCTACATCCATCGAATCGTCAATCTTGGCTTCATGTCCAGAAACTAGAAAATCATCAGGCCAACTAGACATGTTCTTAGGTTCAACTTCTCCTTCCACCATATTCTCTGCACGTTCATTTCTTTCTTTATCTTGATGCCCATCTGTGTATAGAATATCTGATATCAAAAGCTCATTAAAATCGAAGTCCAACAAATAATCGTGGGAATTTTTCTTCAACTGGCTGGCTGAACAACTTGGGAAGTCCCTATTCCAATCGAGGACTATATTATTATTGTCCACAGGCATATCATGATCTGGTTCTGATGGGATTACTACCTTTGTACACCTTACTGCTTTTGGCCTAATAACTGGGTGAGTTTCTGGTCTTACTCCTCTATTCGACTGATCCGACGTACTTTCCAGCTTGCTTCTTAATTCAATATCTTGTTTATTAGAGTCATGAGCATTGTGGTCACCTTGCATCCTCTTGCTTAAATTGGCTTTCCAATAATTCTTTATTTCATTATCTGTTCGCCCCGGTAATCTCCCGGCGATTATTGACCACCTGAAAGTACATCCAAAATTCAAGATTTATCCACACAGCCAATTGACCAATTAAACTATTTAATATATTCAAACTTTCCATGGAAAAATAACTGCATGCTGATCTAAAGGTAATTGTAATAATAACAAATTCCTTCAGTATTATGAGATTATCCTGAACTTACATCACTGCATGCAATACTTTATTTTCGTTTTGAGTCGTTAAGTTGTAGAGATTTCTTTTTCATTCCGGATGATAATTCAGATGATAGTCCCACCAAAATTTAACCCTAAGGCTCCATTGCTCATCTTTGCTGATGTGTTGTTCCATTTTCTAAACATGTAGAAAACAAACACTTTCCAATACCTGTTACCGAGGAGCTTATGTAGTCTGATAATGAGTTCTTCTTCCTCCAGAGAAAAGTTGCCTCTCTTGATATCTGGCCTTAGGTAATTGAACCATCGAAACCGACAACTCTTCCCACATCGCAATAGCCCTACAAATCAAACATGCCATCAATGTGAATAACTGCAAAAAGTGTAAAATAAAACAAAAATAAAGTATGCAGAGAGACATGAAGAGAGAGAAGAGATAAGCAATAAGTATTGGTCACAAAAAAATCAGACATGTCAAAACTTGTATATGGCACCCTTCTCAGGAGCCTTGTGATCTCTCTAAGTATTCCTCCTCTCAAGGCTAAACTGTGAGGGGAGGAGCTCATCTCATCTCTGTCTTCTCCTTTCCCCTTTCAGGGATTGAAACGTTTTCCTTTAAAGATTTGTTTTGTGTTCTAATTTCTCCTACCATGGAAAACTTTTAATTATCCATCGCATTCTAACCCTCCTTGAGATACACAATAGTAAAAACTTCTCAAAGAAGAATTATTAGATAATTGTGATACCCATATAATAAGGATATATAAGGGTATGTGGTATATGAGATATCACATTATTTAGGAATGAGAAGTTATTTCTCTTTGTAAGGTTTTAATAGGGCTCCAATTGTAGCACTAACTAATCATTTTTGGAGTATAGATCATGTGCATGATTTGAGCCTTCCATTTTAGAAAATGTTACAAATAGTATCAGAGCCTATCCCACCCATAAATATGGGACTTGAACCGTGCCACCTACGATGGATAGACTCGACAAGGACATTACAAATTTAAGGGCTAATGTGAAATTGTGATACTCCATCTAATAAGGATAATAGTAGGTGGTGTATGAGATCTCACATTGCTCAGAAATGAAAAGTTGTTGCTCATGCTATATGAGACCCCACATTGTTTGAGAATGCGGAGTTATTGTTCTTTATAAGATTTCAATGGAGTTCCAATTATATCATTGACTAGTTATTTTAGAGTATAAGCCATGTAGTTTAAATTTTCCACTGAAGAGTTATCGAAATGGATCCCAAAATAAAGATGTCAATGTGGTAATTTCATCCTATCATTATATATTATATAATGAAAATTTTCTATATAAGCATCTATTTAATTTTCATGGGATTTAATGATAGGATGAGACTACCGCATGTCCGTATACCGCGAATATCGAACTACAAGTAAAAAAAAAAATAGAGCATCCAACTGATGATAGCACCTGAATCTCACGCACACTTTGTCTAGGTACAAGTCTTTCTCAAATATATAGGCCACTATATATAAAGAATGTTGTACACTATACTATTTAAGATCTAACCATGCATCAAAGCTTTATTACCACCTATATGTGCCGCTATAGTATTTTATTTAAGGAAAATATTGCTTAACTCCCTCAATGTTATCGTTCGAGTATTTTAATTATTTTATTTTTTTGTTTAGTGATTAAGAAAGTGGCTATTAATAAAATTATATATATATTTTTTAATTTTTTTAATAATTAAGAATATTAAAATAATAGGACAATAAATTTGAAATAGAGTAAGACCAACAGTAAGTGCTGGACAGCCCTAGCACCGTCCTTTTTTATTTTTAGTAGTGCTATGTAGCCCGATGATTTACCGAGAAGACAAAAAAAATAAAAACAAAAACAAAAATACACTATTAAGATAAATGCTTGGAACCCATTATCCCAAGCATTTCTTCTTCTTTATTTTTTATTTTTATCTTGGACGCTGACAAAGTTGATCTGATTAGTACTATCAATCGTATCTCATGATTATCTAAAGAGTCGATACAGTTCTCTACCACACAAAAGTGCAATCCCTCGTATCACGGTATCCACTGCGGCAAGCAAACCAAAGTGGTCCTAAGTTCCTAACACTTTGGACCTGATCTTAGATCTATATCTATGTGGTGGCCGGCTCTCTTCTTTACATGTGAACTTGTGATTGGCGAAACAAAAAACAGGACAGAATCATTTTGGGTACTCCATTTTCTAGTTCCTTTTTTCTGAGACTACTTTAACATCTGGTATGAGATTGTTTTGGGGATCTAACCCCATTTTACCATTACTAATGTATCAATTACTTAATGGGGGAAAATAAAAATTTAAAAAAAAAAAAAATTAGTTACGCACCAGCTCTTTGAGGCAGGTCTCTCCATTTCCCTTCACCATGGACTTTAACGAAGTTGATAAGGATTTTATCTTCCCAAGCAGTCCATGCTCCCCTGTTTAGACCTTCTTTGGCACAGCATGGCCTCCTTCCCATCTCTCTTTCACTCACTCACTGTAGTTGAAAGGCTTTTGGGATCTTTCCGGATTGCTTATGCTCTCCTACACGTTGGTGGAAACCTTATTATATACCCTGGCCTGTGCGAGGAACAGAAGCTTGGTTTAGAGTGACGATTGCATGCATTTGTTAGTAAGAGAGTGTACAGGTTCAGATTAAAAAAGCAGAGGATAACACGTTGCAGATTTTAAGAGGCTTTAAAAATTTTTTCCACTTCACAACGTGTTCTGCATCAATTAAATTAATAAGGATCTTTCTTATGTGCAAGCAAATCAAGTCAACATAAACGTGCAAAGGCAAGTAAAAATGGGGTCTTTGTTCCATGTGAACTGTGAAGTGTTGCAGGTTGTTCATCGTTTATTGTGCTCTATATTCTAATGATCTACAACGCTTTGAATCGAGTCCATCTACAAAATTTAAATCTTTGTTTTCCTGCAATGACTGGAAGCAGTACTTGATCATGTGAAACATTATCTTTATTATTATTTACTTGATGCATCCCTCAGTTTTCGATATTTGCAAGTTTGATTTATCGATCATGTCTTCTAGATATTCAGTTTTCTCTTCCCTTTTAAAAATCTTGCTAGTACACGATTCTTGTACTGAGAAGTACTGGCTTAATTATTGCACTTTATCTATTGCTTTGTTTTCGCAAATAAGATGAGATAAGATGTGATGAGTTGAGATAAAAGTTAAAAGTTGAATAAAATATTGTTAGAATATATTTTTCTAATATTATTTTTATTTTGGAATTTGAAAAAATTGAATTATTTATTTTATTTTATGTGAAAATTTAAAAAAGTTGTAATAATTAGATGATATAAAAATGATTGTAAAAATAATCGAGGTGTTTTGCCTCTGGCCTGTCCAAAATCACACAAGACGACATTTAAGTGGTTCAGCAAATTGTCTACGTCCACTTGAGCCAAAATTCACTGAGTTTGTATTAGATTACAAACACTCAACAATTTCTCTCTCGCATCCACTATCTCTCTATTTTGCCCACATCAATTTACACAAATGAGCTCTCCTTTCTTAGGAGTAGTTTCAGAGGACAAACACCTAGAATTGTTGACCAAGAGAATCGGTGCAGCAATTTATAGTCATAAATTACTACCAGAGAATTGGGTGTCCTAATATGACAAAGGACTTTCAGTGGGTGGGTGGGTGGCTACACATGAGGAGGTAACTGCGCATGGGTATGCATACTTGGGGTGATTTCAACAATTACTCCCTCCACCCAAGTATGTCATACTAGACTGCTTGCAAACTGATTCATTTTTCAAATAAATGCACCTCCATTTTTTGACATGAGAGACTTTCATTATCGAATGCTCTCCAAATGCACCCAAGGGTGCTCAGCAGTGTACAATATTGATCAAGTCCAAACAATGTTGGAACTTGATCCCTGTGACGATTTTTGTCAACATATCTGCTGGATTATCTTTAGTGCCAATCTTCTGAAATTTGATGTCATCTTCTTCTGATATTTCACATACAAAGTGCAATCGGACATCCATGTATTTTGTTCGAGAGGGATACACTTGATTCTTGGCCAAATGAATTGCACTTTGACTGTCACAGTAAACGGTAACCTCTTGCTGTTTAAAGCCCAAGTCTGTTACCAGTCCTTATAACCAAATGGCTTCTTTCACGGCTTCTGTTATAACCATGTATTCAGCCTCAGTGGATAGTAGTGCAATTGTAGATTGCAAATTTAATCACAAACTAACTGGTCCTCCAGCCATAGTGAACACATATCCAGTTGTTGATCGGCATCTATCAAGATCACCTGCATAGTCTGAGTTAACATATTCAGTTACTAGACTATATTCACTCTTCTCGAACTTCAAACCAATATCTACGATCCCTAAAATATACCGTAGAATCTATTTAACCGCATGCCAATGAATCTTTCCAGGATTATGCATATAGTGACTAACTAAGCTAACGGCCTGGGAGATATCAGGTCGTGTACACACCACGGCATATATTAAGTTTCCAACAATACTTGCATATGGGACATTCCTCATGTAGTCCCGCTCTTCATCATCTTTAGGAGACTGCAATGCACTGAATTTGAAACATGGGCCATTGGAGTACTCACAGGCTTCGTCTTTGAGTCCATGTTAAAGCATTGCCATATTCTCTTCAAATACTGCTTTTGACTAAGGTGAACTATACCTTTGACCATATCTCTGCTGATCTTCATTCCTAATATTCTTCCTGCTTCTTCCAAATCTTTCATTTCAAACTCATGACTCAACTGAGTTTTTAAACGATTTATCTCCCCCTTGCTTTTACATGCAATTAACATATCATCTACATATAAAAGCAAATGAATGAAAGATCCATTTGCAAGTTTTCTAAAATATACACAATGATCATATTGACAACATGTGTATTTTAAATCCATCATAAAGCAGTCAAAACGCTTGTACCATTGCTGAGGTGATTGCTTCAAGCCATAGAGAGACCTCTTTAGACTGCATACCCAATTTTCTTTTTCAGCTTCTTTAAAACCTTCTGGTTGAGACAGATAAATCTCCTCTTCCAGATCACTATGTAAGAAAACTGTATTTACATCAAGCTGTACTAATTCAAGATCATTTTATGCGACCAAAGCTAGCAATATTTGAATGGATGAATGCTTCACAACAGGAGAGAATACTTCACTGTAATCAATTCCCTATATTTGAGCGTAGCCCTTGGCTACCAACCTAGCTTTGTATCGAACCCCATTTTTAGCAGCTTGATCTTCTTTCGGATTAAACATCCACTTACAGCCAATTAACTTTGTTCCTTGTGGAAGCGGCACAAGCTCCCAAGTCTGGTTTTGGTTAAGCGACTGCATCTCTTCATTCATTGCCTTTGTCCATTCAACTCATTCACTGGACTGTATGACTTCTCTGTAAGTGGTTGGGAATTCACCCCCTTCAACTGGTAGTGCATATGTCACATAGTTTGCAAAACGTGTCGGTACATGTTTCTCTTGTCTTGGCCTGTCAGTTGCTATTGATTCGGATTGACGTGCAGGTACTACGATTGGACTATCAACCTTATCTTGTCCATGCTCTCCCGAATCGTTTGAAGTAGTAAACTTTACATACTGGGAATCATCTGGTGCTTCGCCATCATGGCTGCCTTCATTGAAATCTTTATGCTTATGTGACTTAAGTATATCAGATTTGTTAAATGTAAAATCTTTACTAATGATTACCTTTTTAGACTCTATGCACCAGAGTCTATCCCATTTTACACCAGTACTAAAGTCTAAGAATTTTACTTTCTTGGCTCTAGGATCAAGTTTACTTTCTTTAACATGATAGTAAGCAGGACATCCGAAAATGTGTAAAGAGTCATAATCAGTAGCATATGTACATTTCCACATTTCAATGGGTGTCTTCCCGTCATTGGCAGCTGTGGGTAGTCGATTGATAAGGTGGTAGGCATATGTCACAACTTCAGCTCAAAATTGTTTACTGAATCCAGCATCCAGTAAAATACATCGCACTTTCTCTAGTAAAATATGATTCATCCGTTCTGCCACACCGTTCTGCAGTGGTTTACCTCGTACCGTGAAGTGTCTGACAATATCCTCTCTCCAGGATACTTCCATGAAGGGGTCTAAAGTGTACTCACCTCCATTATCATATTTGAGTCGCTTGATTTTTCTGTCGATCTGAGTCTCAATTATTTTCTTCCAAATAAGGAAGATGCTCAGCATTTATCTTTATTCTTCATCGTATACAACCACACACGACGAGAATAATCATCTACAAAAGTTACAAACCAGTGCTTACCTCCCCAAGATGCATTTTCGATAGGTCCCCAAACATCAGAGTGTACATAGTCAAGTATCCCCTGTGTATTGTGTACAGTGATTCCAAACTTGATCAGTCTCTGCTTCCCCAATACACAGTGCTCACAGAAAGATAATTTACCAGTCTTGACACCTTTGAGTAAGCCTTGCTTCGCTAGTGTTTGCAAAACTTTTTCTCCAGCATGTCTCATACGTATATGCTAAAGACTGGTGGTATCGGCATCAATCTCATCTAGCTTCTCACAACACACTGCATGTGAAAGCTCTTCCATCAACAGTACTTCCTTGTAAGAAGTACAAGTTTCCTCGCCTCAAACCCTTCATAGTCACCTAAACTCTCATTACTACTTTAAGAGTTCCGTCTTCAATGGTGATTCTGAATCCCTTTGAATCCAGAAATCCAAGTGAGATGAGATTCTTCCACAAGTCCGTAACGTACTAAACTTTTATCAGAGTCTTGACACTTCCATCGTGCAGTTTCAACCGAATGCTACCTATTCCCTGAGTCTTACAGGCACTGTCGTTGCCCATAAGTACTGCTTCACCTTCAATCTTTGTGAAGTCAGTAAACCAGTCCCGATTGGGACACATGTAATAGGTACATCCGGAATCCACAATCCATTCATCGGAATGACAAATGGATGATGAACTTGTCAAGGCAAAATCTGAATCATTATCTATGTCCACAACATTGGTTGTGGTGGGTTGATTCTTCTGTTGTCCCTTTAGCTTGGCACAATCCTTCTTCCAGTGTCATTTGTTGCGACAAAAGGAACACTCATCTCTGGCGAGTTTTCTCCTAACTGATGAACCACTTGATGTGGCCCGAGTTTTCGATTGAAAACCTTTCTTCTTTCCAAAATACCTTGATTGTGGTCTCCCCCTTACTGTTAACTCTTCACTTGATGTATCTAGTTGTACCTGCTTATCTTTTCTGCGGTACTCATTGCTAATTAAAGAGCTAGATACATCATCAAAACTGATCTTTTCCTTTTCATATAGTAGTGTAGTAATGATGCAGGGGGATCTGAGACAGATGATGCTGAGCTGTCAGATTGCACCTTGATGGCGCTGAGATACCATGAGTTGGCAGATCAGCGCAAAGGCGGGAATTGATTGTGATATGTTCCTCATTGGGGCCGTTTTGAGTGCGTTTCAGTCTTTTGGCCATAACTTTGGCTACAGGTGTCGGAATCGCACATAAGACCCCAATTCGGAAAGCTCCTTTCGGTGCGCACGTTGTCTACATTGAGCATGACTTCATGTGCCTTTATTTCGACCTCAAATTTTTCTGTTTTTCCCTCCGAATCACTAGTTTTAGTTATTTTTTACTATTTATGGTAATATTTCGCTTGTCAGTTAAGAAGTCATTTTAAATCCGATTTGGGCCGGATTTTTTGCAGATTGCTTATTTTATTTCGAGTTTCAATTTAGATTGATTTCTGAGATTTTGCTATTTTTGGCAAAATTCGGATAAACACGATTTTTGGCTATAACAGTCCGGCTTGTGGACTGATTTTCATGATTGCTTGATTTTATAATATTCCGTTAAACCCTAGAGACTTTTCTCTCTGGTTTTGGGCGAATCTTCTCCTGTGAATCATCTGTTGGAACTAGCCTGCAGGATAATCGCTATCCTGTCCGGCGTCAAGTAATTAAATGCTCATATGTATCAATCAAGGAATTTAATAAAAGTAAAGCCTTATCTTCATCTTGGATTTCAACATTCAAGTTTAATAAATCAACAAGAATTTGATTGTAACTATTTAGATGTTCAGAAATAGAAATAACTTCATGAAACTAGAATCTGAAGATTTTCTTCAAGTGCAAACGGCTCTCAATGCTCTTCTTCATGAACTTATCTTCTAATTTTTGCCAAAGTTCACTTATATTTGTCGCTCTCATGACAAAATACTTCTGTTCTTTGGTAAGGCATAACCGGATTGTACTACAAGCTTGGGTATTAAGTTTCCTTCAATCCTTTTCAGTCTTATCATCTGGCTTTTCTTTTAACGCAATATCCAACTTCTGTTGGATCAAAACATCCATAATTTCACACTGCTCCATGCCAAAGTTGCTTGTTTCATCGAACTTCTCAACTTTAAACTTGGCATTTGAAACTGTGGACCTACGCCCAGAGCTACTGGCATTTCCAGAGCTCATTTCTCTTCCAGAACCTTCCATCTTTAGACAACAAATTTCAAAATTCTAACCGTACGGATGAGTCCAAAATGATCCAAATAGTTGGAAAGCACTATTTGATCATTGAAATCGGATTCCAAATGGCTTAGACCAAGCCCAACAAGAATCTGAAAAACGGACGGTGCAGATCACCTAGCGCGTGAGATACACGCGTTGAGGTAAGGCAACTGGGCATGCGTGGGGAGCGTGTGGTGCACGCACAAAGACCTTCTAGGGCATGTGGGGGCGCATGGCACACGTCTTCAGCTTCGTGGGCGCATGGGGGCATGCTCTTCACTCGTCTTCAACCTCCAGCTCCGAGTGAGTTGCGTGGGTTCACTCTTCGTCTTCTCGGGGCAAGTGTGAGCTGCTCCAACCTCCGTTTTCAATTCCATTTGCGACAACAGATTCTTCTTGACGCGAGTAACACCCTGGAGTTGTCAAAAGTTGATTTTGATCAACTTAATTTTTGGACAGCGCAAACTAAAGCTCTGATATCAATTATTGCACTTCTAGCCTGTCCAAAATCACACAAGACGATATTTAAGTGGTTCAACAAATTGCTTGTATCTACTGGAGCCAAAATTCACTAAGTTTGTATGGGATTACAAACACTTAATAATTTTTCTCTCACGTCCCCTATCTCTCTGCTTTGCCCACATCAATTTACACAAATGAGCTCTCCTTTTATAAGAGAAGTTTCAGAAGACAAACACCTACAATTGTTGACCAAGAGAATCAGTGCAGCAATTTATGGTTATAAATTGCTACCAGCGAATTGGGTGTCCTAATATGGCAAAGGACTTTCGGTGGGTGAGTGGCTACACATGAGGAGGCAGCTGCGCATGGGTATGCATACTTGGGGGATTTCAACACGAGGCCGTTTAGAGTGTGTGTTGAGACTCTCACCCCCCCCCCCAAAACTTTAATTATTTTTTTCTTCTTTAGTAATGAAATTATGAAATTATCTTATCTTGATCATTAAAAAATATACATTAAGAATTAAAATAGACCGTAATATAAAGCCACTTTTACACCCTCCGGTCAAAATCTACCGCATGAACTTCTTTATTATAGGTAAAATAGCCCCATCCACACATAATAAAAATAAATATTTTATATACAAACTAAAATAATAGCTACCCAGATCATGTAGCCTGCCATGGAGCCACCGCTACGAGGGTTCCGTGGCTAACCTATATTAGGGTGCCGGATCGGACCGAACCTCACTGGATTTGAGTTGGATCTCGCCAAAACTTATAGTTTTCCAGCCATTTTAAGGTGAGTGTGGCTGTCTACCAATACATGAAATATTTAATTAATAGGATGACATGTAGCTAGAGAGGTTCAAATTAACTAGGACCTTAATAAACTGTTGTTGAATAGGTGAAATGTAAAGTCAAAGTTCGATCTTTATTCTGATATTAGATTAAATCAGTACGTATTTCAAAAGTTTAAATTGATAGAAAAAATATATATATAAATTACATTTAATTAACCACTTGTGATTCATAAATTATATTGTGAGACGTCTGAGTTCATTTATTTTCGTTAACATATTAATATATTAATATATATATATTAATTTGAAGCATTAATATATTAATATATATATATATATATTAATTTGAAGCTAAGGATGTGACTGACTCTATGCGGTGACTTGAAAGTTGATGCATTAAGTAAAGGGCTACTCACCCATTCTGCTGGGCGGCAGTTTTTTTTTTTTTTCTTTCATTTTTTATTTCGTATTGTTTTAATTATTTTCTTAATGATTAAGTAAAAAAAATACACAAATACATTTAAAATTACTTCCTTAATCATTAAGTAAAATATATATTTTTTTTTTTACCCAGCGATCAAATCGAGCGGTCCATTTGAGACGGCAAAATAACTTTATTCTTAAGTAAAAGGAATTCCTTTTAATGATATTAATGTTGTTTTAGTACTATTTCCGTCAATCATGCTGCATGCTTGTTGTTGTCGAGAGTACGAGTACTACTGATGATCTGCTTACAATGTGCAGGTTTTATTTTATAGGCAGTATGTACACAGATATATGTTCATAATAACATAAAATCATGACTTTCAAATATATATAATTAAAACCCCACAAAAAAAAAAGTGAATTCTATACATATATGACGACCTCCATCTGTACTTCACCAGAACGGCAAAAGGGATTGATGTTCAAGACACTACAACAAATATAGTTTTTAGTGACAGATTATAAATAGTGACGGTTTTCAAACTGTGACAAAAACGTATTTACCGTGACGGTTTGTAAGAACTGTCACTAAAAGTTGGGCAAGAATTTGAAAACGTTCGGACGTTTCACATAATACGTTCGCACTTCACAATAACGTTCGAATGTTATAAATATTTACGTGCGAACGTAAAATTTTTAGCGCAAACGTTCGAACGTTTTGTCTAATTACGTGCGAACGTTAATATATTAGTGCCAATATTTGAACGTCAAAATGATAAGGTTCAAACGTTATGTGTTAATTTACATAAATTTACCATAATATATATTTGTTTAATAGTAAGGTTGGTAACGTTATATTAAAAAAAAATTAAGAGTTTAAAATTTAAGCTACACAATACATACATTAAATATTTGTGTCCATTACATATGTCGAAAATAAAAAAATAAAATATGATAAATTTTTACAAATGACTTTCAGAATTACTGGTTTACAAAAGATCGAAACTCCTCAGTCATTGTCTCAACCTTATTGTTTAGCACATCTACATGATGTGCAAGATGTGCGACAGCCTGATCTATATGCGCAATATGTCTATCAATCTATCGGTCTATATGCGCCTTCATATCTGTCATCACTGCATCAACCCAAGCAGGTCGCACATCCTCAGCAGATCTAACTCCCGGCTGCTGACTAGTACTCGCTGACGGGCTAGCAACATCGGCCCCAGACTCGGTCGGGGGAACAAGATCTGGCGTAGGACCAGACTGACGCCTAGCTAAGCCTCTCCCCTGTCCAATGCTCCGGCGGTGTGTGGTCATGTCGATGGGGCTCATCTGGTTTATCATCATCTCCTCCGCCTGGCGTGGCACTCCCCGGGCTAGTAATAAGTGGCTGATGATGACTCCGTACGGGAGATTATCCGTGTTAACGATGCTGGCCTCGTAACGGATCCACTCAAATATAACGAGGGGCAAGTCAATGGGCTCACCACGTGCCAAGCGAATCAGGAACTATGCACGAGCCCGACTGAATGTGCTCTTATGTGCCACCAGGTCTACATTTGTTGCAACAAAAATGTGCAACATGCGAAAGAAAGGCAGCAGCTGATTCTGGCTGAAGGAGTTCGGCCTATCGAGCTTCGTGCGGTCCATGCCAGTGAGGATGTAGAAATCCTGGTCCCGCTCCTCATCACCAACCTCAGTAGCAATAGGATCGCCCTCGGGTCGATCTTCTTCATGACTGGGCATAAACTCAACAGGGCCCAAAGATGAAGCAGAAGCGGCTGGATCTGCCTCGAATATGCTCGGGGAAAATGCAGCTGCTGTGTCACCAGCCCGAGTAGCTGTCGACTCAGGTAGTATACGCGGAATCTGGAGTAAGTCGGCGATAACATCCGCCGAGAACTGAAACTGTATACCGCGTACTTCGAGAGTATGGGATGATGCATCGTTAGGCATGGTGGCCATCCCAATTTAAAACTCTCGAACCATTGAGGGGTAAATCTTTCCCCTCAATGTGCATATGGGGCCCCAGCCTCTGGTGACAAAGACGTCTCTCAGCGTCTTCTGCTCCCATAACAGTTCGTGCCCCCAGTCGAGCAATGTCCGGATTGCCTCCATTCCTCCCTCGCTTCCTTGTCGTCATATACTGAGCCATATCCTGAAATTAAAAAAGAAATATAAGTTATATAATATTTTAAAAAAATGATTAGAATCACAGATACATACGTATTATGACATATATGGATTATACAGAAAATTAAAATATCATCCTTATAAATTCACATAATTTTGACAGTAAATTAACTAATTAATTTCACATTTTCAATATCTAAAATAATAATAATAAAAAGAAACAATATAAAAAAATTTTAACATGAAACGTTCGAACGTTATTGAAATAACGTTCGCACGTTAAACAAAAAATGTCACGTGCGAATTTTAAAAGACAATACGTTCAGACGTTGTGTCGAACGTTACATTAAAATGTTCGATAAAAACGTACGAAGGATTTCATGACGTCCGAACGTATGATGTAAACGTTCGGACGTATTGAATTTGAACCGCCATACGTTCGGACGTTCTGACTAGCCGAAGAATATCAACGGTTTACGTTCGAACGTTTAATCCAACGTTCTTTTAAAGCGTTGGATAAAAACGTTCACACGTTAAAATTTAACGTGCGAACATAAAGAATACGAAAGGTCATACGTTCGGACATTGTGTCGTGACGTTCGAACGTTACGACACGGAATCGCTGAGTCGACTCAGCCATTACCGAAAGCTTCGAAACGCATGTTTCGAAGCCACAAACAACTAAAATAAGCATTTACTAATAATGGGGAATGTTTCTACGGTCCTATTTTATCAATTTACATGGAATGGTGGCCCGAAATCCAACTGCAATAACCGGCCTACGGTGGGTTTTGAATTTTTGAAACCCACCGATTAAAATAGTACTAAATAGAAGAGGGAGAGGGCACATTACCTTTTAGTGACGGTTGTGGTGGCATTTGGCAACGGTTGCGGCGGCGTGCGTGGCGGAGAGGAAGAGAGAGTGAGCGTTGTAGTGCAAGAAATGGCCTGGAAATCGTCGGGCCAGGCTTTATATACAGTTAACGTCCGAACGTTCATTAATTAACGTTCGAACTTTACATATACGTGCGAACGTTAAGTATAATACGTTCGGACGTTATGTCAACATGCGAACGTATAACGTATACGTTCGGACGTTATATTAACATGCGAACATATAGCGTATACGTTCGGACGTTAATCATAACGTCCGGACGTTTAAATTATAACATTCGAACGTTTTTTACGCTATAGTTATTACATAATAAATAGTAATATATTATATTACATATTATATAATATATTAATATAATATATATTATATTATCTATATATTACTATATAATATATTATATAGTATATATTATATAGTAGTATATAGAGTTATTTATATATCCAATACTATAGTTAAGTTACTATAGTATCTATAGTATATTTATAGATATACTAGTATATTTATATAATATCTATACTATATTTATGATATAGTAGTATATCATAAACAGAATAAAAGAAACAGAATAACAATAAAATAACAATAAGGTAATAACAATAGCAATAATAATACAATAACCGTTGGCTCTGATACCAACTACGTATACCAGGATATATTTAATATAATATATATAATAAAATGATAATTAATATATAATAGGAATATTAATAAACAGATGCATGAAGTGCGGAAAATAAGGGCAGGCGGTACAACCATCCTTAATGCATGAGTAAACAGAAACAACAATATATGATAAAATTAACTTTATTGAAAACATAGTACTTACAAGGAGATTAACTCTCAAAGGATTGAAAGGCAGGAGACATGAAAAAAGTTTACAAGAGAGAGGTTTTTAGAGTGACGAGAGAGAACGATTAGGAATGGCTTCAGATGAGAGTTTCTGAATGCCTTTCCTTACAAACATATTGCCTATTTATAGGCAACGAAACAGTAACTTACAATAATATTCCTGACTCGTACAGTGACACTACTGACTCATACACAGTAAATAGGCGGCTACATTTAATAAACATGGGCGGCTACACAGTAAAAAGACAGCTGGAAGATTTTTAACCAACGAGCATCTTGAACAGTGGACAAAAGACAATAATTACATAATCTGAGGGTCATAATTTACTAGTTCTAATTCAAACGGATCTTGAGAATCCATCAAATGTGAAGGATAATATGGAGAATTTTCATGCGAATGAGAAGCCTGTTGAGAAGGAGAGGCCTGTTGAGAGGGAGAGGCCTGTTGTAATGGTGATGATGTCGTCTGCTGTGCTGGAGATGATCTGACTTGATGGTCTTCTTCTTCATCACTGTCTGAGACTTGTGACATTGCCTCAGCTAATTTTTTCAAATCCTTTTTATTGGTAATCGTTGCTAATTGAGCTTGAAACCTGCTTTTCTGGACTAGAACTTCAGGAGCCTTGGTAATCTTTGAGAACATTTTTACAACATGATCATAATTGTACTTTTCCCACCATTTCACAGAAACTTGACGGGCTAAGAACATAATGTTTTTAAGAGAAGGATGAGGTTTAATGATATATTCCCACTTCATAATCCAATTTAATTTAGTTTTAAGAAAGAAAAGGAGAAGTGGTGGACAGTGTGATAGTGAAGGTGGATATTCATTTTGTAATGTGAAAGCCTGAAGACTCTCCCGAAGAGGTGGAGGGAGCATAAGAGATTCTGGTCCAAACTGATCCCACCATAATAAGAACCATCGTGGCAGGGTTTTAATTTCCTGTAATTTGTCAAAATGGAGAAACCAAGAATGGCGCAAATTTTTGTTTTGTCTTAAAAATGTCTTGTTCCATGCTTGCTGGTAATCATAATAATCGTAGTAAGGAGGATCATACGGCTGAGAAAATCTTCTTGTCAAATATGGGCTTTTTCCCCACTGTTCAAGGGTAAGAACCTGCTTAATAGTAACTTTGTGGAATGCAATAATCGGAGTTGCAGGTGGAGATGGTTGAGTTTGTAGAGAACATGAAATTTCAGAAATAATAATGGAATCTGTGTCCACCAAAATAAATTCATAGAAATTCTGGGTCTTAGTAATATTTTGGGGAACATAATGCCAATCTGGTAATAAAAAAGCGTCGAGCAATTTTTGTGGTTCAGAAAGATGTTGTAATTCTGATTCAATTGGAAAGATAGGATGCCAATGGAATTTAAAGATAATCGGTGTGGCAGAAGGTTGAGATAATAGTGGAGGATTGATAATTTGGGAAGGACTAGAGCCAGAGGAAGAAGAAGAAACAGCTTTTGAATATGTAGGTAATTTGGAAGAGGATAATGGAGAAAATAGATTATAGGTTGGCCTAATGTTTTGTGGTAATGTCCCTAATACTGTATAGGGTTTTGGTGTAACAGAAGGACAGGGTGAAGAGTAAGGAGGAGAAGGTGGTTTGGCATAGGATGATTTGGATTTTAGTCTGGACTTTGAGGAAGACATGATTTTCCCTGTAAGAATTCTCGGGATAGAAAATCAGGAAGAGAATTAGAATCTCCTTTAATATGCTCAATATCAAAATAAAAAATACTTAAAATAGCTTGCCATCTTGCAAATATTTGTTTGGCAGCCAAGTTTTTAACATCTTTAATTAAAACTTCCTTGGCTGATTTACAATCAATTTTAAATAAAACCTTTTGGTTTAAAAGATCATCTTGAAATTTAGAAATACATAATACAATAGCTAAAATTTCTTTTTTAATAGTACTGTAATTCTTTTGAGCAGGATTCCAGCATCCAGAATGGAATCTGATAATCTGTTCTTTTTCACTTGATAATTTTTGTTTCAAAATTCCTCCATAACCAAGATCGGAGGCGTCTGTTTCAACAATTTTAAAAGCATTAGGAGATGGTAATCCTAAACATGGTAATTTTTTAACATGAGCTTTTATTTGTTTTACAATATTTGTATGTTCTTCTGTCCATGGAGGTGGATTCTTTTTTAATCTTTTAAATAATGGCTTACATAATGGTCTTAATGCTTGATAAAAGTCAGCAACATAATTTAGACTTCCTAAAAATCTTTGTAATTGTTGCTTATCTTTTATTTCATCAGGAAATTTATTAGCAAATTCTATAGCCCTACTGATTGGAGTAATGGTTCCTTGATAAATATCATGTCCAAGGAATCTAATTTTGTCTTGGAATAATTTAACTTTGGATGATGAGACTACTAATCCGTTTTGTTTAATTATCTGGACAAAAGTATTTAAATGTTTCCAATGTTGTTCAATTGATGAAGAGAATATTAATACATCATCTATATAAACTATAGAAAAATGAGTGAAAGGAGTAAATAATTCATTCATAATATTTTGAAATTCACTAGGAGCATTTTTTAATCCAAAAGGCATAACATTCCATTCATAATGTCCAAATGGGACTGTAAATGCAGTTTTATACCTATCTTTTTCGCAATCTGGATTTGCCAAAATCCGCTTTTCATATCAAATTTTGAAAATATAGTGGCATCATAAAGTCGTGATAATAAATCTTTTTTATTAGGAATAGGATACCTAATCCATTGTAAGACTTTATTTAATGGTTTGTAATTTATAACTAATCTGGGAACACCTCTTTCTAATTCTGCTTGTTTTTGTACATAAAAAGCAGCACAACTCCATGGAGATTTACTTTTTCTAATGAGTCCTTTAGATAATAAATCATTAATCTCTTGTTTACAAAATTCTAATAATTTCTTATTCATTTGAATAGGTCTAGCTTTAGTAGGAATATTCTTTTCAGAGAATTCTTTTTCATAGGGTAATTCAACTATATGTTGTTTTCTATTCCAAAAAGCATTAGGTAAATTAGAACATACTTCTTTTTCAATTATATTTTTAAAATTATTAATTTTTTGAATTAATAAGGGATCTTTTAATTGTTCTTCAATTCTTTTATATTTTAATTCCTGTTTTAAGAAATTTATTTGTTTTTCTTTTCTTTTAATTTTAACTTTTGTTAAAAAATTAATTTCTTTGGTTAATGAGGCTTCTTTTAAGGAATTAATTTCTCTAGAGACCGGAGGGAAATAAAAATTTAAATTGAATTTCTTTTCCTAATACCTTAGTGGAAATTCCTTCTTCTGTTACAGAAAATGGGTAAAGTAAGGCAAGAAATGGGTTTCCTAATATTACTTTGGTGTTAATATTTTTTACTAGAATAAATGTTGTTTTAAAACAAATTCCACTATTACATATATGTGCATTTGATAATTTATAATTTATGTTTAATTTTGCTCCATTAGCTTGAGATAATGTTTCTTTTGTTTTTTCAAAATATTTAGAGGGTATTATTCCTTCTTGTATGCAGTTTAAATCTGCACCTGTATCTAATAAAGCAATTGCAGAAAAGGAAAATTCTTCATTAATAGAAATAGTTAATTCAGTATACCATTTTTGAAAATTCATTTTATTAAGTATATTTATAAAATTTTCTGATTCTTCTTTAGTAATTTTTGTTGAGCTTTCTCCTTGTTCCTTTTTAGGGGTGTCATTATTTTTATCTATTTTTAATAATATTATTTCTTGTAATAATTGTTCATTGGAAACTTCAAGTTTAGTATTGGAAGCTTTTAGATTTCTAATTTCTTTCTTTATTTCATTAATTTCTTGTTGTAAGTCTTTTAAAGTAACATTTTGTTTATCTGTTTGAAATCTATTTACTATTTCTAAAAAATCATATGTTGAGGGGTTTGAATTAGGTTCAATAGGTTTAGAATCTGTAAAAGTATCTTTTAATTTTTCTAAGTATTCTCTCCTTTCTTGTGGATTATTAATTTTATCTATTAATTCTAATATAATATTTTCATGTGATGATAATACATTAATAGTTTTGTTACAGATACAATTATTCTTATCTAGACAATTACAAACATGAATCTCATTTTCTTCTGATTCGTTATCTGAAGATTGTTCTGAAAAACTTGAATCTTTTAATTGATAAATTTCATCTTCTTCTGTAGACATTTCATCTTCCTCACTTGATTGTATAAAAATATTTAATAATTTTTCTTTTAATTCTTCAGATATATCCAATTCGTTAATTTCTTTTTTAACTTTACAATTTGATGCATAATGACCAACTTTTCCACATTTATAACAGACAATTTGTTTTTTCTTTTTATTAAACTTTTTTGTATTCTTTACTGGTTTCTTATATACTTGTTTTTCTATTGGCTTTTTGTAAGGTTTTTTATATTTTCTTTTCTTGGTTGGATAAGTCTTATAAGTTCTTTTTACCTTTTTACGTCTTGTAGAAGGAGCTAATAATGGAGAGTAACCAAACTGTTCACAAAAGGTACCCAATTCTTTTGTAGCAAATTTCTTTTCTTTTTCTAATTGCTTTTTTAATCTTAAATCATTACACATAATCAGACCAGTTCTATTAATAGAAGATATTATGTCTCCATATGTGAGATTAACAAAATCAATAGTACCATCTGATTTTACTAAAGATTCTCGTACCTTTTGGGCGAAGTAATATGGAAGTCCGGCTATGAACTTTTCCTTCCAGTATGGTTGTTGACAATCATCTCTGATCATAACTTTAGTTAGAAAAACATCTTTATACCATCTAAAATCGGATAATTGAGGACATCTTAAATTAATTAATAAATCACTAGTTCTTTCTTTAAATTGAAAAGGATCTCCTACAAAATGCTTTGTTAATATAAATATTAGAGTATTAACAGCATCTTCTATAGGTTGACCGTCTTCCGTCTTAATCTGTTGCATATTTTCATCATGTTTGTAAGCATTTAATATTGCTAATCTTTGTTCTTGTGTAAGATAATGATCCCACCAGCCTTTTAGTTGGCCAGTAAAACCTGTAACCAGAACATGTGCTACATGATGATCTAACCTCCTACTGGCTTTATAAACATTTGCTACCATAATCATTTCTTGAAAATGATTTAATATTTCATATTCAGATAATCCATCTATATTCCATTCATATAATGCATCTGGTGCAAAAGCAGATCGCACTATATGTTCTCTTTCCTCGAATTGTATATCCGGAGGGGTAGGCCTTGGATACCAATTTCGAGTAATTGAAGTATGCTTAGCTGAACCCCTAGAAAGATCTAAATTTCGATGATCACTTCTAAATTTCGATAATCATTTTCAAAAATAAATAGTGTGATTATTTGTGTAAAAATAAAAATAAATAGTATATAATTTATAATAACGATAAATTAGATATATTACTAAGTGTCAATTATAAGGTATAACTATATAGTATATGATCAAGTACAAATTGAGCGGGTGGTCACATCTGGGAAAACCTAAGAGAGAGAAACTCTCCCATCTTTCTAGAGACCGGATTCGAAAACACCTAAAGAGGGAGGTGGGAGCCGCGGCTTCCCCCTTCCTCCCATCTCTCCGTTCCTTTTAGTTTTTTTTGGGTTTGTCCGTTTGGCTTTCTTTAAGGCTCGGGGGGGGGGGGGGNTAAGGCTCGGGGGGGCAGTTTTTTGGTGGCTTTTGGGTTTTTTGGTGTGCCTCTAGCGCAGAAGCTCTGTAACCACCTCAATCTTGCGTTGGGTTTGTGTGGTTTTGTTGGCCTCCGGAGCATATACGATGGCGTGGGGCTCGGTTTCGCGGGGGGCAGAGGAGCCCAGTTTTCTTCAAGCAAAACAGGGGCCGATGAGCTCAAGTTCTATATCCCCCAAGTGGTCCGGTTCGAACCCACCACCACAAAGGAGGATGGCGGCAGGAGCAGTCCGGCATGTGCAAGAAAGCAGAGCCAAACCGAAGCCGGCGGTGGCCCTCGTGCAGTGCCTTTGGGGTGGTGGTTTTGTGCTGTTTCTGGGCGGTACAAGTTCTTGGTCCGGATCTGCGATCCGAGTCTTCGTCAGGGGCGAGGCTGGGCAAGAGTCGGCGGCATGAGGGCAAGGGCCGGAGCTAATCTTCAGTGGCTGTAGAGGCCGTTCCCGTGTGCTGGTGTAGGGGAATCTGCGGTGGCGGTGTTGTTGTTGGGTGGCGACGACTGTTGGTTGATGTGGAACCCTAACGGGTTGGCCACCCCGTGCTTTTTAGTTGGGCTTTCGGCTTGGGCTGGCCCCTGTGTTTTTACAGCCCTTATTCTGGCTTTTGTTTTCCTGTGTTTGTTTTGTTTTGTTTGGTTTGGTTTAGTTTTTTTGTTGTTTTAGGCTCTGTCCCACTCCTCTTCTGAGGAGGTGGGTGTTTGTCCTACTCCTCTTTTGGAGGATGGTAGGTGTTTGTACTCTTCCTCTTTATGAGGAGAGAGGGTGGTTGTACTCCTCCTCGTTGGTAGGATGGAGAGGGTGTACCTTTCTTCTTTTGGAAGAAAGGTCGTTTAGCTCTATTTTAATAGAGCGCCTCTCTATCGACTGTTGTCAATAGAGTAGGTTTAGAAGTTTAGACAATGTCCGCTACCTTGTGTGCGGGGAAGCTCCTGAGCAGTTTGCGTTAGTTGGCTTACAGTCAGTTTATGTCTGTTAAGTTGCAGTTGTAACTTCGCTTTGATTAATGCTATGATGCTTGTTTCTCAAAAAAAAAAAACTATATAGTATATATAAAAATTCGTATTACTAAAATTATAATATAAATAAGTATTTATATTATATATTAACAATTATTAATATATAATTATTATAAATTTATAATTCCTAAAAATCTAATAGCTCAATAATGATAAATATTTTATGTAATAATAACTAGTATAGTGTTATTAGTATCAATCCCTAATAATTATTATCATGTAATGTATAGTATTAAAGAAGGATTAATAAGAAATAGATGAGTAAGTATAATAATAATAACCTATTTAATTATAAAAATTATTATAATAATTATAAAAATTTTGGCAATAACTCTAATAATTATATAATAACTGATAACAATTAAGTGTTATCAATATAACGTATAACTAGTAATTATAATCTAATTTACTATATATTATATTAAATACGAAATAAATAAGTAAAAATTGTTATTTTATGCTATATAATAAGTACTAAAATATAAGTGTTATCAGTAACTTATATTTGTAATTACTAAGATATTTTATAGTAGTTTTATATATTATATAGCTGATAAAAAGTATAATGGCTCATTAGGAATTATATAAGTCTAATATTAATTTCTAAGTGTTATCAATCATTAATATTATAAAAATTATTAGTACATCGGGATAATTCAAACAATGTGCCCTAATTTATTTGTAGAAGTTTTTGTTAGATATTGTATAACATTGCATAAATAACCTTAGACCCGTTTGGGAATTAGTGTACATTTAGGTGTACATTAATTCCTGAATTGTCCATTGTGGACAGTTTGAGATTATATTATCTGTATTGCACATAAACGTTATTCCTACTTTGAACGTTTAGTATGAAGTTTCGGTGTCTTCCTCATTTGTTCTTCAGGTATACTGTTCTTATGGTCAGAATCCCTATATGTGAACATGTATACTTGGAGAACTATGGGGAAGTGCTGCCGAAATTCTTACTAACGATCAAAGTAGTAGAGTGACGTATATTGTGCAATATGGAGAATATAATCTCGAATGGGATAGGACCAACTACCTTGAGAAAGAGTACTTTGAACATGATGTATCATGACATGCATGTGTATTTAACTCTTATACGTATTACTAAAAAATTAGATGTTTTTAGAAATGGATAAAAGTTGAATGCGTCTACGCGATAGACTTGGAAAAGATTACATACCCTATGCGCGTGGAGTAAGGGGCTTCATTGATTTTGCAAAGGTCTCTGCTGATAGTCGTGGTTACATTAAGTGTCTATGTCGAGGTTGTAAAAATTTGTGTGTGATAGGATTGGATGAAGCTGAAAGTCATATATTTGTGAACGGTATGGATTTGGGCTATACTCGATGGGTACTGCATGGTGAGCCGTATGCAGAATCAGCAGATGACTTATTCAGTCAGCGGGAAAATTTGCGGCACGCGGATGATGATTATGAGCGAGATGAGATGGCGGAGATGTTGAGTGACATTGGAGCTGGGATGTTTATGGATGAGGTTGACGACAATGGCTCAAGTGGGCGGCAGAATGATTCAGATATTTTTCCGAAAATGTGGGAAGATGCAAAGCGCGAGCTTTATCCAGGCTGTACAAAACATTCAAAAATGTCATTTATTGTGCGGTTGCTTCACATAAAATCATTGTGTGGAATGTCAACAAAAGCAATTAACATGTATTAGACTTATTTAACAAAGTGCTTCCCGAAGGATCTGCATTGCCGAAGAACTTTTATGAAGCGAAACAGTTGAGAAAGGGATTAGGGTTTGAGTATAAGTCCATACATGCGTGCAAGAATGATTGTGTTTTATTTTGGACTGAGAACGAGGAGAAACAAGCATGTCCTGTATGCGGAGAGTCGAGGTGGAAGGATAAGAAAAGCTTGCCGGTTAAAGTATTGCGATATTTTCCATTGAAGCCCCGGTTGCAAAGATTATACATGTGTAAGAAAATAGCTCACGATATGAAGTGGCACAAAGAGAAAAGAGTCCAAAATGATGGATTTATGAGGCACCCTGCTGACTCACTTGCGTAGCAATCTTTCGATAATCAGTATCCAGAGTTTGGGATAGAAGCAAGGAACGTGTGTCTCGGACTCACAACTGATGGATTCAACCCTTTTGGAAATATGAGTACAAGTTATAGCACTTGGCCTGTAGTGTTGATTCCGTACAATCTTCCACCATGGAGGTGCATGAAGGCGCCCAAAATTTTGTTAACTTTGCTTATCCCCGGCCCGAGATCACCTGGGAATGACATTGACGTAATTTGCAGCCGTTGATTGAAGAGTTGAAAGAGTTATGGGAAGCAGGCGTCAGAACTTATGATGCATCCACATCAACAACTTTTCAGATGCATGCTGCGATAATGTGGACGATAAATGACTTTTCGGCATATGGGAATCTTTCCGGCTGGAGTACTAAAGGAAAGTTAGCGTATCCGACGTGTAATAAAAAAACTACTAGTGAGTGGTTAAAATATTCTCAAAAGTTGTGTTTCATGGGTCATCAACGTTATCTACCAACAAATCATGCATGGAGAACAGAATCCGCTAAGTTTGATGGACGAGTAGAAGATAGAATTGTGCCAAATGGTACATGTGGCAGCGAACAATTTTGGCAAAGGTCGGGGAAAGAACAAGAGAAAACGAGGCTTAGCAGAATTGAATTGAACAAAGCATAGTATTTTTTTTGAGTTGCCGTATTGGTCGTCCTGCATGTTGCGACATAGTTTGGATGTAATGCATATTGAGAAGAATATTTGTGATAATATACTGGGTACATTGATGAGCATCAATAAAAAAATGAAAGATACGATTAAGACAAGGAAAGATCTTGAGAGAATGGGAATTAAACATAATTTACATTTACGAGTAGAAGGTGAGAGGGTGGTCATGCCGCATGCATGTTTTACAATGACAAGGGAGGAGAGGATGGACTTCTGCAAATGGTTGCAAGGTGTGAAGTTGCCAGATGGTTATGCTTCAAATATCAGTAGATGCGTAAGCAATGATGACTGGAAAATTGGCGGATTGAAAAGTCATGACTGTCACGTATTTTTGCAGAAGTTATTACCGGTGGGAATTCGTGGGAAGCTAACATCTGCTGTACGTGTTGCCATAACTGAACTGTGTATGTTTTTTAACGATTTGTGTGCTCGGGTAGTGAATCAAGATATGCTGCAGAAACTGGAAGAAGACATTGCTACTATACTATGTAAATTTGAGCAAATCTTTCCACCGTCATTTTTTGATGTCATGGTCCATTTAGCAATACATTTACCCCGGGAGATCATGTTGGGTGGACCGGTGCAGTTCCGTTGGATGTATCCAGTTGAAAGATATTTAGGTCGACTGAAACGCACTGTTGGGAATAAAGCCAGAGCTGAGGGTTCAATAGCAGAGGCCTATATACACGATGAATGGTTAACATTTTGCTCGTTATATCTTCGTGGTGTTGAGACACGATTTATTCGTCAAGAACGAAATGCTGATCTTGCTGCTCCGCCTCCTCGTGAGCTATCAGTGTTTTCTCAGAATGTACGACCTTTGGGTGCAGAAACGGGTTACGATTTACTTGATACAGAGTTGGGTAAAGTTCGGTGGTACGTGCTAAATAATTGTCAGGAGATTGATCACTATCTCAGGTATGTCGTTGTACAAGGTTTAAATAATTCTAAAGATAATGAGGTTAACTTTAACTTTTGTTATGTAAAATAATATGATAAATTATACTATACAGTGAGCACATGGACAAACTTAGGATGGAAGGCGTCGAGGATATAGTGGCAAGACACGAGTCAGAATTTTCTGGATGGTTTGAACAACGTGTATGAACTAAACTCTATAATATATGTTACATGATGAAAGTTTTAACTTTAGTAACTTTAATAGACTTGTATGACATTATTTGTATTTTTAGATATTGGAACAACGTGCTCGTGATCCTGGATCAGTCTCTTTTGAATTGTATGCATTGGCCCGTGGTCCATCAAACAGAGCACTTCGATACACTGCATGCACAGTTCGAGGTTATAGATTCCATACTCTGGACCGTGAACGTAATAGAAAAACTCAAAACTGTGGTGTCTTGGTCGAGGGGAGTCATGGAACAGATGATATTGATTATTATGGTGTCATTCGTGATATTATCGGATTGAAATATCTGGGTGGGTCTATTATATATGTCTTTAAATGTGATTGGTGGGATCTAGGCGGTGGTCGGGATTCGATATATAGGGATAATCATTTTACGAGTGTCAATACTGCATCTAAATGGTACGAAGATGATCCATTCGTACTGGCTTGTCAAGCTACTCAAATCTATTACTTGATTGATCCAATGAAAAGTGCTGATGAAGATAGTGGAGAGATAACTTGGCGAGTTGTACAAAAATTTGTCCCTCGAAATATATATGAAATAGGAACGAGTGCAGATTACGATAATAGTGGAGATGAAGATGACACTCAAAATGTAGAGGCCTACCAGGAAGATGGAGGAGGGGGTATTAACTTATTTGTTGACCTCGGTGCACTGGAGTTGCTCCCCTTATGTAGAGATGACGTCCCACTCATCCATCTCGACCCGTCTTCATTAAATTATCATTCAGTTGAAGAAAATGAGAAAAGTACAGAAGAAGAGTCAGAAGAAGAAGACGAACAAGAATCAGGGGGGGAAGTGGATAAGGATGACGAAGAAGAGCTTGATGATGATGACGAAGATGTTATACAGAGAGAATCTGAAACAAACATGGAAAATACATCCGAAGATGAAGACTAAAAGTACTAAAAATAAGTATTCATATACAGCCATTATAGAATTTTATAATAAATATAAATTTATTCTAATTATATATATTTTTTTATATATAATCATTTCCAAGTATGCCGCCAAAAAGACAACGGAGAAATGTGCCTCCTCCACCGAGTCCAAGTCCTGAACCTATTGATGACTCCCCACCTGAGGAGTCCGTTCCCGAAGATGAAGTTGACATTATAGAGAACGATGCACAGTTGACACCTACTGGTAAGGAATGTTTACGTTAATACACTATATAATTAATACTTTTGTTTCAAGAAATAATATATATAACCTTCAAAATTATACTATCATCTATTAGTTGAAGCATCTGCTCGTCGTGGTCGTGGCTATACACGCGGCATCTCACTTGAGAAAAATCGAAGGCATGGTAAACTGAAAATAACAATTCCTGATAATTCCACTGGAGGAGTGAATGATAGTGCAGCAGCGCTTTCATCCTATATTGGCACAGTAGTTCGAGCTTACGCTCCATTTTATGTGCGCTCCTGGAGAGATGTGCCGAATGAGATTAAGGAACACATTCGAAGTCGTGTGCTGGTGAGTTTACTTATTATATCATTTATTTCACCTACATAAGTTTATCATATTTTTAACGTAATTAATTTATAATTAGGATGAATTTGACCTCGACTTTGGTCGTAGCGAGGATTTGAGAACTGTGAATGAGTTAATGGCTACACTATTCCGACGTCACAAGGGACGATGTCACGATCATTTCAAGAAATTTGAGACGTTTGAAGAGGCTGCACAGTGCCCTTTCCAGCAGATGAAATTAGACGACTGGATAAAGTGTTGTGATCTTTTTGCCTCTCCAGAATATCAGGTATTCTACATTTATTTTCTATAATTATTTACATTTATATTTGTTGTTTATATTATATGTATGTACATATATTACAATTAACGGTGGGAATTATTTTTGTAGCACTTAAGTTCTACAAATGCAAATAATAGATCTGCTCTGACTATTCACCATCGTGCTGGTTCAAGATCATTCCATCGTCTTGCTGAAAAAATGGTAATTAATAAACGCAATAATTCATATTTTTTTTATTAATATTTTTTTAAAGTACTAACACTGTCTTTTTCAAATTGCTAATGTCGTTTTCTTAGAAACGTGATGATCCTGAAAACTTTTCCCTCGTTCATGTCTATGCTGCTGCTCACACTAATGAGCATAGTGAGTGGATGGATCCTGCAGCTGCAATTAATTATGTAAGCGGTGTTCCTTTTGTTAACTAAATTATGTAACATGTGATTAAATTATTTTTTATTTGTATTTCTTTTAATATGTTACTTATTGTGTGTTTTGATCTTTCAAACTACAGGGAAAAATGATGGAGATGCAGTCAGCTTCTGGGGAATCCTCTCCTAGTGACTTGGACATTTTTACACAAGTGCTTGGGCCCAACTCTAGTATGACAAGAGGTTTGGGACGATCTTTCAAGCATTCCGGTTCATCTTCCTCAACCTCATCGACATCACAAATTAATAATCTTACTAAAGATTTAGAAGCTGCACGACGCGAGAATGAGTATATGAGGTCTAGACAGCAAGAGTTGGAGTCTCTCTTAGAGCGACAGTCTCATTTAGAGACGCGTTTGCAGGACCAACAAAGAGATCAGGAGGAAAGAATCCGTAGTGAGGTCCAAGAGCAAGTGCAGCGGGAGATGATGCTGCAAATGGAGCGTGTTATGTCATTGCAACAGGATCGTGCTGGGCGAGGAAAGAAAAAGAAATGAATTTTATTTCTGTATTACGTTTTTAACATCTAATTTGAAAACAGTTCCAAACAATGCTGGTTGTGAAATATGTACTGTAATATGAAACAAATTGGTTTGTTTATTAAGTGGATGAGTTTAGCATTTCTGATATGTACGTTCGAATGTACATAATTTACGTTTCAACAGTATCACACGTTCTAAAATACGTTCGAACGTAACTGTACAAAATAGTAATAAAACGTTCGAACGTTTAAACCAACATAAAAAAACGTTCGAATGTCAAAAAAGTTTAACGTTCCAAACATCCGAACGTACAATTTACGTTCGAACTCTACTCTTTAACATTCGAATTAACGTCCGAACGTTATGACACAAACGTTCGGACATTATTTCATTTTCGTTCGATTCGAATTTCGAACGTGACGTTCGCACGTATAGACGTTCGAACGTTTACATTATACGTCCGAACTATAATCAACAAACGTTGCCTTTTATCGTTCGGATGTCAGTTCGTCTTTTTTACGTTCGAACTTAATATTTTACGTTCGAACGTTATTTTCTGTGACAGTTTCTAACCGTCACAGAAAATTCTACGTTCGAACGTTATTTCAAACGGCACATCCCCAACCGTCACTAAAAATATTTTTTGTGACGCTTGTACAGTAAACTGTCACCAAATGTAATCCATGACGCACATTACGTGACAGTGGTGGTGACGGTCAGAAACCGTCACCAAATGTATTTCGTGACGTTTTTTCCATTTCTTGTGACAGTTTCATCTGTCACTAAAACCTATTTTTGTTGTAGTGAGAGCAGGTGTTGCATCAGTACTGCATGCATATATATATATATATGTATGTATATAAATCTAGCAATCGGAATTAATTAAGAGATCAAGAGGCATATAAAAGAAGCATTTCCAGTACTGTTGAGATACTTGTACTCGATCACTTCTAATAACAAGCATGCATGTACGTACATGATATGATGGCATGGGGAAACATGATATCATGTAGCGTATTAGTTGGAATTTCACAAATTGCTCATAGTGCCCACGAAACATTTAATGGATCGAAATGAATAGGAAGCCTGAAAAATTGCATTGTAAATCTTAAGAATCATCGATCAAAACTACAATTAAGAAAACAAAAAAGTCAGAAAAGGGAAGCCGTCTTGGCGTATGAAATGAGATCATGAATATTTTTGTCTTAAAGAAATTTTTGTCTAACATGATAGAAGATGCAAGTACGCACCCATCATAGAATTAAGGATGACAGAAAAACCTCCAAAACATATACACAGAGAGAGCAAGAATGGAGAATTCGTGGGTCTACGTACCCACAAGCCCAAACTTACATATTTACTGTCTTACATAAATTAACATTCAAAATGACTCCACGACAAAGAAAATTACACTTGTCCAACACTAACCTAACCAAATAAACATGCAAAAAAAAAAAATTGATTAAAATGGGAATAATAACAGTGTCATTAATTAATTTTAACAGTAATAAGCCTATGGCTCAAAAATTAACCAAAACAAAAAAGATATAGAAAAGGAAGACGCAATTACTCTAGGCTGAGAACTGAGAAGATTACCCACCAGATTAATATATAGGACGTTAATTTGTTGCTTTTTTTTCAACAAAAAAAAAAAAGGGTCTTCTTCAAATGTCAGTTACCACCCGGAGTTCCCCCAAACACTTCAGCAGATCATCAGCAGAATTCCCCTTCATTAATTAATGTCTTAAAAGAGCTAGCCCCGGTGTAGTGTTCGAGGGAACTCCAGGTGACACCTGACGCTATCCATAGCTGGCTATTCCTTCCTCTTTGGCTGATGATTTTGTGATTAAATAATGCACATAAACCCGACCATTTATAGTACTGCATGGATCAGCTTCCCTATGTACGGATCGAATACAAGGAATCGTACGTGGATGCCTCTTGTGAATTAAGGAGATCCAACAGTACTTGAAGATAAGAGGTATCCACGTCAACAAAAATCTTCCGAACTCATGAACCTGCACAGAATTGTGGGTAAGATGAATTTAGGGGAAGGCCGTCAGGAAGAATAAAGAGTGAGTGGTTGGCATGGCCTCGAGGTATCCCAAACTTTTCTCTGGACTCTTATCTCTATCTATGGCCTATCCTCTTCAATCATTTTTAAGTCTGAGCACTAGTGCATTAGAGGTATAGCTCGCAAGAGAAAAACCTGTGGACAGCGTAATTATTAGTGGTTCAATATTGATGCTAATTAATATATATATACACATTTCTACTACTGTTGTCTTGGTCTCCTCTTACTAAATATTGTGACCAACATGAGTTTGGTGAATATACAGGAATCTGCAGGAAGGACCTGGCCGGGTTGATTATTAATTCGTATCAGTACTGCATGCATACGAAAAGAGGTACCTTATACGTAAAAAGAATATTATAAAGGTCGACATTAAATAGTGATCGATCGATAGATCAATACTAAAAAGGCAGAATAATGCATGGCATCATGTGGCCTAGTTTTCACCTCCGCCGGGTTCTTTAAGTTCAATCGATCTGGCCTCCCGTTGTGTCTAGATTCAAATCCCAAGTACGACTCTATCTATCTTCTCATCTTCGCCTGAACTTGATGATGATCGATCAGTATGTACCAATGAAGCAGTACCAACACATGAGCAACGTACGACTCACTAGTCAATTACAAGCTTTCTTTTGCTCCTTAATTTTGTTGATATGTTGGCCTGGGATCGAGGGTTTTGCATGTATGTTATCATTAGTGATTTTAATCACCCTTTTTAGGGTTCTCATCAAATTATGTACTAAGAATATCGCTCTAATTATTGCATCGCGCAAAGCATGCTTATAAAGATTTGCATATATATATATATATATATATATATATATATATATTATACAGTCTTGCTTCTAAGCGGTCGGGCTGCTTTTCTTAGTATAACAGCCTTCTACACATCTTCTGCCACGTCACAAATTACACCAAACTTACAATACACTCATGCACATGGTAAAACACTGAAATCAAAAGCGGAAGAAGCCCAGACCGAGAGCAGATTTTCCATTTTCTTAGCACCGCGCTTAAAAACCAGAGTTCCATCGCCACCAGAGTTCCACTGCCCCCAGTGCACCGCCACCAGTCCGATGCCGACATCCATTGCCCACCATCACAATCCTTCACCTAGGTCAATCCTCTTTTCTTTCGCGTATTTGCCGCTGTGAAAAAATGTGAATTAGAGATGGCCAAGAGGCAGATAATAACCATCCCACTTGATCAAAACAAAGACAACCGGATGAATGACTGAAAAGAAACCACCACCTCATTTGACAGAAAAGAAGAAAACAAAAGGGTTTAACTTCAAACAGGATGTGGTATGTATATGTGTTTTACACCCTTCAATCATAACTTGACACGTAGATCGCTTACATTATTCACAATGGATGCGAGTTGAGAGGAGCAAAACCAGCCCTCTTACATTTCAGTCAATAGATCTCTGGAGCGCGCCCTCTCTCTTCTCCATTCTCCCCCTAAGCTCCCCTCTCCTCTCCCTCTCTCTTTCTCTTCTTCTCTCTCTTCTCCTCTCTCATCTCCCTTTCCGTCAATCAGTCTCTCTTTCATCTCCGTCAGTTGCAAGCCAGAGATAATGCTCTTAATCCCCATAAAAGGTGTGCATCAGTAGGTCAATCATTTTGTTGGGTTGTTACTCAAGTTTTGAATTACAGCGAAAAGGACGGAAAAGGAATTACCTTTTGTTGTTACCTTGGAACACTGAGGAAGAATTATGAAAATTATTTCTTAAATAAAAGTGAAGAAGGTTATTGCAAAATATATGACTTAAATGTAGTAATCTTTCAACATTTGGGTCTCTATTTTTTTTTATATGATTTGGTGAAATGATGCCGTGAAAGATATAAATTTTTGTGTACTATATGAATGAAGCTTGAACCTATGTTGCAAATTTCATTTTGCTGATGTTGAAGTGGAGTCTGATTCCTTGATGATTGCTAACTGTCTGTCTAGAAAGGTTCAGATGCATTGGTTGTGAGAGAAATCATACCTCGAGAGCTTCGGCTTTAGGCGAGAGCGAAAATTAGACCTTTGGAGGGGGGGGGGGGGGGAGAGTGAGAGTAGAGAAAGAGAGATCGAATTTGGAGGGGAGAGAGGGAGAGAGATAGAGAGATCTAGAAAGAGGTACACAAAAATTGATTATCTACCTTCACTCCTATTTTACACTTCTTAAACAGTATATGTGTCACAAATCTATTGAAGGCTGTAAATATAAAGTTAGCAAACCATCCGCTTCCTAGCCTCACTCAAAACAAAAATGCCAAAATAATCAACGAACTTAATTCTCCATGAGGCCTTCAATCCAAAAATGAGCAATGAAACCACATAACATATAACAATGCACCAATAGAAAATTATGCTCAACCATACGGCAACCTCTATTTTTCATACCCAAAAATAGAGCAACCCACGTCCAACTGCTCTTCCACGCCTCTCTCCTCAATTGCAGATAATGCCAACCAGCCGTGCCATTTTATTGAGCACCATTGATCGATCGTACTCTGCCTCTCACCATGGTTTATAGTCAATGAATGGTTGCTAGAGACTACAAGGGAAAACACAACACATAAGGGTAAAATTTTTCTACAGGAAAAAAGGCAAAAACCCATCTTCGTACAGGACTGTTGGGGTCCTCGGTCTAGATCCAAAACACCAAGTCCTCCACGCCAATGGTGGCCTTGTGATGACCGAATCTTGGTTCCTCTCTTGCTTGGCTCACGTGCAAAGGTGGTCAATATGATCACTTGGGGATGGTGGGGTTAAGTGTTTAGGCTAAGATGGGTGTATGGAGTAATGGAAGATGGAGGGTTGTGTGGTTCAAGGGTGATGGGCACACAGCACAAGTGTGTGCTAGTGTAGGCGCCACTTGGAAGATGGTTTAGGGTTTGGAAGTTGTGTTTAGGGTTTGGAAGATGTAAGATGGATGGCTAGGATGGAAGATGAGTGATGTGGAGTGGGCAAGCTAGGGTTAGCCGAACTTTTGGTGATGAAGGGATTTTAGGAAGTTTCCTAAAATCTTGGAAGTCAAACTTTCTTGAATCTTGGAGATAACCTTCCTAAAATCTTGGGATATGATGGAGATATGAATGGCTGATTATGGGAGTGATTGTAGGGATCAATTAGGATTCCTAAATGATAGGAATCTTAATTGGAAGATGGAGGGGGCGGCTAGGGTAAAAATGGATGAAGCTAAACACAATGAAGAACACTCAAGAATAATGAAGAACACTCAAGAACAACGAAAAACACTCAAGAACAATAGCAAAATACTAATGAACTTGAATGAACAAACACATAAAAGGATAAATCAATACTTGATTCACGGATTGCACAAGTAATGAATAAACCTCATAGATTGAAGAACACAACTTGGATTCACGAATTGCACCAAGTTACAAGAACAAGATAGATTGAATCACACTTATTCAAAAAATTGCAAAGTGTGATTCTCTCTTTGGGATTCACGAATTGCACCCAAAAAGCCTAAGTGCAAAGGCACCTGTTTATGATCTCTCAAACAATAGTCTTCCCTCTAAGAGTTTGCCAAAAGATAATGAAGCAAATGAAGAAGGTCCTATTTATAAGAAAAACAAATTGGAAACCCCTAATAGGTCCCTAAAAAATAAATAAATAAAGCAAATTAAATAAATAAAATAAATAGCAAGATAATGGCCATGGACCAAGGCTAGCCGTGGCATGCATGGCCCATGGTGGGCTAGGTGGTGCACGGTGGTCAGGTTGGTCCATGGTCAGGTGGTGCGGTCATGGCTTGCTGGGTGGTGAGCCATGGTGGTGTGCGGCATGGCTAGCTGATGGTGAGCCAGGGTGGTGCGGCATGGCTCGCTGATGGTGAGCCATGGTGATGCACGGCATGGTGGGCATGGCTTGCTGAAGGTGAGCCATAGTGGTGCACGGCATGGTGGGCATGGCTTACTGAAGGTAAGCCATGATGGTGCACGGCATGGCCCAGGCTAGTGGCCTAGGCACTGAGTCTGCAAGGCATGGGCTGGAGCCATGCGCTGGATGACATGTCTGGTGGGCATGCCACTGACCTGCTCCGCAAGGCATGGGCTAGAGTCATGCGCTGGATGGCACGCCGCGAGGCATGCCACTAACCTGCTATGCAAGGCACTAGCTGGAGCCGTGCGCTGGATGGCGTGCCTGTGGGGGCACGCCACTGGCCTCGCTAGGTGGTGTGGGGGCACGCATGCATGCGCGCAGATGCACGCTCAAGGGCACACGCAAGCCTACACGCATGGTCTGCGCGCGGTCAGTAGCCTCCATGCTCTCCCGCTGCGTGTCATGGTTTGAGCCAAGGCATGCAAGCAGACTAGCCATGTGACTATCCTGACCACCCAACTATCGGCGCCCACCACACTCGTTGTCACCCACCACACTTGTAGCTGCCCACGAATTGCCGTCGCCCACCACAATAGCTACCCACTCAATGGTGGAAGACGAAATGGCACAAGAAGCTTGGGGAGTTTTGTGAGTTCCGTCCGTCACGACTCGAGGGGTCGACGTCTGTCCGTCGCAAATCTCAGGGTCAAGTTCCGTGGCAGCTCGGTAGGGTGGAGTTCTAGGTTTCGTGAGGGTGGGTTGACGGAAGAAGAATAGGGCACAAGGAAAAGATTTGGGGGCTGAGAATGGGTGTTCAAGTGGGGTGCAAAGGGGCTGCCAATAGTTGAGAATCTGATGTAGTGCATGTACAAAATAGCTATGGTGGAAAGCCTAGGTGTCACTTGCTTATTGGCGGGCTATTAATTGAAGAACCTTGGATGGACCGATGTTAAGTATTTCTCACATATATATATATATATATCTACTGGGCATGTAGCAATATTGTATATATAGATTCTCTCAAATTTCTTGCCAAAAAATGAAAACAAAAATGATTCTCTCAAGTTTCGAAGAGTTTGTTTACTCATGTTATAAATATAAATACAAGATTTAAACAAACAAAACATATTTACCTAATGAATTAAAGATCATAAACGTGGAATATCACAAATTAATGGACATCCATCCATCGGTAGCCTGATTCATGTGATCTCTTCTATGCTAATTAGCTTAACACTTCAGATTAGCTAAGCTTCTCATTAATATTAGTCATAATTTTAGTTTTCAAGAACTTGTTATTAGTGATCTTTCTCAAACATTTTAAAAAAAAAAAAAATCTTAGTTTTGTCACTTAAAAGTTAGCATATAATTTTAGTATACACGAAAGCATATCATCCTTGTAAGTTACAACTAACTAATCAAGGTACTATATTGTGTTAATTTGTTGGATGTTTCACACTAAAATAGTGACAATCTTGTTAGGGTATTTGGCTTACAAGTTGGTGTTCGACAAAGGAATTACAAAGTGCTTTAATTGTGTACATTTGATCCTTATTTATAGACCACAAACACTGGTTGATAAGGTTATGTCTCTTGAAACTTCCTCAATCAACACCCCCATGAGAACCATCACTATGGGAATGATGCAAAAAAGTTGGGGATGCACCGTTTGGTGTGGTCATCCCGTGAAACAACATCTCCCACTTAAACACACATTAATAACGGCCATTTCAACAGATTTCATTTACTGTGATGGATAAAACAGTCACAAAAAATTAGAAAACTATTACAAAAAGTATTTTGTTACTGTTTGCTACACGGCCGTCACTAAAAGTTTTTTTTTTTTTTGTTGTGATGGTTGGAAGTCTGCCATGAGATGCAACGTTTGAATGTGAAGAGATTTTGTGACAATCAAATTGTCATGGAAAGTACATTTGAACGTAGCAAAATAACGTTTGAACATTTACTCAACCATTAATATTTGAATGATAAATATCTAACATTCGATATTTTTCATTCGAATGTTTGATTTCTACTTTCGAACGTTTGATTGTTGCATTCAAATGTTATTGAGCAATTGTTTGAATGTCAAAGATTAAACTTTCAAATGGTTAATATATACGTTTGAACATTAAGAAATTTTGTTTGATCATAATTGAATGAGTTTGATTGTTAGAGTATATAAATTTGAACATAATACCTTTCATTCAAACGTATTTATTTCATGTCTATGTAACTATGTTCAAACGTTGATTCAAACGTAAAGCCATGTTCAAAAGTTCTTCATTTACATTCAAACCTACTGATCAGAACTAATAATTTCATTAAATTAAAAAACATACAAATTGTATCATATTACACCACCAATAGCATCATCTAATAAAAATATTTTAGAGAGTTGCAGAATTAGAGGAGAAACATTTTGAACAATGATAGGGTTTATTTCTTCTTCTTTCCTTGCCCACCGCGATACTACTGCATTGACATAATATATTCCATATGGACCAACATCCTTCTCTGTACTTATTCTTGAACTTCAATACTTATTTTTACCTCTTGGTCTCTTTATCGCTCCTATAAACATATCTCTAAAGCGGACTTTTGAGATAAAGAGCCTCCAACTCCTGCTATCTCGACTTCATATGCTCAATTTCTTGGCACGCAGCGTCTAAATCCTTAGTAAGATTATTAACTTCTAAAGTTGAGGCTGAAGAGGATGAATCAACATGCTTGAAAGAACGTCCCAAACTATATACTAGATTAATAACTATATAGATTACTATACTATAGATACAATATATGCAATATATACTATATACTAGATTAATTAATAAATATATAGATTACTATACTATATATACAATATTTACTATATACTAGATTAATAAATATATATATCTATATGATAACTATACTATATACTAGATTATATATAATAACTATACTGTATAAAGTAATTATATTATATATATAGTGTATATAGTTAACATATTCCATATGGACCAGCATCTTTCTCTGTACTTATTCTTGAACTTCAATACTTATTCTTTCTTTTTGGTCTCTTTATCGCTCCTACAAACATATCTTTAAAGCAGACTTTCGCGATAAAAGAGCCTCCAACTCCTACTATCTCGACTTTATATACTCAATTTCTTGGCATGCAGCGTCCAAATCCTTGATAAGATTATTAACTTATAAAGTCGAGGCTGCAGAGGATGAACTGACACGCTTGAAAGAATGTCCCAAACTATATACTAGATTAATAACTACATAGATGGATTACTAAACTATATATAAAATATATACTATATACTAGATTAATTAATAAATATATAGATTACTATACTATATATATATAATATTTACTATATACTAGATTAATAAATATATATAATAACTATACTATATACTAGATTAATATCCAGGAGAGTCTTCAGGCTTTTACATTACAAAACGATTATCCACCTTCATTATCATACTGTCCACCACTTCTCCTTTTCTTCCTTAAAACCAAATTAAATTGGATTATGAAGTGAGAATATGTCATTAAACCTTATCCTTCTCTCAAAAACATATGTTCTTAGCCCGTCAAGTTTCTGTAAAATGGTGAGAAAAGTACAATTATGATCATGTTGTAAAAATGTTCTCAAAGATTACCAAGGCTCCTGAAGTTCTAGTTCAGAGAAGTAGGTTCCAAGCTCAATTAGCAACGATTACCAATAAAAATGATTTGAAAAAAATTAGCTGAGGCAATGTCACAAGTCTCAGACAGTGATGAACAAGAAGACCATCAAGTCAGATTATCTCCAGCACAGCAAACAACATCATCGCCATTACAACAGGTCTCTCCCTCTCAACAGGCCTATGAGAATTCTCCATATTATCCTTCGTAGCTGATGGATTCTCAAGATTCGTTTGAATTGGAACTAACAAATTATGACCCTCAGATTATGTAATTCTAAAAGATTATTGTCCTTTTGTCCATTATCAGAACACTGTTCAAGATGTCCGTCGGTCAAAAATCGTCCAACTGTCTATTTACTATTTAAGCCGCCCACGTTTAATAAATGTAGCCGCCTATTTACTGTGTATGAGTTAGTGGAGTCACTGTACATGTCAGTAATATTATTGTAAATTACTGTTTTGGTGCCTATAAATTGGCAGTTTGTGTGTAAGGAAAGGCATTCAGAAACTTTCATTTGAAGCCATTCCCAATCCTTCTCTCTCGTCACTCTAAAACCTCTCTCTTGTAAACTTCTTTCATGTCTCATGCCTTTCAATCATTTCAATCGTATGATCCTTCTTACTTCGATTATTATGATTACCAGCAAGCCTGGAACAAGACATTTTTAAGACAAAACAAGAATTTGCGCCATTCCTGGTTTCTCTATTTTGACAAATTACAAGAAATTAAAACTCTACCACGATGGTTTCTACTAAGGCCAAAGATGATTTATTAGAACAAATCTCTAGCAAATTAACAAAATTAAATCTTGATAATAATGCATCTACTTCAAGACAATCTCATATTAATGTATTAAGTAAAACAGATTCACCTGAATTATCTGACTCTGAAATAAATAATATTGAAAATTAATTTAAAGAATTACAAATAAACAAGATTAAAGGAGATCATCAAAATAAATATTTTTCTAGGAATTCTGCTAAGCATACTTCCATAACTATATACACTAGATTAATATATATAGTGTATATAGTTATTAATCATAATGTATATAGTAATATATAATATTGTAATATAGTAACATAATATATAATATAGTATATATATAATATATAATATATAATATAATATTTTAAGTTTGAACTTTTACAACACACGTTCGTACGGTTTGAAAAAATGCATTAACATTCTCACGTTATTTGTATATATGTTGTGTGTCTGAATGTCGAACGACATTTCCACCCACATCCAAAACTCGAACTATCGCTGGTAAATTTTTAGAATAGTATAATTAAGTTGTTTTAAGTGAATGATTTATTTATCAAAAAATAGTTGAATACTTAATTATGTATTAAATTCTAATACGGGATATAAATTTATGTCAATTTTGTGCACACAAAAGTTCCATAATTGTCCTTAAAATAATTAAAACATACTTACATACTGCAGGGCATTATTAGAAAGAAAAGAGATAGTTATAAAAGAAAAATTTTATGTGCAGTCACTTTTGCATACTCTTTTGTGCACTCCAGTGATTTGATTGGTTGTGTATTAAAAAAATTAATACAGCTAATTATATCGGTGGAGTGTACAAAAAATACATAAAAGTGACTGTACATAACATTACTCATTATGAAATGTTCAATTTCTAACCCTTGAGCTGACACACCTTTCGGCGGTCCCAAAATGTGCGCTGGACAGTGGGTGCTAAGGGCAAGGGACGTGAACCAGCAGCAGCTCTGGGTCGTGGCCTCAAGATGGCGCAGGAGAGGAGAGTCACGCGTGCACGGGCAGTAGACCTGGATGAGGACGCACACTGGAGGAAAAAAAGAAATGAGTGCAAGGGAGAGCTTTTCATTCGGGGAGTTACTTCTTTATTTTTATTAGTTTTAGTTTTTTTTTTTTTCATTTTTCGTTTTGCTGGGGCCGTTCAATTTTTTCTTCTTTATTTCCCGAGTTTTCGTTTTCGTTTTGGTTTTGGGCGGCTTTGTTTTCTTTTCTTTTTTTTCTTTTTTTGTTTGTACTTTTTCTTTGGGTTAGACGGCTGGATTATTTTCTCTTTTTTCCTAAGTTTTTAGCTTTCAGTTTCAATTTCTTTGGGGCGCTACGTCGCCTTCAGCCACTTCTTTATTTTCAGTTCTGCTGGGTTTTATTTTGATGCTTTTCGGACAGCATTAGTTTTCGGTTTTCCTTTTCTTTCCTACGGCTTCTCCCTTCATTTGAGGCAGATTGGTCCTTATTTTCCTGTGCTACGACATTTCTTGTTTCATTTTTCAGAAGGTATTTCAGAAGTAGTTGTTTGCACTTTTGAGATTTCATTTGGGTATTGTCTTAGATTTTATCATGACTCAACTTAGATTAATTTTTGCTGCTAGAGATACTATTTGTAACTAATTTCTAAAACTTGAGTTGTAGAATGAGACTTGATTTGTTTTAGGTTCTAGTTTAATGCAATATTTTGTTTATAAATGTTGATTTCACTATGTTACTAGTCGGATTTGAGTTGAAAATAGATTACAGCTCTTATTCTTAATTTGTTGTCGACGTAAGGCACAACAAAAGCTTGAAAATTATCAAGACTTCTCTTGGTTGATTGTAAATGTGTGTTTGGCTAGTAAAGTAGAAAATTCCTTAGGAAAATATTGCAAAACTTGAGCAAAACTTTTTATCTTCCGTTTATCAATACCTTGATTAAATTGTTAATCGAGAAAATTATCTAAAAACCGAAACAATGAGAGTCTCATACCCAACCTAAGTGTTTGTTAATTAGTCTTTTTGATTAGTGATAAAAGGTTAGAATTGCATAATTAAGTTGTTTAAATGGGTGATTTATTTTATCAAATAAAGATTGAACACTTAATTATGCATCAAATTCTAATATTGAATGCAAATTAATTGATGTCAATATTTTATATACATAAAGTTCTATATTTGTCTTTGAAAGAAATACATTTTTTATGTACTGCAGGGCATTTATGAAAATACTAAAAGAGAATGGAACTCACGGCTGGAACTCAAGGGAGCAAGCAGAAAATCAGCACATGCAGAAAGAAAGTTAGGCCACCCACTCCACCATTCTTCAAAGTTTGGCCACCCACTCTTGAGAAATGGTAGGATGCTCTCTCCTATAAATAGGAGAGAGCTCAGAAGAGAAAGATCATCAAGGCAGTGGAGACGAAGGAGAGAAGACAGAACTTTAAAACTTAGCTTTCATTTTTCAGTTTCATTCTCATTTCATTCGGCAGTTGTTGTTCATTTTAATTCATTTTTCAGTTTCATGCTTCTGTTTTAGTTTTCATTCAGCATCAGTTTATTTTACAGCTTTAATTTGAAACTTAAGGAAGCAAGTTTTCTTTCCATGTTAAAGCAAGCTTTCTTTGTATTCATCTAGGAAATAATTTCTTTTAGTGTTTATTTTATTTAGAGCTCAACTTCAATTTGAGTGTGTAATTTATTTGAAATTTTAATTTAATTGAGAGTTCAATTTCTTTTAGGATGCATTTTATTTAGAGCGTTTATTTTATTTGAGAAATCATTTTATCTGGAAGTTCAGATTTTTGGATTGGAGAACGCAGTCTCCATTTCCAAACATCAAGTTTATTCCTTACAATTCCTGTTTTTATTTAATTTCAGTTTAATGTCTTATATTTTCCGTGCACATTTAATTTCTGTCTATTTAAATTACTGTCATTTATTTTTTTTGCACCTTTAATTTCTGTTTATTTAAATTACTATCATTTATTTTTCTCGCACTTGTAATTCCTCTATTTAGGTTAATGTCATTTATTTTCTTGCATCTTTAATTCCTATTATTTAAATTAATGTCATTTATTTTTCTTGTTCTTTTAAATTTCAGTCTATTAATTTCAGCAATTTTAATTTAGTTTCATGCATTTTCATTCCTTACTTTTCATCGCTGCATTCAAATCCGACAAACAAATCTAAAAACATGAATCTAGTCCATGACTAGTAAAATTTCCATCCATTGCACATACCATTTATTTTTTTTTTCTTTGTGAAGTTTTTCACAATTTTTCAACGAGTTTAAATTTTGAGTAAATTTTCCCTGAGGAGACGATCTAGGAATTTATTCCTTATTATTACACGACATCCTCCTACACTTGGGATAGCATTAATGCTACTCATTTTTGAGTGAGTCAAGTTTTTGGCGCCGTTGCCGGGGAAAGTAGTTTAAATTTAAACTCGTTTATTTTTTTTTGCTTCTCTAAACTGATGTTTCATGTCATGGGTAAGAGACAGTTCAAATAGGTTGCTTAGAGTCACATCGAGTGTTGAGAGTAGTATACACAGCTTGGAGATAGATAGCTCGCCTATCTTTTCTTTGAGTGAGTCAGGTGGCAAAATTGAAATTAAAACAGAAAACATGGCTGCACCTGCACCACGCACTCTTAAGGACTATTTGCAACCCACTCGTACCACTACACCTTCATGCATTATTTTACCAGAAAATGCACCCAATTTCTCTATTAAGCATGGCATGATGTCAGTGATACCTCAGTTCCACGGGATGGATTCTGAGAGTCCGTACCAGCACTTAACAGATTTTGAGTTGGCTTGTGCCACATTTATCACTAGGGCTGTTACTGATGAGTTCATTAGACTTCGTTTATTTCCTTTCTCTTTAAAGGATAAAGCGAAGATTTGGTTTAACTCTTTAAGACCCAACTCTATTTCTAGTTGGTCTGATATGCAGCGTGAATTCTTACAAAAAATTTTTCCCTTTCAGAGAACTCAATTTTTGCAAGAGCAAATCAGCCAATTCAATCAGAGACCTGATGAGACCTTTCAGGCCAGTTGGGAAAAATTTAAAGATTTGATGAACATCTGTCCACATCATGGTTTTGAATCTTGGAGGTTGGTGAGCTATTTTTACACTGGCCTCACTCCGGAATGCAAGCAATTTGTTCAGACAATGTGCAATGGGGAGTTCTTTAGCAAGGAACCTGATGAAGCACTGTCATTTTTTGACTACCTTGCTGAGAGCGCGCAACAGTGGAATACTCGTACTGATCGAGTTCCATCAACAGCACAACCACTGAGAGCTATTTCTGGAGGGGGTAGATACGAGCTTAAAGGGGACACTGATGTTCAAGCCCGAATAACTGCTTTAACTAGAAGAATGGAGGTCATGGAAATGGACAAAGTAAAGGCTGTGAAAGTAGCAGAGGCATGTTCTATATGTGCTGATTCAAACCATAAGACCAAAGACTGCCCGATAATGCCAGTGTTTCAAGAAAGTGGGTCGGAGCAGATGCAATCAACTAATTGGGTGAATAGAGCACAAAATCAGCCTTTCTCCAACACATATAATCCGGGGTGGCGGAATCATCCAAATTTCTCATGGAGAAATGATCAACCTGGTCGGTCCCCACCACCTCAACAGCAACCATTTCATCAGAGTGCTCCTCAGCATCAGTATCCGTCATATCAGAATCCTCAGAGCTATCCTCCTGTAGCTCCGCCTGGATTTCAACCTCATATGGCTGCACAGAGTTTTCAACCTTCATCATCTGCAAAGAAAACTCTAGATGATAGTATGGCACAGATGGCCAATACACTTCAACAATTCATGCAGATTCAGGCCACCACAAATAATCAAAATACTCAGGCCATAAATGAGTTGCGTGGCACTATGAACAAGATGAGCACAACCTTGAGCACCCTGGAGAAAGGGAAATTTCCAGCACAGCCTCAACCTAATCCTCAAGTATACAGGCAGCAACAACAACAAGTGCATAATGTCTCAGGGGACGTTATTGAGACAGCGAAGGCAGTCCTTACTTTGAGAAGTGGGAAAGAAGTTTCCCGACCAGAAATGCCTATAGACACACAGGAAGTTGCTCCTACACCTGAAGATATAACGGAGACTGATGAAATTAAGAAAGAACTAGAGGTAGTGAGACCAGAGTTGAAGAAGCCTGTGACTGTAGATGCTGAAACTACCAAGGGATACCAACCTGTGGTTCCTTATCCTCAAAGATTGGCGGCTGGCCAAAAGAGCAGGTATCACACGGAGATTCAAGAGATTTTCAAGCAAGTGAAAATCAATATTCCACTTTTGGATGCCATACAACAAGTACCTTCATATGCAAAATTTTTGAAGGACTTGTGTACAGTGAAGAGGAAGCTGAATGTAAAGAAGAAAGCCTTCCTGACGGAGCAAGTTAGTGCATTAATATTGAGCGAGACTCCTCAGAAGTTTGGAGATCCCGGCTCTCCCAACATTTCCATTATGATCGGCGAATCACGCATTGGGAGAGCTCTACTTGATTTGGGGAGTAGTGTGAACTTGCTACCGTTCTCAGTTTATGAACAATTGGGATTGGGTGAGCTGAAAAAGACCTCCATCATGCTACAACTGGCTGACAGATCAGTTAAGGTACCAAGGGGTATTGTAGAGGACGTGTTGGTCCAGGTGGACAAATTCTACTACCCAGTGGATTTTGTAGTTCTTGATATGCAGCAGCCAGCCTCCACTATTTACCAAGCTCCTGTCATCCTTGGAAGACCATTTCTAGCTACATCAAACGCTTTGATTAATTGCAGAAGTGGAGTGTTGAAGCTTACCTTTGGGAACATGGCACTTGAGTTGAACGTTTTCAACGCTTGCAAGATGCCAACACATTTTGATGACACAAGTGAATTGAATGCTGTGGAGAGTTTGACATCAACAGAGTCTATTTGCTCAACCTCTCCTTTCTCTGATGATGATTATATTTTTCAGACATCTGAATATTTACTTGATGAGAAAATTGATCATATCAATGAAAATGACTTTGAATTTCTTGATTATTTTGCAGATTCTTTACCACTTGAAGTACAATTTGCCGGAGCAAGATGGAAACCCCAGTTCGAAGCTTTACCACCACCAGACATGCTTAGATCTTCAGAGGAAGAAGTTCCCCGATTGGAACTAAAACCGCTTCCTCAAGATTTAAAGTATGCGTTCCTTGGACCTGAAGAAGGCACTTTTCCGGTGGTGATTTCCTCAAAACTAAATCAGAAGGAGGAAGCCAAATTGATTGAAATATTAAGAAAGCATCGAGGCGCAATTGGTTGGACAATAGCCGACATCAAAGGCATTGATGCCGCTATATGTACCCACAGAATTCATCTTGAAGACGATGCTAAACCAGTTCGTGATGCTCAACGTAGGCTCAATCCTACCATGAAGGAAGTTGTGAAAGAGGAAGTGCTTAAGCTACTCGCAGTGGGTATCATTTACCCCATCTCAGACAGTAAGTGGGTAAGTCCAACTCAAGTGGTACCAAAAAAATCTGGTTTAACTGTCATACAAAATGAGAAAAATGAGTTAATTCCAACTCGAATGGTTACTGGCTGGAGAATGTGCATTGATTATAGAAAACTTAATTCAGCCAGTAGGAAGGATCATTTTCCTTTACCATTTTTGGATCAAATTTTGGAAAGAGTGGCTGGAAATGCATATTATTGTTTCTTGGATGGCTATTCTGGTTATTATCAAATTGCTGTAGCGCCTGAGGATCAGGAGAAAACCACTTTCACCTGTCCTTTTGGCACTTTTGCTTTTACTAGAATGCCTTTTGGTTTGTGTAATGCTCCAGCTACTTTTCAGAGATGCATGATGAGTATTTTTTCTGACATGATTGATGATATTTGTGAAATATTCATGGATGATTTCTCTGTTTTTGGAAAAACTTTTGAAAGTTGTTTGCATAATTTGGCACGTATTCTCCAAAGATGTGAGGAAAAAAATCTTTTACTTAATTGGGAGAAGTGTCAATTCATGGTTACTCAGGGCATTGTTTTGGGACACATTGTTTCCTCTGAAGGTATAAAGGTCGACAAGGCAAAGATTGAATTAATATCTAAACTTCCTATTCCTAGGACGGTTAGGGATATTCGTTCTTTCCTTGGTCATGCTGGTTTTTATAGGCGGTTTATTCAAGGGTTTAGTTCTATTGCAAAACCTTTGTGCACTCTTTTACAAAATGACATTGAATTTGTTTGGACTGATGAGTGCCAAAAAGCTTTTGATACCCTTAAAAATTCGCTTACCACTGCTCCTATTGTGCGACCCCCGCAGTGGGACATTCCCTTTGAAATCATGACAGATGCAAGTGATTATGCCTTAGGAGCTGTTTTGGGTCAGCGTGTGGATAATAGACCATGTGTGATTTACTATGCTAGTAGAACCTTGAATGATGCCCAGAAAAATTATACCACTACTGAAAAAGAACTGCTTGCAGTGGTTTTTGCACTTGATAAATTCAGGGCTTATATTCTTGGTTCTCCTGTTACTATTTTCACTGACCACTCTGCTCTTAAGTATTTGTTGGCTAAAAAAGATGCAAAACCACGCTTGATTCGATGGATTCTATTACTTCAAGAGTTCAACATCAACATTAGGGACAAGAAAGGAGTTGAAAACGTGGTAGCTGACCACCTCTCTAGATTGTCATCTCCTTCTTCAAATGTCAGCCTCCCTCTTGATGATAGTTTTCCGGATGAGCACCTGTTTGTGGTAAATAAAGTTCCCTGGTATGCTGACATAGTCAATTATCTGGTGACTGAGCAAATGCCTTCTGAATGGTCAACCCAAGATAAGCGTCGGTTTCTATCTGAGGTAAAACATTTCTACTTTGATGACCCTTATCTTTTCAAATATTGTTCGGACCAATTGATTCGAAGATGCATTCCTGATGATGAGTTTTCTTCAGTATTGAGATTTTGTCATATGGGTGCATGTGGTGGTCATTTTTCAGCGAAGAAAACAGTGGCAAAAATTTTGCAAAGCGGTCTTTATTGGCCGTCTATGTTTAAGGATGCTTACAATTTTTGCAAAGCGTGTGCGTCTTGTCAAAAGTTAGGAGCTATTAGCAAAAGAAACATGATGCCCCTTTCCCCCATTCTTACTTTAGAAATCTTTGATTGTTGGGGAATAGACTTCATGGGACCTTTTCCGGTTTCCTTTGGAAACACATATATTTTATTGGCTGTGGACTATGTTTCAAAGTGGGTTGAGGCCATCGCTTGCAAAACCAATGACCATCATGTTGTATTAAAATTTTTACAATCTTTGTTTGCTCGATTTGGCATGCCCAAGGTTATCATTAGTGATGGGGGTTCTCATTTTTGCAATAAACCATTTTCTACACTTGTAAAAAAATATGGTATTACACATCGAGTTTCCACCCCCTATCACCCCCAAACAAATGGGCAAGCTGAATTGGCAAATAGAGAAATAAAACTCATTCTGGAGAAAACGGTAAATCCTAATAGGAAAGATTGGTCGATTAAGCTTCTTGATGCTTTGTGGGCATACAGGACAGCTTTTAAAACAAATCTAGGGATGTCTCCCTATCGATTAGTTTATGGTAAAGCTTGTCATTTACCTGTTGATATTCAGCATCGAGCTCTTTGGGCCATAAAACATGTTAACATGTCACTTGATGAAGCTTCAGGGTTGAGAAAATTGCAGATTAATGAATTGGATGAAGCTCGTCGGAATGCTTATGACAACGCGCAATTGGCAAAGGAACGGATGAAAATTCTGCATGATCAGAAAATTCATCCAAAGCATTTCACAATTGGCCAGGAAGTTCTCCTTTACAACTCTCGCTTGCATATTTTTCCTGGAAAGTTGAAATCACGATGGAGTGGACCATACATTGTAAAGACTGTTCATCATCATGGTGCGGTAGACATTGTCAATCCGAAGAATGGTAATAGCTTCACTGTCAACGGACAACGTCTAAAGTCATTTCTGAAGGATTTTGATCCACATGAAGAGATCTTGCTTGTGCAAGATCCCAGGGAAGTGTTTTGATTCGTTTCTCCTTCTGTACAGTTTTCTTTACTTGCATTTTCTTTTATTTGTTCTTTTGCATTTGATTTTATTTTTCTTGTTGTTTGTTTGTTTTGTTTTGTTCTTTTGCATCTTTCGTTCGATTCAGTGAGGACTATGTCTCTCACTAGTTAGGAGCGAAACCATGGCATTGTGTAAAAATAAAAAAATAAAAAAAAATAAAAATAAAAATAAAAATAGATAGATTTTATTTAAAAATGCTTTTACATAAACTTGAGGTTCTTAGCCTCAGATTGGAGACGCTCATTCTCTTCATACAAAATCATGTCAGCCCTATTCATAGGAGCTGGCAAGCGGAATGAAGAACTCAATAGAGATTTCAACTGTTTATTCTGCTGCCGAAGGATTCCTTCCCTTGTGTGAGACTCTTGAACAATGCGTTGAAGTACAGCAATTTGTTCTTTTAGCCTTTCAACCTCATGGTTTTTGGCTTGAACCCGCTGGGAAAAAGCAACAATAGAGGATGAGTAGCGAGTTCCGAGACTCACCAAATCATAGATAGCATCAGAGTCTGACTTATTAGCCATGCTATCATTTTCTTGCTGCAACATGGCACCAATGGCAGCTGCAGAAAGGACAGGAGGTTGAGATGTAGAAGAATGAGCCATTGAGAAAGGGATTGAGAACTTAAGGCGAGAATGTTGAAGGAATGCAGATGAGTTATAGAGATAAGAAGAGAACTTGATGCGGATTGAATGAACTTTGAGACTGATTTTATAGAGAGAGCATGAAGAACAAGTCCGGAGCCTTCAATCTCGTTTGTCAACAACATCAGGCGTTTATTTTCAAATCTCTAGCCACACTTGTCTGGTCACGGACGGATCCACCCAAAAAAAAAAAAAAAAAATAGATTTCAGTAATCTCGTTAATTTCAGTTATCTTTTGCTAATTTTCTCGTATTCTCTTTTTGCAGGTACGATTTTTTGACGAAAAATGGATTAAGGAACATTGCTTTCATATTCATATCAGTTGGTAATCTCGTTCCAAAACTTTTTATTTTACTTTCTTGCTTGTTTTTATTTCTTTTGCTTTTTGTATCTTCTAACTTTGATAGAAATTTACTCCCTGTGTGCACTCGAGTATTTCAGGTGACATCTTTCCTCTTTACTCTTTCGTTTCAATATATGTTCTGCAGTGTTTATCTTGCTTAAATTCATGCCTGCATAACATATATCGTCGAACATTCATTTGCTGAACATTGAGGACAATGTCAAATTTAGTTGGGGGGAGAGAGTTTCTGTTGAATTTTTTTTTGTTGAAGATGTATTAGTACTAAAAAAAAAAAAAAAAAAAAAAATGATTTGTTGAAGTAATGGAACATGTGGAATGTAGTGCAAATATGAGTATATGTCAAAAGAGGGACTTATCCATTTTATTTAGTTGTTAAACCAAGGGAAAGATGTTAAGAGTTTTGCTTAAACACACACAACACATACCCGGAAGGCCTAGAAAGACTACATTGAGTCATTGTTGGTTGATTTACACTTCAATTGTTTGAGACTCTAATGAACCATATCCTAATGGCTTAGGAAGAAATTTGAATTAAATGAGAAAAGGGACAAGCCAGGAATCAAAAAAAAAAAAAAAAAAAAAAAAAAACAAAACAAAAACAAAAATTACATTTGTGTACTGGAAAAGGCTGCCTATTACCGGGGTCCTTACAAAAGAAGTAGGCACCTTTCAAAGTGTAATAGCGTGAAAGCCGCCACTACAATGGTTTTGAATTAGAGTAAGACCATGTGGTTTTCTCAGATTAGTTGTTGTGATTGAAATTATTAATGCCTCTTGGTAGTCAATCTTGGAATTCTAACCCCATTTCCATGCACTTAAAAGAAAGCAAGCTTTGTTACATGTAATTCCCTTGGTTGATTAACTAAATTGTGTATAAATCTCTCAGTTGATACAAAATTCAGATTAATCTATCTCCAGTGTTCTTAAACTCAACAAATCTATTTCATGGCATATGATTCTCAGATTTTCTCAAGTTGGTAATTTCACCTTTGCATGAATTCATTCGCTTTATTTGCTAGAGTCTAGCAAAAAGCTAGTTGGGGGGTGTGATAAAAGGTTAGAATTGCATAATAAAGTTGTTTAAATGGGTGATTTATTTTATCAAATAAAGATTGAACACTTAATTATGCATCAAATTCTAATATTGAATGCAAATTAATTGATGTCAATATTTTATATACATAAAGTTCTATATTTGCCTTTGAAAGAAATATATTTTTTATGTACTGCAGGGCATTTATGAAAATACTAAAAGAGAATGGAACTCACGGCTGGAACTCAAGGGAGCAAGCAGAAAATCAGCACATGCAGAAAGAAAGATAGGCCACCCACTCCCAAGTTAGGCCACCCACTCCACCATTCTTCAAAGTTAGGCCACCCACTCCCAAGTTAGGCCACCCACTCCACCATTCTTCAAAGTTAGGCCACCCACTCCCAAGTTAGGCCACCCACTCCACCATTCTTCAAAGTTAGGCCACCCACTTCAAAGTTAGGCCACCCACTCCCAAGTTAGGCCACCCACTCTTGAGAAATGGTAGGATGCTCTCTCCTATAAATAGGAGAGAGCTCAGAAGAGAAAGGGCATCAAGGCAGTGGAGACGAAGGAGAGAAGACAGAACTTTAAAACTTAGCTTTCATTTTTCAGTTTCATTCTCATTTCATTCGGCAGTTGTTGTTCATTTTAATTCATTTTTCAGTTTCATGCTTCTGTTTTAGTTTTCATTCAGCATCAGTTTATTTTACAGCTTTAATTTGAAACTTAAGGAAGCAAGTTTTCTTTCCATGTTAAAGCAAGCTTTCTTTGTATTCATCTAGGAAATAATTTCTTTTAGTGTTTATTTTATTTAGAGCTCAACTTCAATTTGAGTGTGTAATTTATTTGAAATTTTAATTTAATTGAGAGTTCAATTTCTTTTAGGATGCATTTTATTTAGAGCGTTTATTTTATTTGAGAAATCATTTTATCTGGAAGTTCAGATTTTTGGATTGGAGAACGCAGTCTCCATTTCCAAACATCAAGTTTATTCCTTACAATTCCTGTTTTTATTTAATTTCAGTTTAATGTCTTATATTTTCCGTGCACATTTAATTTCTGTCTATTTAAATTACTGTCATTTATTTTTTTTTGCACCTTTAATTTCTGTTTATTTAAATTACTATCATTTATTTTTCTCGCACTTGTAATTCCTCTATTTAGGTTAATGTCATTTATTTTCTTGCATCTTTAATTCCTATTATTTAAATTAATGTCATTTATTTTTCTTGTTCTTTTAAATTTCAGTCTATTAATTTCAGCAATTTTAATTTAGTTTCATGCATTTTCATTCCTTACTTTTCATCGCTGCATTCAAATCCGACAAACAAATCTAAAAACATGAATCTAGTCCATGACTAGTAAAATTTCCATCCATTGCACATACCATTTTTTTTTTTTTCTTTGTGAAGTTTTTCACAATTTTTCAACGAGTTTAAATTTTGAGTAAATTTTCCCTGAGGAGACGATCTAGGAATTTATTCCTTATTATTACACGACATCCTCCTGCACTTGGGATAGCATTAATGCTACTCATTTTTGAGTGAGTCAATTAGAAACTCTAATTCCAGCTTTGATTAAATTTTTAGAGAAATTGAATTCATAGTTTTTTTTTCTTAACTCATCTTCAATATTTTTCACATTGCATTTCATTTTTTTATTTTCATCTCTCGTAGTAAACACATTTTTTTACAACAAAAATTTCATAAATGTTTTGATAACCCTTTGTCCCTGTGGAATACGATCCTGAACTTATCATTGATACAACTTGACACTTCTACAGTAAGAAGTACATTTGAGACCAAGTTAATCGCACGCCGCTGTCGATTGCCACCACAACTGTCACATAAAAGGTTAATGTCCCATTGGTAGCAAAATTTGTAACTTGCTTTTCTGGCCACCATGAGTGGCTAATGGCCAAATAGCCACTGTAGATAGTCTACACTCAATATATACTTCATTTATACAGTGACTATTACAAGATTAAATGTATATTTGAGGAAATCGGAAATGGCTAAGTCGACTCAACCATTTATGCATTTAAATGTTCGAACATCCCACTAACAACGTTCGAATAATTATCTGTACTCTGAAAGTATGTTAATCTACGTTCAAATGTACTAGTACGTTCGAACATTTATGCACTAAAATGTTCAAATGTAATGTTTTCCTGGCTATTTGAATTCTAACGTTCGAACGTAACATTTCTATAGTTTGAACGTTTAAGGATGCATTCAAACTTTATATATGCATCAAACATTCAAATGTAAGGTCTCGTGGGACGTTTTAGTTTTGATGTTTGTACGTATTCCTGCATAAGTTCAAACGTTAAGTTAAATAATCACGAATGCACTCGCACGTTCAAACGTATTTACATGAAGCATTCGAAAGTAACATTTAGTGGGTCTGTTGACTCCTAACGTTCGAACATGATTACCTACATATTCGAAAGTATTTCAAAACAAATTTTGAAATATCCTCTTTTTATGTATATTTTTGTTGAATGATTTTTTTAAAATTATTATAACTAGTGTTTTCCTTATTTTAAATTAAAGGTGATTTTTGCATTATTAGTTAATGATTTTTAAGTTGTGAAATTATTTTAACATGATTTTTTGTTATTTATTATTATTTTATATTTAAATTAGTTATTTTTGGGCTTTGAAATTATTGTGTTTTTAGATTTTATTTTGTTTAATCACTGCATTTGAATTATTTTATTGAACATGCTGTTTTGAAAATAATTTTCATTAGATCAGTTTAGTGACCCAAGTTGAGGGTGGGACCTCATTTCTTTCACTTCCTTTTTCTTTTTCTCTTTTTCTTTTTCTTTTTCCCTTTTCCTTCTCCTTTTCCTTCTCCTTTTTCTTCTCTCTTTTTCTTTTCTCCCTTGCTTCTCTCTCCCCATGTGTGTGACGTCCCTCTCTCTTTCTTCGTTGTTTCCTTCGTCTGCCCCAGTGCGCCGCCCATTGTCGTCATTGTTGCTTCCATTCTCTTCCCCATCAATAGGCGACCTCACCCCTCTATTTTCAGCCCTCCAAACGCCGCCATTAACCACCACAAGCACTACCAAGCCGCACGGTTTTGTGCTCCCCGCGTCACCATGCCTCTACCGTTGGCCACCATTTCTTCACTACTTCATCACCAGCCCTCTAGCATTCTAACCCACTCATCCCTAGCCCCGATCCGCCACCAATGAAGCTCAACCAACCCACTCTCCAATTTGGGCTTTTTGGCCTTCAACCGCCATTTGTGCTGCCACTCACGACCAACTACCACTTTCATTAGCTTTGCCAATACCCCTAATCTCTACCCTAGTTTTCCCTAGTCTTCATTTTTTCCCGTTCAAATTTGGGTATTTTGTGACCCACGGCCACAGTGCATTTTGCAATGTGACATTGCCTTTCCATCGCCTTTTGCAGCTCACTGATCATTCGAAAGTTATTTTATAGTACTGTAAGTATTTTCCAAACGACCCTTAAGATTTAAATATACTTATGCTTTAACAATTATTCTGTGATTGGTTGATTGTACCGAACTGAGTTCGAGGAGTATGGAGGTCGGTTGGATTGGAGGACGAAGTTGTGTTTATGACTGATTGATGTTGGGATTGGTTGTTGTTGGATATTTATATCTTGTCGTATGCATTGCATAGTACACACATGTTCATGTTTGTAAATTGAAAACTGGGTTTTCGTGTAATTGCATACATGTTCATGTGCATATTTGAAAACTAAGTTTTCAATGTAATAAATGATTTTTGGGTATGTTTAAATGAATGAAATAAATGGTTTGAGTCAGAGTTACTGTAAGGATGGTGGTAAGCAGGGACAATGGTAGAGTTCCTGCTGTGATTCCCTCCTACAGTGTACGCATAGGGATGGTAGTAAGTAAGGATAGTGGTAGAGTCCCGCCTTTAATTCCCGCCTACAATGCACTCGTAGGAATGGTGGTAAACAAGGATTGTGATAGAGTCTCGCTTATGATTCCCGCCTATAATACTTTGATAGTTGGTTAATGGCTCATTTTCTTGAAAAATGGCGAGTTTGATGTTGGGCCATATGCTGGAAAAATGACGATTGTTTTAATGGATTGGATTTTTATACCAAAATGGGATTTTGGCGTGCGTGAAAAATTGGTTATTTTGGAAAATGATGATTTTCGTGTCTCATGCATATGGCATCATGTACATGCATTTTGTTATTGCATGAATGTATTTTTATCTTGTGGTTTGCTTGGATTATTACTTACCTATGGTATCGTTTCTTGATAATGTAGATTTTGGTGCAGGTGAGGAGGTTGAGCCTAAGGATGTGGCTCCGCCAGAGGAGTGATCGGTGATCACTCTCTTGTGGGTTGTGATTTATTTCTCATTTTTAGTTATTGTTTTGAGTTTGTATTATATTTTTACTGGTTAACTGTATATTTTCTATGCGCTTGTTTTTAAGTGAACTTGTATTTAAACAATTCTGGTACTTAGTGATTAACTTAACTCATTCTGCTGTGTTATTTGTTATACATGTATTGCATGTATACACAATTAACCCGTGGCGATGGGATGTGTGACCTTTGTTGTCATCATCCTAGACTCCTCGATTCCTATGTTTCCATACGTGGGGGTCGAGGGCGTCACAAATTTAATTTTGTTTCATATATGTATACTACTATTTTTTCTTTTTACAAAATATGGCTCATCCTTTGACAACTAAAAAACGGGAGAGGGAAGGAACTCAGGACACTTCTCGGATAGGCTATAGAACTGTTATGGTCGAACACGAAGTGTATATCAACAAGTTCGACGAGCTAACATGGGAGGAGAAGAATGTGAGGTCCGTCTTTATTTCTAGAGGTTGGACCAACATATGCGCATTGAGGGGGAGTATATACCCTTCCATGTTCCGTAAGTTTTATATGGAGATGTCGTCCATGCCTCAGGATGCATCATCTCACACCATAACTGTACGCGGTGTTTAGTTCAAGATTTTGGAGGATGTCATCACCCAGGTACTCAAGGTCCGTTGCGTATCTGAGGAATCTAGTATAGTGGATGCTCAAGCTGATGGCGCACCAGATATAGGCCCATCTGCATCATCTACTGGCCCAATCAAGTCTATTAAACAGTCGGAGGGCGAGGATACTAATCAGCCTCAAGATGACAACCACGATGAGGATTTCTTCATCCTTATTAGGAGATACCACACAACATTCTTTTAGAAGAACAAGTTCTCACAGGCATTGCTGCTCCCATTTTTGCATATGGTTGCATCACATAGTTGCAACAAACATGGATCCTGTAACCCATAAGATCACCTTCAGTTGGACTCCCACACAGTTCCTCATACGACTGGCATATGGAGAGCCCATCAACTTGCCACTATGGATATTTGAGAGAATCGTTACAAGGCGAGTATCATCTCCACTGACAACCTAGCAAATGGAATGATCATTACTCAACTATTACAGGACCGGAGAGTGCCAACCCAAGCGAAGAGTGGCTGACTGAGCAGATGAGCCCACTAGACATGATCTCACATTGTCAGAGCATTGGATAGGGAAGGGGGCGTGCTTGGCATTGTGACGCCCCCAACTCCCACTTACGAAAATACAGGAATCAAGGCATCGGAATGATAACAATATGGGTCACACATTCCAATGATAAGTGCCAAGTATATATACATGCAGAAAGTGTACAACAAAAATGCAGCAGATAATTAAAAGCCAGCCAACTAAGTACCAGAAATTCATATACACACAAACTAAAATAAAAGTATTTCAAAATATTATACAATTATCCAGCAAAAATAAAGTAAAGACCAATATTTACGTAATCAAAAAAAGTGATACATAACCCATGAACCGAAGTGACCACATGTCACTCCCTAGGTGGAGTTGCATCCCTAGGCTCTATATCATCATCTGCATCAAAATCTAAGATACCATTAAACGGTACCACAGGATATCGAATACCGTGAGATTATGAGTCTCAGCAATTAATCAACCAAACAATCCAAAAGCTAAAATATATTAATGCATCCAACAAACATGCGTGCACATGACAAAACATGCATGTGACCCAAAACCATATTTTTCAAAAATAACCACTCACCATTTTCTAGGAAAATGGTCCAATCATAAAATCCACTATTTTTCTAGAAAATGGTTCTCATATCCATTTATTAAAAATAGTCATTTTTCTAGAAAATAGCTCATTAACCAATTAACACTGTAGACGGGAATCACAAGCAGGACTCTACCACCATCCCTACTATGTGCACTGTAGGCGGGAATCACAAGCAGGACTACCACCATCCCTGCTTACCATCATCCATATAGCTCCCATTGTAGGCGGGACTATCACCATCCCTACCGCGTGCACTGTAGGCGGGAATCACATATGGGACTCTACCACCATCCCTGCTTACCACCATCTCTACAGTTATTTTTCCCTCTCTTTCAATTTATCATAGTACTATAGGCAAGAATCATAGGCAAAACTCTACCACCGTCTCTACTTACCAATAGGGCTGTAAACTAGCCGAGTTCGAGCGAGCATTGGGTGTGCAAGCTTGGCTCGTTCACTACTCGAGTCGAGCTTAGGCTCGGCTCGTTTGTCAGCTGGGCCTATGAGAATGTCCAAGCTCGACTCGTGTACAAAGGAAATGAGCTCGAGCTCGAACTCAATTCTGTTAATGAGCCGAGCCCAAGCTAGACTCGAGCTTGGCCCGCTAATGCAAATTTTAGTGAAGGAAAAAGAAACATAAAGACCAACTGGAAAGATAAATAAAAAAAAAATTAAGCACACTAATTTTAGTGAGGAGCTTGGCCCGCTCCTCATGTCGAGCATGGCTTAACACTGTCGTCATCAGTTGTGCAAATGAACTACCGCACGATTTTCTCTCGGTAACCTCTCTCTTTTCTCCCTCAAGGTATGGCTCTTTATTATAGTAGACGGTTTGAGAAGTAAGAAAGGCCGAGTCTTGGGAGGATTTGGGAAGGAACAAGACGAAATGGATGAAGAATCTGATCTGAAGTCTTTTGGTCAAAAAGGTTTAACTGAAGTGCAGTGGGATAGTAGACGTTGGATCATGCATTGGGAAAGAAGATGGAAATCACACGTGGAAGCAGCAGCACTAGTCCTACCTATATAGTTGAAATTACTATTAAGTCCATTATCATTAGTTTACTACTTTATCAGCATTTATATTTGTAATATTTGTTATATCTTTTAGAATAATGCTAAAGGTTTTGCTTCAGCTACCCACCGCTGGCCTTTTTATTTATTTTTTTTATTTTTTTTTTTACTTCATGATTAAAAAAATATTTTTTAATGATATTTTGAATATTTAAAAATGATAAAAAAAAATACATATAATAAAAAGACTAAAAAAAACACATTAAAACCACTAACGGTAGCTCCCAACGGTGGCTCTAGCGTTGTCCATCTTTTTAATAGTTGTCATCATTCCATTGGTTGATAATAATATTTGTATATATTTGTAATACAATTAATATATAGTTATAGACTAGTGTGATTTAGTTATAGTACTTATTAGTATCACTATAATAATACATTGATACTAAATATATATATAGTTATAGACTATGGTGATTTAGTTATAGTGATTAGTATAACCATATAATAATATTAATATTAGACTATTCGTATTAGTTATAGTGATTTAGTATAACTATATAAGTAAAACTATAATTATAGTCTATATTAGACTATTAGTATTAATTATATGTTAGTAGTAGTTATAATGATTTAGTAAAACTATATTAGTATAAGTATAACTATAGTCTAACTATATTACATAAGACATTAGTATAACTACTAATGTCTTATGTAATTATCAAAATTTAGTAATAATTTTTTACTGATTTTCTTTATTTATATATATCTTATATATAAAATTTATATATAAAAAATATTTTGTATAATATTATTTTTGTATAAAACTTATGTATTCATCATAACTTGTAAACTTATAAATGTTATATATTTATCGGACTCATGTATTCATCATAACTTCTAGTTCTATAAGACTAGAAATTAATATTATAAATTTATATATAGTATATATAGTGGACTATAAGTAAGACTAAGTCTATATACATAATTATGAATATTATAAATTATATCTATATATATCTAACTTTTGGCTATTATATATATTGTATTATATATGTATAAATATATACGAGTCGAGCTCACGAGTCGAGTCGAGCTTCATACGAGTATGTTCAAGAACATTAATCGAGCCGGTCGAGATTTATACGAGTTTTTATCGTTTAATAATTGAGCATAAATCTATGTTTACCAACTGCCCATTTAATATTCGATTCGAGTCAGTTTTGAGTTTAATCGAGTCGAATTCGAGCTACATGTCGAGTAGCCTGTTCATTTTGCAGCCTTACTTACCACTATCCCTACAATTCCTTTTTTTCCTCTCTCTCTCACTCCTTACCAATCATTTATCACAAAACAACCCAAATCCCTTTCTCACATGAAAACACAATTTTTATGTATAATGCATAAATATATATATGCCATAATGCAAGAAAAATCATGATACCAAATACAACATAAAACATGCAAACACAATTCATCTCAATAAACAAACCATTGTTAAATCCAACCGACCCCCATACTCCTCGGACTCCAAGTTCGGCACAACCAACCAACTACAGAAAAGTTGTTAGTGCAACAATATAATTAAATCTCAAGATATTCTTTGGAAATCACTTACAGTGTTAAAATGTGATGCCCCCAACTCCCACGTACGGATACGTGGAAATCGAGATATCGGAATGATAACAACACGGGTCATACATCCCATCGCCTAGTGCCAAGTGTGTGTACATGCAACACGTGTACAATAAAATCATGCAGCGGATAATAAAAGTCTTACAACTAAGTAACAGAATTTTATTTAAATACAAATTCACTTAAAACACAAGCGTACCAAAATATTACAAATTTCAACATTATTTCAAATCCAAATTACATAATAGAAAAGCAAGTAAAATAATTTCCAAAATAATACAACTCCAAATCAGTAATCTGGCAGAGCCGCCTCCTCAGGCTCAGCCTCCTCCTCCTCAATCTCTGCATCAAAATCTACGGTACCAAAGATGGTACCGCATGTAAGTAATGATCCAAACACTCACAAGATAAAAATATATTAAAACTCAATAATATGCATGAACAAAATGCCATGTGCATGAGATCAAAACATAATCTTTCTTAAAATATATTTCATATCCAACTCACTCCAAAAATCACATTTGGCCCAAAAATAATTCCTTTTCCAACTCACGCCAAAAGTCACATTTGGCCCATAATATTTCCTTTAAAACTTTTCCTCGCCATTTTCCTAGAAAATGGCCCAAAATCCAAGTCTCAAATCAATTTCTATTTTTATTAACTGAATGCACCATGACCTCTCCTAGGAGTCATCCACACACCTTGGCTCCCTTCGCCACACCATGAGTAACAACCATGCATGTGATTTTGTAACGAGCAATGCTCAGTTCCGCGCACAACGTGTATGTAGCCAAAACGAAGTTGAGCTCGTGGGAGTTGCTCTAGCGATGGATTAGAGCTAGAAATGGGTGGTTTAGGTCGGCAAGAGGTCAGTGATGAAGTGATGAAGAAATGGTGGCTGGAAGTGGAACGAAGGCAGCGCTGGAGCACTTGAACGTCGTGGCTTGGAGGGGTGCGTGCAGCTTAACTGTGGCGCTAGGTGGTCTAAAAATTGGTGGGGAGGTTCACTGGCCGAAGGGGAAGAGAATGGGAGGGGTGGTGAGATGCATGGCAGCGAATGGTGGTGGTTCTGGGTGGACGAAGCAAACGGCAGAAGAGAGAAAAGAAATAGAGTTACGCAGAGAGAGAGAGAGAGAGAGAGAGAGAGAGAGAGAGAGAGAGAGAGAGAGAGAGAGAGTGGGAAAGAGAGAGAAAAAGAGAAAAGAAAGAGGAAGAAGGAAAAGAAAAAGAGAACAAGAAAAGATGGGGAAAAGAAATCAGGTCCAGTCCTCACCTTTGGGGTCCAGAAACTGATCCAATGAAAACAGTTTTAAATGCTATAAATTGAATAAAATAATTTAAACACAATATCTTGCTAAAATATAATAAATAACTACTAAAAACTAACAACAAAATTTTAAATCCAAAAATAAACTAAATTAAATTAAACAGCAATTTAAACACAAAACAATAATTAATATTAAGAAAGCACCTCAGAATAAATTTCAAAACTAATAAATCCAATTAAATTTCAATAAATTTAAAATAAAAGAACCAATATTTTAATTAAATTAAAAACTCCTTCAATAAAAATACACGTAAAAATAGGGTATCACATCGATACCACGTGTGATGCCCCCAACTCTCACGTACGGATACGTGGAAATCGAGGCGTTAGGATGATGACATAAAATATAATTTTTGAAGGATCACGGAGGTGCTAGAGGCAGCGGCACAGCAACACAACAGTGCAAAATGGACAAGAGTCGTGGATCTCAAAAATCCAACTTTTGAACGGGGACAAACGAAGACTTTGGATGGTTAGGGAAGGGTTTAGAGGTGTTGGTGAATCTACTAATGATGGTGGTTGACCGTGGGCAACGGTTGAAGGTCAAAAAGTACAAATCAGAGAATGTAACGGATGGGCTTCATCAGGGGCGGATCGAGGCTGAGGAATGGTGGTTTACGTAGCTAGGAGGCCGATGGTAAAGTGGTGAAGAGGTTGTGGTCAACAGAAGTGCGACGGTGGAGGAAGGAGAAGAAAACCATGGGGGTCGTGGGCTTCATGGGAGCAAATGGCAGCGAGTTAAGAGCTAAGATTGGTGGAGGATGTTGGCTGGCGGGAGGGGAAGCTATGGTGGTGGTGGTGGTGTCGTTGGGCAGTGCATGGTGACGCAGTGAGCTTATGGCCCTTTCGGGCTCTAAGTGGCTAGGAGAGAGAAGGATGAGGCGTGGGGGTGGTGGCCGAGGTGGTTGAGCTCGCCAAAGGGGGGAAGGTCGTGGGCTGGGCGGTGGAGCACGGCGGTGGGCTAGGGGCTAGAAGAGAGCGCACGGAGGAGAAAGAGAGAGATGGGTGCGTGCAAGCTGGGAGCGAAATTGGGAAGAAGGAAAAAGAAAAAGATAAAAAATTATGAAAAAAGAGAAAAGGAAAAAGAAAAAGGGGGAAAAGAAAAAAAAGAATGGAAAGAAATGAGATCCAACCTCTTCAACTCAGGGTCTCGAAATTGATCCAACAAACACGATTTCAAAATGGAAATTTAAATAAAATAATTTAAATGCAGTGACTAAGTAAAATAAAATAAAATAATAAAATCCAATAATAAACTAATTTAAAATAAAGAGCACTTCAAATGATGAACAATAATTCATAACAATAAAACACTTTGAATTAAATTCCACAGTTAGAAATAATAAAATAATACCATTAAAATAGTATAAAATTTAAAACAAGAACTCTCATAAACTTAATAAATAAAGTAATTTGCTTACTTAAAATGCACGTAAATACGGAATATTATAGGTGTAAGCCTAGGCCTACACTAGATCTTGTTCCTAAGACCCAGTCTAGAGTGGTGTTGCTCCCACTAGTCAGCAGTAGATGGATACATCTGCAGAGGATGTGCGCCCTGCATATTGACTAACAGATCACATCAATATAGCAGAGTGTCACTGAGTTGGCCATTGTGATATCCTGTATTTTAGTATATTTTAATTGAATGAGTATTTTAATTGATTTAAAAATTGGTTCTCTTGATTTAAATTTATCGGATTTTTGTTGGATTTATTTTATAATTTTTAAGTTGTGAAATTTATTTTGATGTACTTTCTTAATATTAATTATTATTTTGTGTTTAAATTGCTTTTTAATTTAAATCATTTTATTTTTTGACTTTAAATTATCGTGTTGTTGGTTTTTATTAATTATTTTATTTTAGCTAGTTACTGCGTTTAAATTAATTTATTCAACTTGCTGTTTTAAAATTATTTTTATTAGATCAGTTTTGTGACCCAAGTTGAGGATTGGACCTCATTTCTTTCCCTTGCCTTTTCCTTTTTCTCTTTTCCTTTCCCCTCTTTTCTTTTTTCTTTCCTTCTCTTTTCTTTTCCTCTTATTTTTCCTCTACTTCTCCTTTCTCCCACGCGCGACCCAGCCCTCTCCCTCTCCCTCATCATTTTTTCCTCCACCCCGTGCACTACCGTACACTGTCCATGGTTACCACTGCCCCTCCCATTCGCTTCCCCATCTGCCGGTAACCTTTCCCCTCCTTTCTCAACCCTTCCAACGCAGCCGTTAGCCCCCACGTACAATTGAAAGTTGCGGTTTCCTTGAGCTCACACGCCGTCATGCCGCCACCATTGGCTGCCATTCTTTCACCACCTCATCACCAACCCTCCAGCAACCCAAATCACCCTTCCCCGGCCCCAATCCACCACCGGTGAAACCCAGCCATTTCACTTTCTGATTTCGCCTTTTTGACTTTCGACTGCCCTTTTCTCCGCCACCCACGGCCAATCACCACTACTTTTGGGTTCACCAGCACCCTTAAGCATTACCCTAGCCTTCCCTAGTCTTCGTTTGTCTCTATTCAAATTTGAGTATTCTAAGACCCACGGCCATAGTGCATTTTACATTGTGACGTTGCCTTGCCACCACCTCTTCCACCTCCATGATCCTCTAAAATTTAATTATATTTTTTTGCTAACTCATATTTACTATGAATTGGTTGGTTGTGCCAAACTGAGTCCAATGAGTAAGGGGGTTGGTTGGATTGGAGGATGGAGTTGTGTGATTTGGTTTGTGTTGGCATTCTATTAGATTTTGATTATTCGTGTCGTGTCAGGTACATTGCAATTGCACGCATGTTCATGTTTGTAACTGAAAATTGGGTTTTCGATATATTGCACACATGTTCATGTGGATATTTAAAAATTGAGTTTTCATGTGAAAAATTATTTTTGGGTGAGTGTGTATCACGACGCCAAGCCGAGATGGAGCATTATCTCGGTGGAGCTCCTCTGGTCACTCAGGAGCAGAATATACTGAGTAACGTCTCATAGGTTGTCGTTGGGCGACAACAGGCTCGGATGAGTCGGTAAATCTGTCGTGTCAACTTCGTGGCCTCCAACTTGTGAGGGCTAGAGGATGCCTGGTCATGGTACGTGTTTGGCGAGAAGCTAGGTATCGCTCCTTACAAAGTTACATGCGTGATCGTTACCTGTGGTGTGGTAATGAGAGCCAGGGTGTGCGAATGATCCCTATGGGAGATCGTGGTGCATACGGTAAAATTGGATAATGAGTCATTTTCTGGAAAAATTGCGGGTTTTGATAAATTCGATTTACGTGGACCATTTTCTGGGAAAATTATGGATTTTCTACATGGGTCATTTTTTTTAGAAAATGACGGTTATGTTTTATGGAAATATTTTGGGCCAAAATAGAATTTTGGTGTACGCTGGAAAATATTCAATTTTAGAGAAAATAATATTTTTGGGTCTCATGCATAACCCATCATATGCATACTTGTTTGTTGGTTACATCTATATATTTTATCTCGTGGGTTATTTGAATTATTACTTACCTGCAATACCATTCCATGGTACCTTAGACTTTGATGCATATGATAAGGAGGTTGAACCTAAGAATGTGGTTCCACCGGTTGAGTGATTTGGTGTCACTTGCTCATATATCAGGATTTGTTTCCCGCTTTTGACTCTTGTATTATGATTTTATTATGTTTTACTAGATAACTGTAAGATTTTTGGCACACTTATGTTTAAGCAAATTTGTATTTTAACAATTCTGATACTTATTTAATTGACTTTAACTTATCCGCTACTTCTTTTTTTTTACACATGTTGCATATGCACACACTTAGCACTTGTTGTTGGGGTGCGTGACCCGTGTTGTCATCATCCTGACGTCTCGTTTAGATATCTTAAACGAAAAGATCAAAACATTGACTGAGGAATTTTATACTTTTGTAAACAACTCATTCAGAATTTTTTTGCACTTTTCTTATATTTTTTATTTATGTTTTAATCTTTTTTTTATACTTTATGTAATGAACAATATCATTTAATATATCTTGTGTTTTTGTATTTCAATTCTCAATCTTTTTAAATTTGAAATTCCATTTTTAATTTTAAACTTTATGTAAAGAACAATATCTAGTGTAATGAACAACAAAAATTCTATTTTTTAATGAATAATGAATAAAAATTTCCAATTATCTAGTGTAACTTTATGTAATGAATAATATCATTTAATATAGGAAAATAGTTCAGCCACAAAATGATTATACAAAAGTAAACCCACAAATTGATTTGAATTGATGTGGTACGTCAGATTATAAAGTTATTTTTATTATAAAGTAGATCGAACGGATTCCATGAAACCACATCAGTTTGTGAGTTTACTTTATGTAATCTCTTTGTATTTGTAACAGTTCTCATATATAGATTCAGTGTTTTTGTATTTCAATTCTCAATCTTTTTAAATTTGAAATTCCATTTTTAATTTTAAAGCAATTCACTTTCGAACATTAATGACTATTGTTCGAACGTTAGAATGAATAACTTACATATTCGCACGTAAGTGGGCTTAACGTTTGAACGTACATAACCCTTTCAAACGTGACATCATCTGAATTACGTTCGAACGAAATATTATCATAGTTCGAACTTATAACTATTTCTCATCCACCTTTAGTGATGGTTTCATGAAATCATCACAGAAAATGATTTTTGGTAATAGATTCAGGACTCACAAATTCAAAACCGTTACATAAACTCAATTGTGTTGTTGTGACCCCACCTTGGAGTATTTTTTTTTTTTCGAATAATCTCAAGGTAGCAGTCTCTCCATCTACTTTGCTTAAGGTATATATTAAAAAACTTATTTAAAGTTGAATATTGCTATAATCATAAAAAGATTACACAAAAATAATCTCATAAATCGAGGTCACAAAGCGTCTTTTCTCTTATAGAAAATTATTTTATATTAATCATCCAAAGAAGAAAAATTTGAGGTTAGAGAGTTCCTTTACAATGTGGAACCATCTTTTGAACTTGTGGGCAATGAAATATTGGCCGGACTGCTTCGATTACAAATGCTAGCCGTTTTGCCATTTCGTTCGGGTCAGAGCTTTCACTACGTACGTTGAAGTGCATGATGGGAGTTCCAACATGCGCTCTCTTGAGTCAAGCTTGTATTTGCAGAATGATGGTTCTAATTTGTCAATCTGATGATTCTTGTGATTTCGAGATGTCCTTATGGACGATAAAGGAGTCTCTGTCTAGAGTCATGACCTTTGGCGTAGTTTTTTTGCTTCTTAGACACCCAGGAGAGAGCAGCTTCGGCTTCTCGATCCTATGGTTGGGTTGGTGGACATTATCATGTGCTTGTACCATGAGTGGAAGATTGTCTCATTTGGGTCTCTGCAATGTGCTACTACTATGGCAAAATTACTGCAGGTTGCAGCATTATAGTTGATTTCGAAGTGCTATAGATAGGTTGGTGGTGTCATAGTCCAAGAACGAGGACAAGCCTCAGCAACTAAGTTGGAAGTCTATAGGTTTGTTGGGTCATGGGCTGTTTGAGTTCATTAGTATTTCCTTCTATGTTATTAGTTCCTTTTATTGCCTTGGGTTGTAACAGATATTGGGTCTTAGCCCTTAACACTTAGATCCCTTGCATTTAATTTTCTATGTCTAGCTAGGCCCAGCTCGTGGGCATCAAGCATTTCCCTACTGCTTTAGAAGGCAATCATCGAAATGCATTTTAGAAGATGTTTAGGAAATGAGATAAAGATGAAAAATCTGTAAATAATAATAAAATAGTTATAAATAGTATTGAAATAATTTAATTTATGATGTTTTATGGGGTTTTCGAAAAAGAAAAAAAAAGTTAAATAAAATTATGATAAAATTAAAATATTGTTATAATAGAATTTTTTAATATTATTTTTATTTTAAAATCTGAAAATATTGAACTGTTTTTTGTGCTTTGTTTAGAAGTTTAGAAATGTTGTAATAATTAGATAAAAAATTTAAAAATATTTATATTTGAATAATGTTTAAGAAGGAAATAAACAATCCCATTTTCCAAACAACCCATAGATTCTTTTATAACTATTTTACAACATATATTATAATCAATTAATATAACTATTGATCTTTCATTAAAAGTAAATTTCAAACTTTTATAAAATTGCTTTCTATTTAATATAAATTATAAAATAATTATAAGATTAATCATTTCCCTTTCCTTTTCACTTCGAGTGTTTTCTTTTAACTACTTTGGCACAAGAATCTCAAACTCGTGAAAAACGTGTTGTGGGTTGAAGATCCATTTCGTAGATTAGGGGTTCGTTAATTTGTCGTGCATATACAAGAGACAAGAGTTTTCACATATTATTAAAATACTAATGCGTGAGAAATAATTAAGAAAAATTGAGAAATTATTATTATTATTATTATTATTTCTTCTAATGGACACAGAGCCCGTGTGCGTGCTCACCACTCCTAACTTTTTGGTTGGGTAAGCCTTGACCCTCACACAAGCCCGCACTTTCATCATCTACCAGTCGGTCAAACAATGCATAGTTCCATTTAGAGTAATGTTATTTATGCTTATAGAATGCATAATTGTAATAAAATAAGATTTATTGTTAAAAAATTAATTTTTTTTTTATTGTAAATCTCGTATTTATTTATTTTTTTAAATAATTTTACGACGCTTACACATTCACAACTGCAACTATCATTTTTCTTCCTGCCTTCCATTTATCATCGCAAAAAAAATATATACATATACAAATAATTTATAAATGAATTATTCTACTCTTAAACCAACATGTAGAGCATATCATCTCTATTATTTCAATAATAAAATTAAATTATAAAATTTAAATTAATTTCAAATCAAATTATGTCATATAAATATTTTATTATGTGTATTTTTACACGCCGACTTAAAGATAGAATTTTTCTTTATAGTTATTAAAAAGTAGTGCAAAAATTATAAAATAATTATGTCTGCATCTGCAATATCAATATAATAGAAGATGAGAGAGTTTATGTTCAAATATGTACACTAACTCCTTCTCCAAGATAAATAAAGTCAAAAGGTTTCATAAAAAATCATTAATATAAAACAAAATCTTTGACGAGCTGTTTTAAATTCCTTCACAAGATAAGAATTTGACTAAAAATTAATACAAAATGGGGTGGAGTTAGCTATATAATGTGCAGAAACTTGAGTCTAGAACCATGAATTAGTACAAAGCATCTCACATTGGACTATTAGAGACCCCAAAAAAAAATGTCAAGAATGAATGACTCTTTGCTCTATTCTCTAGCTTTCTCTTCACTGCTTCTACTCCTCTATGGTATTGTGAGGATTTCCTACTCAATTTGGTGGAAACCCAAATCGCTAGAGAGGTGTATAAAACGCCAAGGAATTAGAGGCACTTCTTACAAGCCTCTGATTGGGGACATGAAAGAGTTTGTGAAGGCAATAACAGAAGCATGGTCTAAACCCATTACTCTAAATCATCAGATTGTTCCTCGTGTGGACCCCTTCACCCAAAGGACTGTCCAAAAATACGGTATGTTTCTATCAGGTTAAAAGAGTTACCATTATTTCTTTTTTAGGGTATTTCTACTTGCGAGCAAATGTAGAGGATACACCTTTTACACTCAGACAAATTCGAGTCTTTTTTTAATTTAACATGCAAACTACATGGAAGGTATGTTCTATACACTTGACTTACAAAGAAAATTTATATTAATATACATAGTAAAAGGTTCTCATGTCTGTGTTTGCAAGTATAAGTCTGTCACTGTCACACGTTTCACTTTTGTTCAAAACACAGGGAAGATATGTATGTTTTGGGCTGGGACAAGACCAAGGCTGATTATCATGGATCCGAAGATGGTGAAAGAAGTTCTGTCTAACAAGCTAGGGCACTTCCAAAAGCCTCCACTAGGCCCTCTTATTCTCATTCTGACCAAGGGACTCACAACTCTAGAGGGTGAGCAATGGGCAAAACGCAGAAGTATAATCAATCCTGCTTTCCACTTGGAGAAACTGAAGGTGCCACTTTAACATCTCTTTCAGTTTATACCATGTCAACTACATGCAAGGCTCAACTGTAAAACAAAAGCAAAAAAACTCTTTTTTGAATGATCTTCAAACATCCCATTTGATAGTTCTCCGAATAGTATACTCTTTACAACTTGTCATTGATTCTCTTCTGAAGGGGATGATACCGGCATTCACATCCAGTTGCAGTGAGATGATTGAACGATGGCAGAAGACGACTGGTCCTCAAGGAGCTTTTGACGTTGATGTTTGGCCTGATCTTAAAAAACTTACTGCAGATGTTATATCTAGAGCAGCGTTTGGAAGCAACTATGAAGAAGGGAAACGTCTCTTTGAACTTCAAAATGAGATGATCGTACTAACTCTTGAAGCCATGCAAACAATATATATTCCTGGTTTTAGGTATGTTGCTGGTATCAAGCTAACATGAAAGTATGATTTTTTTCTGGATCAAAGTCCTCTACAAGTTTCTTTCCAAACAAGTATCTATAACCCGAGATGGTGAAGATTCCACATGCTGTGTTTGAGTAAATACTACTCATTATCCCTTTTACCATCATCCCATAATGTGGTATTAAATGATTGGAAACTGTTTATTATATTTTACTTATAGACATATCATTTAATGCTGCATCAAGAAATATTGAGAAGATTATAAAAATGATAATAAATAGATTCATCCTATAACATGTGCTATAGCCAAGCTTTGTTTACTACACTAAGAAGCTTTGATATAATGTGCACAGGCATGCCTCCCTGTACGGAAAATATGAGAAAAAGATTTAAAAAGATTACTTCTCTATCTTATTTGTATAGATTTGTACCAACTAAGAAGAACAGGAGAAGAAAGGAGCTGGACAGAGAGATCAAATTGATGCTAAGGAATATAATTCAAAGGAAAATGAATGCCACGAGGGCTGGAGAATCAAGGGTTGATGACTTACTAGGCCTGCTCTTGCAAGCTAATAACCAGAACAATATACCAGAAAATGCAACTGCTACAAATGATAGTGGCTTGTCAATTGAGGAAGTGATAGAGGAATGCAAGCAGTTCTACCTCGCTGGCCAAGAAACAACTTCAAGCTGGTTGACATGGACAATGATAGTCTTAGCTATGCACCCAGACTGGCAAGAGAAGGCAAGGGAAGAAGTCCTACTAGTCTGTGCAAGAAATGAACCCAATTCTGAAGCTATAACCCACCTCAAGATAGTAAGTAGTCCTCTCAACTCGACCACTTTCTACATTTTAAGTACTTCTCTGGCTTAGAAGAGCCGAGACAAACACAATCTTTGCTTTCAAACACTAGAAAAGTACCATCAAAATGCTTGCTAAATGACACCTTAATTGGCACCAATGATACACTACTATCAGTCGACAGTTCCATCCCTACTGGTTAATGTTGTCACCATCCAGATTAAAAAAAAAAAAAAAAATCCATACAATTTCTTCATTGCAAAATATAGAATGGCTTCAACTAGCTTTCTCCAAGATCCTAAAAGCCTTCATATCTATTTCATCAATGAAAATTTTAAAGTTCTCCTTCAGGTCACCATGATACTTTATGAAGTCCAGAGGTTATATTCACCCGTGATTGCTCAATATCAACACACTTACAAGGATGCCAAGATAGGAGATATCTCCCTCCCAGCTGGAGTTGATCTTGTACTACCTACATTACTCATCCATCATGATCCTGAACTTTGGGGTGATGATGCAGAGGAATTCAAACCAGAGAGATTCTCTGAAGGTGTTTCAAAAGCATCGAAGGATCAGTTAGCATTCTTTCCATTTGGGTGGGGCCCAAGGACCTGTATTGGCCAAAATTTCGCCATCATGGAAGCTAAGATTGCTTTGGTCATGATTCTTCAAAATTTCTCATTCGAGCTCTCGCCTTCCTACACTCACGCCCCCAAGACTGTTATGACCCTTCAACCACAGCATGGAGCTCAAATCATATTACACCCACTTTAGTAGTAAGCTAAGCAGAAAAGAGAATTCCCAATAAAAACAAAAACTAAACTTGTTCTGCATCATAAAGAATACTTAGTTGTCTGTTATGCTTCTATATTCTGTCTGTAATGTTTCTAGAATCTTCCACACTCTAAAGATCTGGATAAATATTTTGCTCGTACTTGGGAATAACCTTTATTATGCGGTAGCATCTGGTAGGAATGAAATGGTCAAACTCCTTCAAAATAAAGCTTTTTAGGATAACTGAATCCTAATAGAACTCTACAAATTCACATCATGATGATGGTAATAGCGTCCCGTGTAGTTTTGCTCGACCGGATCCAAGCTATGCTTTGATAAGGAACACATAGAACCACAATCTGAATTTGCATCCATAAACTTATCCATTTATACACAGATCACCTCTCTTTTCGATATTTGTGATCTTTTTTATGAAAGAGTAAAGTCTTGAATTGCAAAGTTTATGTACCAGTTGGTGTATTAAGCTGATAAAAGATCAAGATGCTTAAAGTTTATGTACATTTTTTAATAAGAACCTCACAGTTTATTTACATTTAAGTTTTGAATACCGTTTCAGTGACCGTTTCGATTAAAAATTGGAACGAAATATTTCGGTACTGGTACCGTTTCGAGATTAATTATATATTATATATAAATAGTTATATGTATATATAAACTAACTAATAGAATAAATACACACACACACATACATATATATATATATATGTAAGTGTGTATCATGTATGTGTATATATATGAAAGAATTGAAAATTTATAAAATGAATATATGTTGAAAAAAATCACAAACTTGAGTTGAGACACAAAAACAAATAAAAAATAGATAAATTATTAAAAATAATGATATTTAAAAAATAAAAAAATAATTAAAAAAAAAGAATGAGGAGACAGATTTAAAGTTACAAAAAAATTAAAATTATATAAATACGTTTTATATTTAAGAATTAATTAAATGTCATCTGGATTTAAATTTACAAAAGTGTCATCTAAATATAAGAAAATTACAAAAATAGCTTGAAACAGAATGGGGACCAGGGACCGAAACACCAATTCCGGTTGGAATGATCGAAATTTGACCGGAATGGCCGAATCGGACTAGAATGGCCAGAATTTGAAGCGAAACAGAACATGGTGGTATAGTGTACCGGACACTACACGGGAACGGAAAATTCCGGCCCATCAAAATTAAAAACAAAGATTTATATTCCAAAACGATAATAATATTTGAAGCGGAAAATGAATGGGAATTCCAAGTATCATTAACTATTACTTGATAAATTATAAATGAATTAAAAGATCCTGGACTAAAGGAACCAACGAGGAATCTAAGGAACTTCCCCTTTAATAAGCATGCAACTTGGCATTTGAACATCCACAATGCCATCACAATTAGCCACATAATGATGATGTAATATGATACATCTGTTATAAAACTAATGAAAAGAGAGAGAGCAAAAGAGAGAGAGATCTTGAATATGAGAGAAATGTTTAGAGAACTTTGTTTTCTCTTATTTCTTGGTGTCTTACACAAATGAGGACTCCCTCTATTTATAGGGATCTCTTGGTACAAAGAATGGTTATGATTGTTACACTTGTCATCAATCCAATGGTAAAGAGTACAACGGAGGTTAGGTGTATCTAAAATCACCATTGGGGGGTAAGTGTACCTAAAATCATCATTGGGGGGTAAGTGTACCTAAAATCACCATTGGAGGGTAAGTGTACCTAAAATCACCATTGATGGATAAATGTGGTCATACAATACAATTTGAACTTGGTTTATAACACTCCCCCTTTGGATAACCACATATAAAGAATATGTCTCGTTAAAACCTTGTCATGGAAAAACCCAGTGGAAAAAAAAAAACCAATGACGAAGGAAAAAGAGTACAATATTCTGTATATCGCCAAGTGCTTTAAGATTGCCTCATTAAAACTTTACAAAGGAAAACCCAGTGGGATAAAACCTTAGCGAAGGAAAAAGAGTACAATCAGCACAAGTCTTCAAGACTTTACTCCCCCTGAAAAGTGCATGATAATATGTCTTCAAGTCTCCGCATTCCAATGTTCTGCACAAGCTTCTTAAATGTTGCAGTTGGTAATGCTTTAGTGAATAAATCTGCCAGATTATTACTTGACCGTATCTTCTTGACATCAATTTCAACTTTCTTCTCATGAATTGTAATGATCTTCTTGTGTGGATCTGATAGATAACTCGCATCTGTATATCCATCTAATTGTGGACTTGATCCAAATAATCATATATTCAGGGCTTCAATTGAACTGGAGATAAGGTATTTCAGGACCAAGAATTTCTCCATTGTCTTCACAAGGACGAAATGGATTTTTCTCCTCATCAAATTATCGAGCAACCATTGGAGTACTCAGGACTTTATAGTGAAATTCACCATATTGATCCAAGATCATTTTAATATTGAATTCACTACTCTTCTGGAGTTGTGCTCTTCTGGAGTTGTACTCTTCTGGAGTTCTTGTAAATAACATAATTACTGGAGGAGTTATCAAAATTAAGCCGCAAACCTCCATATTCAAAAACGGTGGCCATCTTTTTAGGCCAGACAAGCATTGCGGGATTTTACAATTCTTATGTACCTGTCAGGCGCCGCAGGGCTATAATGCTACATCTGCTGTCAGGCTACATCTGCTGTCAGGCGCCGCAGGGCTATGATGCTACGCCTCGTCTCTTGCAGAGAGATGCTTCACGAGGGACGCCGTGAAGCAATAGAGATACTTTGTCATTCCTTTCATAATTTTCTCTATAAAAGAGATATTCAGCTCATCTTCATTCGCATCTCATCTTCTTCACTTTTCTGTAATCATACTGCATTCTTACTCTGCAATCTCTTTCTGCATTTTTATTCTGCAATCTCTTTCTGTATTCTTTTTCTGCAATGGCTCAGCAATCTTCTCATGGCCAATATATAAGGTTTTATGCACCTCGCTCATCAGCTGTTCCTGCTTCTACCACAGGTGCTAATCTGACTAATAAGTCAGATGTTGAAGCTATCTATGAGCTTGTAAATCTCGGTGCCCATTACTCTTCAACTATTTATGCATTTTCTCAGAGACTACAATCCAAACCTTATGATTTGGACAAACTCCATGAGAAAATTTCTATCCTTCAGCGACTTCTTCAGGAGTCTAACATGAAGATAGAAGCAATAAAGCAAGATAATAGGAAATTAAAATCTCTGCTTAAGTCTTCTTTTAGATTGCCTACTCCTTTAGATAAGGATGCCATGCAGATTCTTGAAGAACAAGAGCGTTTAAAGAATGAGGCGAAATGCCTCAAATTTCTGTAATTTTTTCTTCAAGATAATAAAATTTCACAAATATTCATATTTGTGTATCTATCTTCTGGTAGCTATTTTGTGTGCTCCATTTTATTTCTCATGCACATTTATCTCCCCCTTGAAACCGAAAGGGTTTTATATTTCAAATATGTGTAGTTCTTCTATTCTCTTCAGGAGTTTCAAGAAGATTTAAATCATCAACCGCAATAATAACAAATCCGGAATCTCTTAATAAAAACACATGGGTATATTGGATTACTTTCAAATCCTTCTTTCAATAAATATTCGCTAATGCATTTATACCACATGTATCCGAATTGTTTTCTGGATGTAACCAGATAACAAGCTTCAGGCAATTTATATCCTTCAGGGATTTTCATATATATTTCTGGATGTATTCAGATTAGAAGTTTCAGGCATTCTATATCCTTCAGGGATTTTCATATATATGCCTTGGTCTAATGACCCATAAAAATATGCAGTGACCATATCCATTAACTGCATATCCAATCTTTTTGTAACTACCAAATTAGTCAAAAATCTGAATATGATTGCATCCATAACAGGAGATTATTTTTCCTCATAATCAATCCCTGATTTCTGCAGTTTTTATGAGCTCTTCTGGAGCCTCATAATCAATCCCTGATTTCTATAGTTTTTATGAGCTCTTCTGGAGCCTCATAATCAATTCCTGCTTTCTGCAGTTTTCATGAGCTCTTCTGGAGCCTCAATGACATTTAAATTATCTATATAAACTGCAATAAAAGATAATATAAATACTGAAAATATATGAAAATAGTATGTTCCACATACGTTTAGCTTGCATTAGATCATATAAGGATTTTAAGACTTGATAGAATATGTACTTCAGGACTATATGCTTCATGCATACCCAAATTCTTGGTAACTATCAAGTTAATACAAATCTCAATATGATCTCTTTAACTTCAGAAACATATTAATATTATTTCTGCAGGAAATATATTCGTGATTTATATATCACATTTTCATTTCATTTATACAAATACCCACTGATATTCAACAAGCATCACCTCATAGGTGTTTGGACTTCAAGTCCATATGTATCACCTTTTACTAGTGATATCAATTCTGCAGGAATTGTCTCTTTCAAATTTGGCCAATATTTTACGTCGGTATTCTTCGACGGTTCTTGATTCACTTTCTCCATTACTTCTGGTAATGTCAATTGCCATCTCATATGAATATACGTTGTCGACAACGGTTTTATTTCTCTCTATAATTTCTCAATTACTCATGAAATGTAATATCGAGATCTCGTTATTTTCAGGTACCTGTCCCTCTTCAAGGGAAGACATTTCATGAAAACCTCTTCAGGAGGTACTCTTCAGGAGTATTCATTATGAGAGAATTTTAGATGGTCTTTATTGCTTGTTTTGTGGGTACGGCCTCTTCAGGAGCACCGATTTCTTTTCTTTGTGCTTTTCTCTTTCCGAGATGCTTTATCATTTGTATCAATAGGTCTCACATGCTTTCAGACATGTCTTATGTTCATTAGACTGCTAACTTTCTTAATTGCCCTGCAGGGACTTCAATCCTCACTGGGATTTTAGCAGCTAGAATATGAGACCTTTTATCTTATTGCATCCATACATTAATTATCATATGAACTTCCAGTTCACCTATGATAATCATGATAACGTCGAATTATTTCATCTTATTTGCTTCTAGCAAATTTTTCTTTCCACTTCTGGTGGTAAAACTTTCTTTCCACTTCTGGTGGTAAAACTTTATAGTAAAAGAATCTTCTGGTTCTTTTATGGACGTCCATATGAAAATCATTCGACTTATCTAATTGATTTTGGATGATCAAGATAATCATGAAAAGATATAAATATTTTGAATCACATCACTTTTGATGCATCATAATATTTGATTCAATAATTGTATAATATCATCTCAAAGAGAAAGCTGATAATATTTTCAATATGAGCTTCTGGCTCGAAATTATTTTAGTAATGAGAAGATGCTCTTTATTGTCTTCGTCGGTGGTTTCAATATGACAACCATTACGACGTATATCTTTAAAACTCAATAAATTTCTTCTTGATCGTGAAGAAAATAGAGCATCATCGATGCAAAATTTGGTGCCATTAGGCAACACAATATAAGCTCTTCCGGAGCCTTCAATTAGATTCGATGAACCAGATATGGTATGAACGTAGGCTCTACTCAATGTTAGATTTTGAAAATATTTTTTATACTTAAGAATTGTGTGAGTTGTAGCACTGTCAGCAAGACATACATCTCTATTATTCATCTCAGAGATAAAAAGTTCATCAGTAAGACTCATGATTCTAAAATATATAAAACTTTCATTACTACAAAACATTGCAAAATATAAAAGAAATTACAATAAGATAAAGGAAATACATTAATTAAAAATGAACATTTTCATCACCAATCAAATGATCTATCACTAGAATTTTCAAAGAAATCAGAAACATCAAGGCTTGTAGTATCTTCTCCTTTTATAGAAGTTAAAGTATTTGATGGTTCAGCAAAATTTGTTTCAAACTTTTTTGTTTTTTCTTTTAAAGAAGCTTGGTATAGGTCAACCAAGTGCTTATCTGTACGACAGGTACGAGATCAATGTCCAGTCATACCACATCTATGGCATCCATCTTCATCTTTCTTTAAAAATTTGTTTTGAGGACCTTTACCCTTCTCTAAGTTGAACCACTTCTGGTGGTGCGGTGTATATCTACTATTATCCCTTTTAGTGTGATCGCTTCTAGGACCTCCACTTCTATAATTTTTTCTACCACGTCCACGCCCTCGGTTTCTTTGAAAAAATGCACCATTTGCTTCTGGGAATGGTGTAAATCTAGTACCATTCACTTCAGGGAATTATATAGAACCAATAGGACGTGACTGATGATTTCTTAACAAAATCTCATTATTTTGCTTAGCCACTAGAAAACCAGATATAAATTTAGAATATATTACGAACTTTTACACTCGATATTGCTACTTCAGGAGCACATTCGAGACGTTCATTTTTCATATGGTTTTCCTTTCTCAGGAGTGACTTATCTAAACAAAGTTTTCCTTCCCAGGCACAATCTGAAGCTTTGTTTGCAACTCTGTCACCCTATTCTCCGACTTATTCCCAACAAAAAATGGTGACGTGAAATTGTAAATTCTTTCCTCGAAAAAATTATCGGTTCATTTATACCAAATGTATGTTGCCAACGAGCAAGAATTATAAATCAGCCATACTATTCAAAATAGAGTCCACATCTGGGGTAACCGTGGCATGCTTGTTGAGTTCCCCAACTACACAACAATGCTTCTCTGCAGTATTGATAGCAACAACATCCTGAGCGGAAACACAATCCATACCTGGAGAAACCTGACTCCAATTGAGAAAAGAAAAGGTTAAAGGTCAGATGTAAGATGGAAAATCAATGTTCTTTTATTTTGCACTTTGTCACATCAGACCATGTATAAGGTTAGGATCTTGTTACAAGACTATTTAATTAAAATTTTGTGTGATTGCCTAACTCAAAAGTTTATCTAAGTAATATAACAAGTTTTACAGGTAATTGATAAGTATTGAGTTGGGCTTAGTTATAGTGAAAAAATCACTGAATCTATCCTGTCAAAAAATGAAAGGGTGAGATATACTCATTTACTGGATGAAACCAAACTCATCCGTTCACTCTTTAATAGGAAATACCCAATGATAGGGAAATTACCGGTGAGTTTGGATTATATCCGGTGATTTTGCTTAGTTGATTCATAGAGTAATATAATGATCCATTCTACATTCTTGGTTATTACAAAGCCTACTCACATCATAAAGGGTATCACCAATCTTCAGCTTAATAGCACCACTCCTGTACACTAGCATTTTACCCATGAAGCCTGCAGGTAACTCATTGAAAGAACAGGCCTTTTTGATAACATGCACATCCCCAGGAAGCCTTGAGCTGTCAGTTACCTCCCGGCCATCAGCAGTAGCGGATCGCTTTATCATAGGCATAATCGGTGGTAACTGAAGAAACAACATACTAGGTTCCAGATTTTCCTCCTGCAAACCAGACCTCAAATGAATAATAATGGATTTAAGAGTGAAATACTATTTGATCTTTAATTGAGGTTACCAACCATTAGACCAAGCTCCATCGCTGGACTCACTGAATTTTCATCATAAGTTATGGTTTCTGGATCATCCATAAATTCCTCCTCATTTAGAATCTCTGCAAGTGGTACAATGAATTTACAAGTAACATTCTTATGAAGAAATACAGACAAATTTTCATCATGACATTCAATGAGTCCTCAATGCTAGAAAAGGAAACAGAAAGAAATAAATCAAGCCTAACACTTGTAAGATGTGGCCCTTTTAGGTAAATAGAAAGCTGAGAATGTTTTATGGCGAGTACAACTCATGGTGGTATTGGCAGTTGTAGAAGGTAGCTCTTACTTTAACTTTTATTTGTTTTGAGATGAGATGCGCCTCTAAACATACCTGGATTTCCTGAATATGGCCTCCTCATGGGAAGAGTAACAGGATAATAACTATAGTAGTCCTGCAGCAGCATCCAACAAAAAGAATAACTAAGTAAACACATAGTGTGGGAAGAAAAAGATAATAGGAAATGGAAACCAAACAAAGCCATCTGGGCTTGTATACTTGAATGACAGTTCACCTACCCATGGTTCTCTATATTCTTTCTCTCTCAGGCCTGAGACAGAATTATCACCTGCAGAAACATCACTTGTAATGCACTGGAAGCATCTTACTAGCAGCTAATAAGAAAGAAAGTGCCTCAAAGGGAGCATACTCTTAAAGCCAGGCCTTTGGTTGCTGTCATAACTACTTCCAGCCTTAGGAACACCATATGATTTTATGGAAGGAGATGCACCTCCTATACCAAATGCAATTTGAGCCGGTGACACTGCAAATTTAAAAGTAAATCAAACAATCAAGACGCATGTACTAAAATCCAACAAGAAAACAATTCTCATAGGAAAAGTATATAAAGGGCGAGTCCGAAACTACATAATCAGCACTACTATACATTAATGAGACTCGCAATAGAACAATTTTATTTCCAGGACTTATCCTAGTAATGGTAATAGATTTAAGTGGAAGTGGAAAATAAGTGAAGCATCACCTGCTAACTAGAAATAAAAAGTATTCCATTTCTCCAACATCAAGCCAAGAACAGTAAATGATCCAGTTTCAAGAGTTCCTTGATTTTTTTTCATAGATAAACGACAATGCAGAACTCATTCTGCAAACAAGACTATCTCTTGTTTATGGGAAAAATGAGATGTCATCTGGTCCAAAAACCATTAATATTAAAAAATCTAATACCAGGAAAGACTAACTGATTGCTACTGTAATGACAGAAAAAGATACTCAACAAATAGAAATAATATATTACTAACTACCTGCTAATTTGAAACAAAGAAAAATAATAGAATTTTATACGAAAAGTTACATGGTAGTTCAACCTAAATACAAGAGCGAGAAAGCAGAATGAATAACAAAGACCTGCCTTTCTTTTCAACCTTAGATTTTGCCCTCATAGCGCCTTCCTATACAAGAGGAAACAAGAAAGAAAAGTAACAAATACGTAAGCAAATGGGAACCCAAGAATGTTAAACTTGGAAGTACATGATTAAGAATAACATTATTATGAAAACATATACATTGAAACGTCGTAGCAATTCCTTAGCCTGGTTTGCATCGATATCCTCGTCGACTTCACTACAAAAAGAAAGTGAGATTGGAACAAAATCAAAATAAGAAGAATTAAGCATGGACGCATGAATTGCTATTTAACCACATGATAAATACGGTTTGACTTCAGGCTTTGGTGCTCTTCTAGGGGGAGCTTTAGGCACAAATCTCATCTGCAGCAGGTCATAGAAAATCATCAGACATAGAGTTCGAATAACCTTGCAGACATATATTCGAGAATAAAAAGGTAAAGAATGAAAACAAACCTTCCTGGGGGCAGCAGTAGTGTCCTTGGAGGATTCCGACTCCATTCAAATTATTTGGTAGTCTTCAAGTAAGAAAAAGAGTATATAACTTATTGATTAGTCAATTCATGTAACATACGGGTCCTAATTCAGGGTTTAGAATTAGTATTTTTTGTATTTTTAATAAGATCTATTTTGAGATAGTGATTTTATTTTATTGGATTTCTTCCACTCTCTACACCCCGTATATCTCTCGGGTTCCACGGTAAGCCCTCCTTCCCCCACGACGTGCGTCGACTCCTAAACCCCTCTCGGTCGGTCGCTCTCCACTGTCAATAACCAAACAGCCCTTGTGTGTTTTTGCTCAGCCCACCGTCGACCACAGGGAACTTCGGAAAACCACCCAGGCTCCTCAGAACTCTCCGATCATGCACCCCCTGCTACCTCGCGCTATTCCGGTAAGGCTACACCGAGATCCCCCTCCTTGTTCCTTTTCCGTCGTGGTTCTCGGTCTAACAGACCACAAAATCTATTTCTCTCTCTCAGAAGGTTTCGCCGCCGTCGATCTCGACTCACCACCACGGTCGCATTCAGCCTCCTCTCTCGGCGAGTCTGACGCAAGGTCCCTTCCTCTCTTACGAGCACTCTGTTCTCACTTCTTCAGCCTTTGTGCTTTTCAGAGAGGTTTTGCCCTTTTGAATTTAAAGTGAGCTATAGGCCTTCAGCCCATTCGGCCTAGTGCCATTTTATTTTTAAGAGAGCTGAATTCTCAAATGGGCCTTATCAAGTGCTGGGCTCGACTTTTATTACTTTCCAAGTATATCATATTAAGTGGGTTGCCGTTGATCCCATATATATTTTAACAGAAAATCTTTGTATATTGATTTAGATGGGCTTGGTTTCACTTAAAGCTAACACTAGCCCAAAAATCTTATTTTTCAGAAAATGCTTAGGAGTTAATTATGTTATTAAGTATTAACCATTTTAAAGATATCTAAAGCAGTATTTTATAAGCGATTATCTTTATTTTTAAATGTTTTGAACATGATTAAACCTATTTGAGATTTACGCAACTTATCTAACAGATTTTTATTAAGCCTAATTACGCTACTAAGTTATAATTTTAAAGTTAAGATATGTATTAGTAATTAAATAATTATATATTTAGAGTATTCATTAAATTTGCATAAAAACAAGATAATTACTAAATTAAATTCCATTATACATATTTAATTATGTAGAGTATTAAAACATGCTTTTCTTTAGTATCACTTAGCGCTCATAGGTATCGAACTACTACGAAATGAGATTTAGGAAGCAGCACTAAAAAGTAAATACTAAATAGCATGATCAAAACTTTTATGCGTGCTGTAAATATTATATTTTGCATGAAAAAGAGTTGTTCACCTATGCTATGTTGCATACGGCCAATTCAAGGTTAGCCCCTCTTTATAAACCCTAAATGAATTATGATTATATGTGTATGATACACTTACGTAGTTACGTATGCTATGCTGAATGGTATGTATGTTACGTTATATTATTAAATGCTTATGTTATGTTGTGTCATGTAACACTCATAAATGTTGTGCAGTTTATGGTATGATTATGTAATACTTATGTATGTCATGCTTAGATTATATTACGAAATGCTTACGTTATGTAGGTTACATAAAATATTCATGTTAGTATACCATGATCAATTATATGCCATGCATAGGAGTAAGATACGCCATGAAAATCATGAAGTCAACATGTTAATATGCATTATTATAAAGTAAATACAAATTCAAGTGAAAGATAAGTAAGTTCTGATTGGCCTTATGTTATAAGTGGAGGTACAAGCCATAGATCTTAGTGTGGTCCACCTTAATTATGGTATGATGTATTTGGTGACACGAACCTAAGCGTGTTTCGTCATATGCAATGTTATGATTTATTTGATGACACGGACCTAAATGTGCTCAACTATATGTAATGTTATGATTTATGCAGTGCCACGGACCTAAGTGTGATCCACCATAAGTATGTTACGATGTATTTAGTGACACAGACCTAAGCGTGCTTCATTATATGTCATGTTATGATTTATTTGGTGACACTGACCTAAGTCCTCAACTATATGCCATGTTATGATTTATACAATATCACAAATCTAAACGTGGTTCACCATATGATTTATGTAGTCAACAACAATTGGACCGATGCAAATATATTATGATGACCACTAAGCAAGTGAAAGACAAGATGAATAAGCTATGCATGGAGTTGTCATTCATGCACCTATGTTACATGTATTGCCATGATTATGTTTTATTCTGCTCATGTTACTAATAAATGATCTATATGCTATGTGTGTGTATGACGGTGTATGTAAGTTTTCAAAATTGAGCCTAATGTTAAGCTAAGTTAAGTTTACAGTATGATATATTATTATTGAGTTTTCGACTCTTTTTTTCTCTATTTTTATGTTTTAGTGTCCTTGATGATGATTTCGTGGATACAAAGCAGGAGCATCAGGAGTAGATTATTTTTCCAAAAATTTAGACCTTGAATAAGTGTTAGTACCTTATGGATCTAGTTATGATTAGACAGTGAAATAAGTAGTTTTATCACACAGGACTAGTTTTTGTTACTTTCTTATACTTTAGTTTTTATATTATGGAATATTATGGTAAATTAGTTTTGATGATTCAATAAATGAGGTATTTTTCATGATATTGAATCTCTTTATCGGGCATTTAGCTAGGAATGTATGTGGCATCCTAACCTACTTAATAAACAATCAAAAGACGGTTGTTAAACACAGATACCAATAGGCTGCATATTGCATATGCAAGATCCAACCGGTGTCATGGCTTTTTTTAGGCAGCTTTTAATGATGGAAAAACTAAAAATGTCCAGTGCCTATACCTGGGTCCTAGATATAATTTGGATTTACCTAACATCTCATTACCACCTAACCTTCTATGAAATAAAAGAGAGAAAAAAACTAAGAAAATGTGAGAGTGCAAATAATCCTAAATGAAGACAATGAAACAAGATTGGTATTGGCATACTACTTAGAGATTGGGAAGGGTCTGTACTAATGAGTGTAATGAAATCATTGCATTATTGTTCTAATGTAGCACTGGCTGAAGCGAGGGGACTATTTGAAGCTATTAATTTGTGTAAAGAGCTGGGCTTAAGTGGTTGTTTACTAGAGGGTTATAAATCCTAAGTGGTTATTGTTATACTTCAACAGAATGGGATGGAGAGATGATGTAATGAGTAATCCTCTTATTGCACATATCAAACTCTTATTGCATGGAGCTAGATGGAAGTTTAGGCATGTAAAAATGGAAGTAAATCAAGTGGCTCATATGTTAGCAAGAAAGGTTGCTCTGCTTATTGCCCAAAAGACTGATGTTGATATTATTGTCCATTGTATCCAAGCTCTTGTAATGGCTAAATGCCAACAAACTCTATAATACAATTGCAAGTATCTTTATTTCAAAAAATAAAAATAAAAAATTTAAAGGGTTAATTAGATTTTACCTCCTCGAACTTTCACTCCATTCACAACGTACCCCCAAAACTAATAATTGCATCCAAATAGACTTGTTTACTTTCAAAACTTCACAATCCCCCCTTCCATCTACCATCAGCGTTAAATTGAACAGAAATTGAGCACACGCTGCTCACGTGCAGCTTTTTCACCTGTAAAGATAAAAATACCCCTAAGGAAAAATTTCACTTTCTCCCCTTGAACTTTCACGCGATTCTCAATTTACCTCGAATGTTACATTAAATTAGATTTTTATAATAAATTAAATTAATTTTTTATAATAAATTTGAATTTACAAATCTGGGATAAAAGACTAGCAAAAAGATAAATCTTTAAAGTCAATAAAATATCATGATATAATTTTCTTATTTTTTTTAAAAAAAAATTTAAAATGTATTTGAATAACTCTATATAAAACACACTAAATATATAAATATATATAACTAAATATGTAATATTAATAAAAATAAAGGTTTATTTGTTTATCTCATGAATAGTTATTATTCTCATTTTATTCTTGAATTCTCAATGTTTATTTTATATATTCGTTGTTAATTTTGGAATAGCTCCTGAAATTTTGGAATGGTGTCTATAATAATTTTATTTCTTTAATTTTGTGAAATTTTCTAAAGAGGAAAAACAACTCATGTTCCATAAATAAGAATATAAGCGATTAATCAAAGTCAAGAATAAAATAAGAATAATATTTATTCATGAGGTAGAGGAATAAAGCTTTATTTTTATTAATATTACATATTTAGTTACATATATATTTTTATATTTAGTGTGATTTATATAGAGTTATTCAAATATATTTTTAAAAATTTTTTAAAAAAATCAGAAAATTATATCCTAGTATTTTACTGAATTCAAAAATTTATCTTTTTGCTAGTCTTTTAACCCAAATTTGTAAATTAGGATTTATTATAAAAATTTAATTTCATTTATTATAAAAATCTAATTTAATGTGACATTCGGGACAAATTGATAATCGTGTGAAAGTTCGAATGGGTAAAGTGAATTTTTTTTTTTTTTTGGATATTTTTGTCTTTGCAGGTGAAGAAGCTACAACTAAGCAGCATATGTTCAATTTCCGTTCGATTTAACGTTGAAGGTAGACAGAAGGGGGTGATTGTGAAGTTTTGAAAGTAAGTAGGTCCACCTTGATGCAATTATTAGTTTTGGAGGCACATTGTGAATTGAGTGAAAGTTCGAAGGGGCAAAGTGTATGTGACGCCCCCAACTCCCACGTACGGACACGCGGAAATTAAGACGTCAAAATGATGACAATACGGATCACGCATCCTAGCATCAAGTGCCAAGTGTGTGCAAAAGTGAAAGTGTACAACAAAAATAACGCAGCCCAATAATAAAGTCAGTTGACTAAGTACCAGAATTTGTTTAAATACAAATTCGCTTAAAACAAGCATAATAAAAATATTATAAATAACCAGTAAAAATATAATACAAACCAAAAGTAATAACTAAAATCGAGAAATAAGTCACAACCCACAAAAGAGTGATCCCCGATCACTCCTCTAGCGCAGCCGCTGCCTCAGGCTCAACCTCTCCATCATCTGCATCCAAATCTACGATATCAAAGACGGTACCGCAGGTAAGTAACAATCCAAACAAACCTCAAAATAAAAATGCATTTATGCAATAACCAAATGCATGAACATTATGTCATATGCATATATCCCGAAAATCATCATTTCCCGAAATAACCAATTTTACAAGCACGCCAAAATCTCATTTTGGCCCAAAACATTTCTTCAAAACATTTACTAGCCATTATCCCAGACAATGGCCCAAAAATCCAATCCATTAAAACAACCACCATTTTTTCAGAAAATTGCCCAAAATCCAATTTCAAATCAATATTCAATTTAATCCACATGCACCATGGTCTCCCCTATGGACTATCTGCACACTCTGGCTCATATGTCACACCACAGGTGACGACTACACATGTGACATCTACACGAGCGATGCCCAGTTCTACGCCCAGCATGTACGTCGCCAAGCATCCTCTAACCCCCGCCAGCAGAGGGGCTACAGAGTAAGCACAAGAGCGTTACCATCTCGTCCGATCTCGTTGTCGCCCAGCGACAACCCAGGGGATGACTCACTCAAAAATGAGTAGCATTAATGCTATCCCAAGTGTAGGAGGATGTCGTGTAATAATAAGGAATAAATTCCTAGATCGTCTCCTCAGGGAAAATTTACTCAAAATTTAAACTCGTTGAAAAATTGTGAAAAACTTCACAAAGAAAAAAAAATAAATGGTATGTGCAATGGATGGAAATTTTACTAGTCATGGACTAGATTCATGTTTTTAGATTTGTTTGTCGGATTTGAATGCAGCGATGAAAAGTAAGGAATGAAAATGCATGAAACTAAATTAAAATTGCTGAAATTAATAGACTGAAATTTAAAAGAACAAGAAAAATAAATGACATTAATTTAAATAATAGGAATTAAAGATGCAAGAAAATAAATGACATTAACCTAAATAGAGGAATTACAAGTGCGAGAAAAATAAATGATAGTAATTTAAATAAACATAAATTAAAGGTGCAAAAATAAATAAATGACAGTAATTTAAATAGACAGAAATTAAATGTGCACGGAAAATATAAGACATTAAACTGAAATTAAATAAAAACAGGAATTGTAAGGAATAAACTTGATGTTTGGAAATGGAGACTGCGTTCTCCAATCCAAAAATCTGAACTTCCAGATAAAATGATTTCTCAAATAAAATAAACGCTCTAAATAAAATGCATCCTAAAAGAAATTGAACTCTCAATTAAATTAAAATTTCAAATAAATTACACACTCAAATTGAATTTGAGCTCTAAATAAAATAAACACTAAAAGAAATTATTTCCTAGATGAATACAAAGAAAGCTTGCTTTAACATGGAAAGAAAACTTGCTTCCTTAAGTTTCAAATTAAAGCTGTAAAATAAACTGATGCTGAATGAAAACTAAAACAGAAGCATGAAACTGAAAAATGAATTAAAATGAACAACAACTGCCGAATGAAATGAGAATGAAACTGAAAAATGAAAGCTAAGTTTTAAAGTTCTGTCTTCTCTCCTTCGTCTCCACTGCCTTGATGCCCTTTCTCTTCTGAGCTCTCTCCTATTTATAGGAGAGAGCATCCTACCATTTCTCAAGAGTGGGTGGCCTAACTTGGGAGTGGGTGGCCTAACTTTGAAGAATGGTGGAGTGGGTGGCCTAACTTGGGAGTGGGTGGCCTAACTTTGAAGAATGGTGGAGTGGGTGGCCTAACTTGGGAGTGGGTGGCCTAACTTGGGAGTGGGTGGCCTATCTTTTTGCATGTGCTGATTTTCTGCTTGCTCCCTTGAGTTCCAGCCGTGAGTTCCATTCTCTTTTAGTATTTTCATAAATGCCCTGCAGTACATAAAAAATATATTTCTTTCAAAGGCAAATATAGAACTTTATGTATATAAAATATTGACATCAATTAATTTGCATTCAATATTAGAATTTGATGCATAATTAAGTGTTCAATCTTTATTTGATAAAATAAATCACCCATTTAAACAACTTTATTATGCAATTCTAACCTTTTATCACACCCCCCAACTAGCTTTTTGCTAGACTCTAGCAAATAAAGCGAATGAATTCATGCAAAGGTGAAATTACCAACTTGAGAAAATCTGAGAATCATATGCCATGAAATAGATTTGTTGAGTTTAAGAACACTGGAGATAGATTAATCTGAATTTTGTATCAACTGAGAGATTTATACACAATTTAGTTAATCAACCAAGGGAATTACATGTAACAAAGCTTGCTTTCTTTTAAGTGCATGGAAATGGGGTTAGAATTCCAAGATTGACTACCAAGAGGCATTAATAATTTCAATCACAACAACTAATCTGAGAAAACCACATGGTCTTACTCTAATTCAAAACCATTGTAGTGGCGGCTTTCACGCTATTACACTTTGAAAGGTGCCTACTTCTTTTGTAAGGACCCCGGTAATAGGCAGCCTTTTCCAGTACACAAATGTAATTTTTGTTTTTGTTTTGTTTTTGTTTTTTTTTTTTTTTTTTTTTTTTTTTTGATCCCTGGCTTGTCCCTTTTCTCATTTAATTCAAATTTCTTCCTAAGCCATTAGGATATGGTTCATTAGAGTCTCAAACAATTGAAGTGTAAATCAACCAACAATGACTCAATGTAGTCTTTCTAGGCCTTCCGGGTATGTGTTGTGTGTGTTTAAGCAAAACTCTTAACATCTTTCCCTTGGTTTAACAACTAAATAAAATGGATAAGTCCCTCTTTTGACATATACTCATAGTTGCACTACATTCCACATGTTCCATTACTTCAACAAATCATTTTTTTTTTTTTTTTAGTACTAATATATCTTCAACAAAAAAAAATTCAACAGAAACTCTCTCCCCCCAACTAAATTTGACATTGTCCTCAATGTTCAGCAAATGAATGTTCGACGATATATGTTATGCAGGGAGTAAATTTCTATCAAAGTTAGAAGATACAAAAAGCAAAAGAAATAAAAACAAGCAAGAAAGTAAAATAAAAAGTTTTGGAACGAGATTACCAACTGATATGAATATGAAAGCAATGTTCCTTAATCCATTTTTCGTCAAAAAATCGTACCTGCAAAAAGAGAATACGAGAAAATTAGCAAAAGATAACTGAAATTAACGAGATTACTGAAATCTTTTTTTTTTTTTTTTCGGTGGATCCGTCCGTGACCAGACAAGTGTGGCTAGAGATTTGAAAATAAACGCCTGATGTTGTTGACAAACGAGATTGAAGGCTCCGGACTTGTTCTTCATGCTCTCTCTATAAAATCAGTCTCAAAGTTCATTCAATCCGCATCAAGTTCTCTTCTTATCTCTATAACTCATCTGCATTCCTTCAACATTCTCGCCTTAAGTTCTCAATCCCTTTCTCAATGGCTCATTCTTCTACATCTCAACCTCCTGTCCTTTCTGCAGCTGCCATTGGTGCCATGTTGCAGCAAGAAAATGATAGCATGGCTAATAAGTCAGACTCTGATGCTATCTATGATTTGGTGAGTCTCGGAACTCGCTACTCATCCTCTATTGTTGCTTTTTCCCAGCGGGTTCAAGCCAAAAACCATGAGGTTGAAAGGCTAAAAGAACAAATTGCTGTACTTCAACGCATTGTTCAAGAGTCTCACACAAGGGAAGGAATCCTTCGGCAGCAGAATAAACAGTTGAAATCTCTATTGAGTTCTTCATTCCGCTTGCCAGCTCCTATGAATAGGGCTGACATGATTTTGTATGAAGAGAATGAGCGTCTCCAATCTGAGGCTAAGAACCTCAAGTTTATGTAAAAGCATTTTTAAATAAAATCTATCTATTTTTATTTTTATTTTTATTTTTTTTTATTTTTTTATTTTTACACAATGCCATGGTTTCGCTCCTAACTAGTGAGAGACATAGTCCTCACTGAATCGAACGAAAGATGCAAAAGAACAAAACAAAACAAACAAACAACAAGAAAAATAAAATCAAATGCAAAAGAACAAATAAAAGAAAATGCAAGTAAAGAAAACTGTACAGAAGGAGAAACGAATCAAAACACTTCCCTGGGATCTTGCACAAGCAAGATCTCTTCATGTGGATCAAAATCCTTCAGAAATGACTTTAGACGTTGTCCGTTGACAGTGAAGCTATTACCATTCTTCG